>LDDX01000017.1:639876-740653 GCA_012184315.1 Arthrobotrys entomopaga | reverse complement strand
ATATATATATATATATATATTCAAATCTCATAAGGCTCTGCTCCATCCCCGAATATTAAATGAGGTTTCCTCTTTGCCAAATCCAAGATTGCTTGTGCAAACACCGAATTCGCCCATGCGAACCAACTCCCTATTACAAAGACCTTTTTAGTCGCACCGAACCTATAAAGCAATTTTTGATCCAAAAAAGTACAACTTACTGGTATAATCGCCCGCCATCTGCACGTTTACGCTCTCATTAATCAGTCCGAGCCGACTAGCCTTCTTCACCGAGTTGATCGCGTCCAAAATTTCCTCGTCATCATCACTCGTCATCGCTTGCATGAGCACACTCATCGGCCATGCGTGTTTCAAACCGATATGCGGCCCACCAATTCCTTTGAATACCCATCCTTCCAAATGATACGGGTTCCCCTTCCGCGACAATATCATCTTTCTGGTGTTTTGATAGATAGGATCATCAACCGTCGTCCATCCCAATTTTGGAAGAGAAAGTAAAGAGGGTAAATTTGCATCATCCATAATGATCCGTGAGCCATAACCGTCAACTTCGTACGCGTAAACTTTGCCATATACGGCATGGTCGACGATACCGTGTGTTCTGACACCGTTTGCTATTTTATCCGACCAGTCTTTCGCTTGGTCGGCATGTTTCGATTTACCTACCTTTGCGAGAAGTTTAGAGAGACGTGATAGCTCGACAGACATAAAGGCGTTTCCTGGGATGAAGTATTGTAACGTGCAAGCGTCATCGGAAGGTCTGAAGGCGGAGCGAATCAGTGACGAGTTGTAGTTTAGAGGGTTGCCTCTACCAGAAAGCGGCAAGGTTTCGGTCTGCAAATATTGAATTAGAATGTACCCATCCGCTACAATCTTTCATCAAAAATGATATCCTTACCCCCACGTTTGTGTTCCGCTGGAATGTGTATCCAGGGAACTGAAGAGCTCCAGAATCGGAAAAGGTACTCATAGACTGTTGATCTAAAACGCTGAAAACCGTCACGACGGCGACCATAAATCTATCCGTTACGAAAGAATGATCCCCGGTATTTGCATAATACTGATTCGCAAGGGAGAGAAAGTTGGCCAGACTGTCGATTTCGTATTTACATTCAAACACAAATCTGTGGTCATATGCAGGGTGGACATTATCATCTTGACCATTATTAGATCTATGCCAAAACCAAACATTAGCATCGAATCCAAATGGTGAATATTAATATTGTACTGATACATACGGCTTCACATGGCTACCTCTTGGAGGTTGAAAGGCATTGCAGTAGGGGCTCTCAATCACATATTCCACCTGTGTGTTGATGGCCCCCAAAACCAAATTCTTCAACTTCTCCTCCTTTTTAAGCAATGGCATATAACCTGCCAATTGATTAGTAGAGTCTCGTAGCCATTCGGCGTTAATATCTCCTGTGACGATGAAGCTCTGCGGGCCTCTAACCGTCATAGTACTATCACGCATGTAACCACCACCGCCGCCGCCATTGGTGCTCAAAGCTTCAATATCGCGATCGATATGCCACCTGACGGTAGTATCCAGCGTGCTTGGATAACAATTCTCAAACAATCTAGCGAGATCTTTATCGACCAGCTTTTTCGTGATTTCCTTGATGACGCGCTCCACCTCGACCGATTTGAACGTCCTGCATTCCGGAACCGGTCGCTGAAACGGGAGCTTTAACGGACCATCACTGAAGGGTAGGTGGCGACGGGCAGCGTAGTCTTTATAGTCAGGACAGGAATCTCCCCAGGGATTGCCGTCAAAGTCGTTGATGTACTGGACTTGAGCTTTTCCGGGGACTTGGAAGAAGAGCAACACAAGAATGGTACCCGTGAGAAGATACATTAGGATATTAGATGGAGATAGCCAATCGCTGTTGTCCGAGTCGGTGGCGAAGCTGTAGGTTCGTTTTTGAGATGGGAGTTTGGAGGGTGAAGGGGCGCGATACGAGGAGGGAGCCCGGCGGGGAGGAGTATGAAATGCAATTGGGGAGCCGGGCTCGGGGACTCGAAGGTGACGGTTTTGGTTGGCGTGTCCTGTGGCCGCAGGGCTGTTGGGCTGTTGGAAGAGTTCGTTATCGAGCGGGAGGGTGCCGGAAGGTGTTTCTGGGACCGGACGGGGGGTTCGGTGGTACATTTGGGGGGTCGACTTTCTCAGAACGCTAACATTGGCAGCTGCCCCGGTGATTTCGTGGTACGAGGCAGGTACATTTATCGGAGTTGGATATATTATCACCTGTCGCCTTGGTTGTCGTCAAAAGTACAATACGCTATCGATGAGGGAGGTTGAATCAAGCCATGACGATTGAATACGGGAGGTGGTTCACCTATTATATCATTATCATTACTTAATCATTTTTCTCAGGGCAATTGGCCATGCGCGTGCCTGCGTCCCCGTTTGATATGCGGGGTGCTTTCAGCCGAAAGTTTAAAAACGCAGGCCCACCCGGGTATTAGGCAAACGAGTTCTAATAGTTTCCACATCTAATTCTGTTTATTAAAATTCTAAACTATCATTCATGAGGGTATTACAAAATATTGAAAGATGCACGATTTATTAAAGTCGAAACTGTAAAGCGGTTTAATGTTAATACAGGAGAGGAATTGAATTTGGATATATATGTAGAACCTCAGGATTATGAGGCATCTTATCCGCTAAGGCTCAACGGGCTTGCGACAATCGCGGTAACATCGGTGATAACGGTGGTGAACCCTTCGAGTACCACAACATTCGGTGTGGATTGCACGAATGCAATCAAGGTAGGGACACTACCAGTGGAAGGAGCGTCTGTAGTGGCCTTGCTAACAGTATCCTTCAATCCAATGGCGACTTGGTCAACTTTGACGGCCTGGAAGATTGCAGTCACAGGGGTCACAGTTCCCGTCAATTCAGATGCTATAAAACAATATCTTTGTTAGTATAAGTCATTTAAGCAGGTTGGGTTTATGGAATAATTTCATACTTTGAACATCCTTCAAGTCAAAAGCGCCAGTATCGGGATTAGATTGCGCCACAACATGAGAAACCACGCCTTTGATGAAAGAAACGATGGCCATAACACACTTTGCAGGCGCACAATCGGCACCATTTTTGATCACATCCTTAGGGTTGGTGCAGCACATGGCGGTGACAACGCTAAAATCAAAGGTTTGGCTGGGCACCACACCCTTGATCGTGGCGACGCTGGGGCCGATTTGCTTTTGAACAACAGATAGCTCAGATGCGTCAACACCAGTGGGAACGAGAGACTTCAAGTTGGCGGGGATAGCCTTGGTGACATCATCTGTGGTAGGGAGAGAGCCGGTGGATGGGAGAGAATCAATGTTAGGAAGAGTGGGAAGAGAATCCGTGGGGAGGGAATCGGTCTATATAATATGCGTTAGTTGATTATGTCGCTCTAAATTATGATCACGATAGTCAAGATGCAAAAAGCATCGATATACATACCTTTGGTACCGAGAGAGGTACGGCGGCGACGGAGAGCGCGTTCAAAGCGACCAAAGTATAGATGAATCCCGACAACATTGTGATGGTGTATTAAGATTGGTGATATAATATATAGATTATACTTTATATAAAAGGGTATATAGGTGACAAGATGTCAAATATCAAATGATATGATGCCGAAGGGCGTTTCGTAGCTAATTAGTTGGATAGTGAATATTCGAATGAGTGTAAAAGCTGATGATGAGAGTGAAAAAAAAAAAAAAATTCAGTTGTTGTTCCAGAAACGCTTAATTATATACTCGAGATCTGTACTATCAAGTGCATATGCTTTCGAAGCTCAACGGACTTGTGATATCGAAGAGCATACACAATTTCCATGACCATGTGGGCACATATTGACGGTGCTGCCTGAAACCATGAAGCTCAATTACTGAAACTGGACCTCGAGCTATTGTGCGTTGTTGCTGGGATGCAGGGTCACGGAGAAACCCAAAATTAAAGCATGCACATCCCCACACCAACTTAAGACCTCTCAGCTGAAAGGCTTCAACCGGATTGTGGAACTCTTGTTGATCCAGCGAGATAGAGATTTGCATTGTAACTTTAAAAGATCCCGTGAGATCAAGGCCTCTACGATGCTTCTTGAAGTTGGTGTTGTCGTGCACGCGGGACTAGTCAACTCCAAAATTCATCAAGAGCTAGCGGGAGTTACCGAACTCTCATTCAGAGCAAGATCTTCAGGAGAACTAGACGCGCAGGCACTCTACTCTGCACTGTAGAGTTGGTTGCAAACCCAAATATCGCAGGTTGGTCGAGGAAACAATGATCTCCATGTCACAAACGGAGCATTCGCTTCAACTTCGGCGGGACAAATATTCCCTGTACTTTCAGTTCATAGCCAAGAAATTCTCGACCCGGTACGCATCGGAAATAGGAGAAATTTCGAAATAACTTTCAAGATTTCTTGTTGAGATCTAGGATATCGCGAGCTCGAGACTGATTACCACAATAACTCGTAAAAACATAAGAAGACGCCTAGTCGATAAAACTGACTCTTGGAGGAAAAAATTAGAACCTTTCGAATGCTTAATTGTGATAATTTCGATGAAAATCACGTTAAAGTTTCAGTTTCGTGCCTGATGCCGTTGGCACTATATGCTCTCCTAGACTTTGTGATCGTCACCTAGCAGGGCTTCCCAAGCGACAGCGCTAGTGGTAGGGGATCGATCGCCAAATGCCCGATTTGCTGAATAAGTGCTCTGATGAGTGCTGATGTGTAAGTGGTTTCGTCATGGGTTCAATCCGGCTCACCGACAATAGGCTTTGGCCAAGCAGGCTACCGACCTACCGCCAAATCTGTCGAACCTATCAATTCGAAGAGTGCTTCAAATCCCGTCTCTTTCCCTATGAGAGCTGTTCTTGTCCTATCAAACCACCCGGTACCCCTATTCGCATGCTCCAGGACAACCATCACCACCTTGAGTTCCTCTCTCAATAGCTCAACAACCCAGTCCGGCTCTTCGTCCTTCACCCGCATCCAACAAAACACTACAGCCTTCAAGATCTCAGCATTGTATTCTGAAATCCTCGCCCAGCAGTTTCTAATGATCTCAATCAAGGTGGCCGCTGCTCGATATGCGACCTCAGGGTACGTCATTACAAACGGTGAGGTCATCGGCCCCGTACAGAACGATATCAATTTCTGTTACGGGAAGGGTAAATATTAGCGCACCGACACAAACTAAGGCATTGTATGAAGATCCACTTACTGAAAGATGCCTGACACATCTGACACCCATAAGCCCCACAAGCATGCTCGTCTCTTCCAGAAACACCTCCACCATTTTGACATTGTCTCCCGCATACGTCATCCCATGGAACACCCCGTCCCTTAAAATCTTATCGAGGGCCTGATATCTCATCGTTTCGTTCTCTTTATCTGCGTAACGACGCGTCGATAGCGCGACAAACGCTGCAACAGCGGCTTTAAAGCTTCTTGAAGCGTGGTTGATGGGCGTGAGCGGAGGGACGTAATGAAGACATGGTGATATGGCCTCTTCAAAAACGGAACCGAGGCCCGTGCGAGAGAGAAACTGCGGACTGACGGAGCGAATCACATGGTTTAAAATCTCACAGGCGCGAGATTTACTGACGATATCGCCTTCATCTAGAGTTGTGAGGATTGGCGGCACGATAAGGTGCCAGTTTTGCTCCATCCCTTCGTTCTGGTTTCGTCATTCTTAGTATTGATCAAATCGTGACATGAGATATTTGAGTAACATACGTTCAGGTGAGTAACCGTAAACATCAACAAGCTCAAAGCTTCCGGTTTTTCTTTTACCCATGGCTTCTCATCAGCAAAGGTGAAAACCTCAGGTTTGGTCTGTGGTTTCCGAATTGCCTTTCGACCCGTTTCTGTAATAGATCCTGGTGCCTTGCCAAACAACGGTTTTATGATACCCTTGAGGATGTAGCCCACCAAAATACTCTCTGCTGCTAGAGTAGAGGAATATGTATCAAGGATACTCTCGCAGACCCTCCCGTTTTCTTCAATATACCAATCTACTGAGTGATCGGAATGGGTTGCTACAGCAAGCGCAACCTTGTGTGTGATCTCAGTTTTCGAATCCAATAGAGCTTGAGTCAAGATGTCACGAATAATGGATAGCAAAATTGTAGCAGTGACTTTGAAGACGGCGAGGTGTGGCAGCGGAGGTAAACCTTTGAATGGATCTTTCTCTAGATCGATCTCGTTGACTATAGCTTCTATTGGTCGTAAAGCTTCGCAAAGAGCAATTAAAAAATCTTCGGATGCTGGTTTTATGGAAGCCTCAGATGTAGTCGTCGCCGATTGGAGTGACCATATATACTGATAAACATAAAGTTTTGATAATAACTGTGGTTTTCGTTAATATAATTATAATCAATGAGATTATGACCTATCGAGATAGATCCATACTTTTCGACTATTATCCAAAGTTCCATCCGCAGCCTTTTGATGTTCAACGATCTCTTGAGCTATGAGATCCAAGCTTGAATTTGGGGATTTCCTATGCCAAACCAATGGTTAGCGAAGTCAAACGCGAAGGATATACAGACAGATAGAGACTGACTCGTCAAGGACACCCGAGATATCTAGCTCTCTTGGCGGTATATTCCTCCATGCCGCATCAGCAGCAGCTTTTTCAATGCCATCCATCGTGCGAAAAGTGGTTCTTAGACGTTCGCGGTATTGGCGAAAGGCGTCTACGAACAAGTCCGCGTCTGCAAGATGAAGATATTAAACCAGAGAACGCCACCAAAACCAACGCACTGAGTCTAGCCCGGCGAGATCAACCAAAACCACAATGTTGTATTTTGTTGACAACACAATCTTGCACTGGAGTGTGATTGACGATCTCACTCGCAGCGAGACCAATCTCACTGGAGATTCATCACTTTCTTACACCAAATGATGTGTCATATTGGCCAATTTTTGTAGCATCGCCAATTGATAAATGAAAAATCTTATTAGAAGCGCCACAAATTGGAAAGCCTCCTACTGAGATGCGGGCGGATGCGGGACGGCACAATAGAATGTGATCATACTCCTAAGACTACATATTTACACAAAATGATTTTCGATTAGTATTAAATCTATTAGTCTTAAGAATTTCAATTTATCGGATCTAACGTTATAAGATGGTATGCCCTATAAAACAACAAGGTATAGGTATATAAATTTGATCAAAATCCGACTTGACCTCTTGAGTCTTGTTCCTGGTACTGTCTCATATATCTTCCATATCCCCCGTGCGGCACGGGGGTAGGTTGAATTCTTCTCTTAGTTAGAATTGTCTCCAGAAACTGGGCAATACCATCAAACTTTGCTTTAGCGTTGTTGACTTTCTCGTTCGTGCTGGGAATTTTTAAACCCGTTCTGACAACCTTGAGAGCCATTCCAAGGACCATTCCTGAACCCGGCACTTCGCTAGTTATCAAAAACTTGTTCAACGCGATGAGTGACTCGATACCAAATCCAGCAACCTTAGCCAAGAACTTTGTATGTCGTGTGAAAGCCATTCCAATAGACATTTGGTCTTGGCCAAGCATAAACATCATATGAACAGGTCCAGGATCCACACCAATGTTGGGTCGAATCGAACCCTCAATCCGCTCACTCGATCCACCGTTCCAACGAAGTTCAATTGGCAAAAAGTCAGGACGCCCGATGGGACCGAATTTGGATGGATTTGCGTCAATAGTACCCTGAGCGGCAACCGTCGATCCGCTCAAAAGCTGGAAATCAAGTACTATGTAACCAGCCTGCTTCGTCTCCAATGAAATGAGCTTCTTGTGGCTGAATCTCAGTTCACCAACGTAGACAGGTTGTTGAAAGCCTCCATTCACCGAGAATCTAAGAGCCTTTTTGCAAGTTTTCCCGGTGGTATTTGTAGGGTCAATTGGTTGATATGGAGCCTGTAAGCTGAGTTTTAGATAATCTACGCTACTAAACAGTGAAGCACGAGGATAGATAGCATACCCTGCCGGAAACGCATTTCCCGTCATCGTTAACTATATTCTCGTCGGGTGTAGTAAATGATATATCGTAACCACCTGTAGCAACAAAGATTGTAGCATTTGTGATTCGAAACTGGAGCGCCGCTGGCAAAGAACCAAGGTAGAGTTTCTGGTTTAGAGTATAGATGCCCATTTTTATAATTTTTTTTGATATGAAGGTACTTCTAAGAAATGGTGAATGCCTAGGGTATCTAAATGTGGGCAAAGCAGTCCGGCTGCTGTATTTCGCTGTAGGTCTCAATTCACTTAGTATCAAAGAATTCCTAGACCACCCAAGGAGAAGGAAAAGAATTAAACGATCGATACGCTAGGTTGGATGACACGGCTTAGGATAAAGTTAGAGTATATATACTATTAATATATTATCGCATCTAAGCATCTGAAATATTGATAGGCTAGTCTGAAGCTCAAAATGTCTTATATAATTATTAGTTTATCTAAAATTTAGTTTTAACATTGATTGACGGCCGCTATATTGTCTCGAAAACTGGGTTGAGACTGGTCTCAACTTTTGGTGACGCAGTGTGCGACAAACTATTTGACTTGGCATGTGTTATTTTGGAGTATTAGAGCCTCAGTTCTATAGAATTATTAACCGCTATTGAGGAACGTGCAATGAAACGAGAATTCGAAAGTAGCGTTTACTCGAGTGTTCATAGTGTGGTCCGGATCGCATATTCGAATAATAAAATAATCTAGTTTCATATTGGTATACGGCATATAACCGAATTTTTGATATATTTCCCCATTTTCCAATTTGGGTGCATGTATGGTGGCGTCGACACACGATACTAGCTGTTCGTAGACGTTTGACGAGCTAAGACAACACAGATATGCGCCACCTTATTTATCTCCGAATACGCTAATATTGAGAACGAGTATCTCATTTGAAATCATAATATTATTTACTAAACACGATTTGAATTGATTAATGAATTTAGACGAAATTATATTGAACTTCTGTAAAACCTTTGAATGCTTGTCCATCTAGGTGGAATAAATACTCGAGAAAACAAGACCTCTAGTCCTTCCTAGAATTCTTTGGCTTCTCGGCGCTTCCAAGCTGTCTGATCTGATAGATTATCGTTAAATTAATTTCTCCGGTATTAAGAAGTATTTTATCAAAACTGCGATTTTAAATCTAAGCTTTGGCTTTGGTTCATATTTGTCGGTAGTAAGTTACTAGAGTTATTTTTTGGAAACTAGCAAGGTGGTTTGATCGATTGGGTGCAAAAGCATTTTAAAAAGATGTTAAATATTATTATATGCATTAGATATAGCGTGAAGTGATTGATCAAAATATAAATCATTCCTAAAGTGACCTCGAAAGTAGATATGATAGTAATCCTAGCTATGATATTTGATTTTGACCAGCGGATACAATAGAGCAAATCCCAATTGACCAGCAATAGCGGATTTTAAGTAAATGTGATGATCCAGATTATAAATCACAATGCAACGGAAGCATTCGCCAGTGGTATATAGAAATCTTGGACTTTCTTGGCATCGTCAACTTCCGCATCGCTTGATGTACCATTTACCGGAGGAGTAAGAAGCAATTCTCTTCCAGGGCGGGGTGCCACGCGATAGTAGCGACGCCAGCCATTTATATCCGCCGCAGATAAGCCCACTTCTCTTCTCGTCTCTTGGAGCGTCGCGTGCATTGTTGCGCCTCTAACGTTTATATGGTCCAATCCAAGGACATGACCGAACTCGTGTACGAAGGTATTGTGAACCGTTACAGTCGTCCATCTTGGAGTTGTGCTAGTATTGTTGAAATGTATCCGGTTGTGGAGCTGTTGGTAGCCGCCGCCCATCGGTCCCACAAATGCGAATGCTAATTGACCTCTTGGATGTTTGTTGTTGTAGCGGTTAGGAGGCCCGTCAATATAGACTTGAATATTCGCATTTCTCCCAGTGGCCTTTTCAAATTTAAAGTTGGTATGAGGCGTCCATTTTTGGAAAGCGCGGCCTATTGTCGTTTCCATGGTTGCTTTATCGATCCCTCTTATTGTGCTGTTGAGCTGCCATCGGAATACGAAGCCTTGTGGCCACTTCCTTGGGGAGTTCCGTTTAACTATAGATTTGTGATGTTCATATTCTTCAGAACCATCAGTACCCCAATAACACATGATTGAAAATTTTGTGCTTGTGAGACTTTATTGATGGGTGGATAGATTGCGAGAGAAGGGTTACAAGTATCTTTGTATGGTATATATTGGTACTAATTCTGAGTCAATGTCCTTGATGAACTCACCCCTACTAAAAAGAAATCATGAGTGAAATTAGTAGCAGAAGCGAAGCACCAGTCCAGCTGGCGAGGTTTGGAATAGTAGTATGTGTATGCTAGAAGTATTTCAAACTGGGCGTTGAAGGGCGTTCGTGCCTATTGATATACATATGAGGTCTTGAGCTAGGCCAGGCTGTTAGTATGTATATACTACTATCATCTGGCACAACATGTCAATTTGAGCTTCGGATCACTATATTGGAGTAATACGGGCTTACTCCGTAGAATTTCTCGAAATAGTCCAAATTTGAGATTTGGGGGTCGGAGGACGCTTCAGATTGGGCAGTTTTCGCCTAGAGCGGCCAGCAGCTTGGTTTCAAAGGTTTCACGATGAATGAGGTATTGAGTTAAGGGAGGAATCTAGAGTCCTTCGTTCCAGATTATGACATGTCATGACATTTAATTGGCAATCAGAAGTCTCTTGCTCGGAAAATAGCCTTGCTATCGGTGTGTGAACTTATTTCGTCACATCCTATAAAAATTACGACGGAGAACCAATAAAATCGAAATTGAGTTCACGTTCACACCGGCGAGACTAGTTCAGACAACAGAATCGATTCGAATCAAATGCAGCAACGACGAATCACATCCCTGCACAACACAACACCTCCTTCCAAAAGTAAGAATCTAACATAAACAACGCAGTTCTCAAACTATATCAGCAAACTTATTGATAGATTGAATCGATAGATATATACATATATATCTGAATTAATTATATCCGGTGCCTATGACCTAAACCTGTCTCGCTAGACCCAGAGTGGTGTGTTGATCTGGCTCGCTTTATAGCATTTTAGTGACTAAGACTAAGAGAGATTTGTTTATGAGGTTGGTGACCCAGTGGTAGATGTTATTACCAGACTACCAAGTTATATAAATGGACGCAAGAAGAGTCGGAGAAGGCTAATTTATAAGAGACATCGTTAAACAGCTGCGATAAAGAAACAATATTCGATCGAATTTGGCTGTCTCAGCCCATAAATATTATAGTATCTAATATACAGTAATGATTATTCAAATATATCATACACCATTGTCCCTTTAGCAAGGTAATGATAGCACGCATTCTTTATGTTTCATTTTAAGTTGGTGCAGCAGAAGAGACGCTTGTAGTACTGGATAATGCTAGCTCTTGATAAATATTGATAGCATAGTACCCACCACAAAATTGATTAGTAGTCCCTGAGCATACCGTATTACATGAAGTAGCTGCTGCTGGGCTTGCAGGCGAATTCATGACATTGTCACACCAACATTGACTGAAAGGAAACTAGGTTAGTATATAAATATCATTTGAATTTTGGGGGGATAACATACTCTCCATATTCGACTCCCGCATATTTATAACCCTGTGAGAAACACCATTGTATGCATTTATCAACCGTCTGCGATCCGTCCTGTCTACTTGCTGCATTCAGGACCCGTGGCGATTCCTGATCGGTAAAGCAGCCGAGGTCAGAGATCGCTACCGGAGTAACTGTCGTTATAGCTGTAGCAGTGGTTGTAAAACTGTCCGTAGTGGTGGTAGTTGTTGTGAAACTGTCGGTAGCGGTAGTCGTGGTTGTCGTAGTTGTTTTAGAACAGACAGCGCCGGCAACCTCGTAGCCAAAAAAACATGGGAAAGTCTGCGCAGGGTTGCAATCCGGAAAGTGAACGAGATATTGAGAGACTTGTTGAGATGTGACGTAGGAAGTTCCACTCGACCCAGTGATCGATACATCATAGGACCGAGCCCCAGATTTGTTGCCCATGATAATTCTGATGGGAGCATACGTTCCGCCATTACATTGAAAGCTGGTTTGAACATTCTGATATCCCGTACCTCCATGATATCTACTAACCAGTGAGGCATCTGACTCTGTGTATCCTAGGTAGGCGTTCTGCCCCAACCAAATCGCCGCTAAATCGTCGACGTTGTATAGACTAACAGTGTAAGTGTCCGTGACCGGACAGTAGAAAAACCCGCGAAAGTTCAGAGTGTAGACGACTCCCTGTTGAGAAACCATACCATAGTCTGTAAAATTAGAAGCCTCTTCTTGCGCCTCCGTAGCGCCTACATAATTTGCAAGGGAGGTATTCCAAGGTTGAGCTGTCTGGTAATAGGAAAAGTCGAATGCTGGATAGGAGTTTGTAGAGTTGTCGAATGGGAACGGCGAGTCGTACATGGCGACCTCGAGTCCCGCATTGTTGCATGGTGTTGACGTCGCTGGAGGCTCACTCGTCGTAGATGAAGTCTCTGGAGGCGCACTTGTAGTAGATGGGCTTTCTGTTTCCGTCACCGTCACTGTAAATGTCAAGGAATTGATCTCCGTTGTGGTCGCCGTATTGGTCAATGTTATGGTCGCACTGCAGCATCCTCCACTTGCAGGATAGTCGCTAGGCGTGTACGCCCAAATGAGCATGTACCTAGAAAGGGGGGCATTAGATAGAACGTCTTCTGAAATTTGGGAACAAAAAAAGAACTCGCCTATTTGCTCCACATATCTCGTTAACGTTTCCTCCACAAGGGGTGTCGCAATCTCCTCCAGATGATCCACCTAATGGAGGATATACCCATGCATTTCCGCAGGTGCAAGTACTATTGCCACATAATATTAGCTAGGGATGAGTTGATAGGTCTATATTTACAGCTTAACATACGTAGATTCAAGACCTGCGAAGGTCCAATGTTTACCAAAGCAATAATCTTTACATAACTCTTGAGTCATCGCTGCATCAGTAAACCCATCCTCGATTAGTGGCTGATTGGTATTGCGGTAGTAACAGCCGGCTAGCTTCGGTGTATATGTAGTGCAAGGCTCTGAACACACCGATGCCGAGTCGATGAGTGTCGTCGATTCGGTTACGGTGGTGGATTCGATGATTGTCGTCGATACAGTCGTCGTCGTGATTTGCTGAGTTATAGTGGTCGATTGAGTTACGGTTGACAATGAAGTTTCTGGCGGTATCGTGATTGTAGTAGTTATTAGTATCTCTGGGCCAGGAACAATAGATGTAAACCCGGGAAGTATCACCGTTGTCGAGTTCGCTGTAATACGTGGCGAAACTCCAGGTAATGTGATCTCGGAATTCATGAGTTTTATCGGTATCCCTGCAGCTGAAATGGTGGGAGCAGTGAGTAGGTGTAGTAAGGTGATAGTATTTCCTGAGGCACCAGCAATAGAAGTTGGAACGGTTATGACGGTGTCCGGCAAGGTGAGTGTGAAGCCAGCATTCGTGATGATATGACTCTCTAGTGTCAATACGCTTGCCCCGAAAGTGAGGCTGGTCGATGGCGTAATGGTTCTCGTAATTGTCACTCGAGTGATTGTCGCCGGTGCTACAGTGGCTGTCTCCGTAGTAGTTATTTTACTGCCTGACGAAGTGATTGTAACAGTCACGAAGATAGTAGTAGATTTTGTTATTGTCAACCTAATAAGGGTCTGTCCATTACTAGGATCAGACACAGTAACAGTTCGCCCACCAGAAGTAACCGTAGTGGTAGAGATTCCGCTAGTCGTCACAGTAGTGATAGAAATCCCACCAGAGACGGTGATAGTTGACGGGGCACCAGGAAGCAGAATATTTGATCCTGCAACCTGGATGGAAGCAGCTTTGTTCAAAGTAACCCTTTGGCCGACCAAAGATATTGTCATGTGTGCGGCAATAATGGTCGGATGGGTGAGTAAGATCGTGCTTCCGGACGCCCTGATCTGAGTGTCTACCAATGTCACGATTTCGGATGGGAGGCTGATAATAGATCCGCCATTGGTTAAAGTTTTGTCGTAGAGTGTTAAGACAGAGTCTGGTAAATTAATTGCTGTGCCGAACTCCGTCGTCGTTTTTGTAAATGTAAGGGTCGAAACAGAAATCGTTTTATATGAAGATTTAATAGTTGTGGTTATCGTGATAGTTTTTGCGACAGAGCCACCAGGTAAAGAGAATTTTTTCCCGCCATCTTCTATGACAGAGCCTCTCATTGTGATTAATGGGTTTTTTAACATTATTGTCATTCCCCCAGCCTTAAAAGTCGAGCCAGGGAGTAGAATGGTATTCGATCCAATCGCGACAATTGTTCGGCCGGCTGCAGTGATAGTCGAGTCTGGTAATGTTGTGACATGACCACTCCAGGTGACGACTTTATCAGGCAGGGTCATTGTCATCCATGGCAAAGATATCGGAAGGCCCGTAAGCGTCTTGCCAGCGGCCGTAACTGTCTTTGTTCCTAAATATTTGGTTGTGGTTTTGGTAGATGTACATGTTTTAGTTTTGGTACATTTGCTTAATGTTTTCGAGCATTTCGTCGTCGTTCGTGTGATGTACTTAGTTACGGTTCCTATGTGCAAAAAATAACATCAGCAAACGAAGTTCAAATTTACATTTACATTAAATAGAGAATTTCGACACAGTGAACATACCATATCCCCTCTTCTGCGGTTCATGTCCATCACCTTGATGGCTTGCCCCGAGTGCTGCTGTGTCATGTGCGACCAGCACCCATAGAAGAAACCCCCAAATTTGCATCTTGAGCTCAAGAAATGCTTCGACACAATTGAAACCTAGGATTCACGAGAAAATGAAAGGAAACGGTATAACTTAAGCATTGATATGGAGCTTAAATGTGACTTTGGGTAATAATATATGTGAACGAGGTCGCCCGAGTATACTAGTACCCGATATGCCAATTGCATCAATTGAACTTTGAGATGGGCTTTTCTCAAAGTTTTAAGCTAATCAAAGCTGCAAAGTTGAGCCATGGCGTGATTTCCCGTGTCAGAACGGCGGCCGGGACCACCATGATGATGGATCAAGAATTAGAGTTTTTACAACGGCGGGCCGGCTTAGCTCGGGCGGATAAGATGGCAAGGATATCCTAACCGACAGCTATGTCGAGATAGTACGGGGCACATGCAACCTATTGCTCCTAGTAGGCTTTCTGATTTGGGAAACAAATAAGTGAGTATTCATAAATATCAGTATTTTTTTCGTCATTTTGCAAATTGTATAGGATATCGTATCAGATACACCGCGAAATCAACAAGAGCATGTCAGATCGAAGATGCTGTCGAGTTCCTAAATTGCACGTTCCTCAGCCTTGGCTCCTACGAGCTTTTGAGGACATTAAACAACTACCGTAAATATATATGTCGATATTGCAAATGTGTTCTGGCCTGTGGCGTACCCCGTGTTTACAAGGGTTTTAACGTTTTCTACTTTTGACCACAATGTAACTTTTCCCCGTAAACAAGTAGACTTGATATACCGCGAAGCCTAGAGCAAAAATTTAAGATGGGTTAAACTTAATTCCATACCCTGTGTCTTACGAAACGCTAGCCTCGAGAACCAGGACGAAACGCTGGAAATATTCTTGAATTATTAATATGCATATGTTGTTGGAAATGGCCGTTAAGACTCGACACCAGGCCAAGTTAGTGCTTCTACGGATGTTCAGCTCCGCGGAATGTTTGTACTTTTACAAATTTGGTTTAGATTGGTTGAAATTTTGGTCCAAATAGGTGCTCGGGTCGCGGGGTGGTTGGTATACATACTATAGTACTACCTGCTATTCCTCCGTCTGCGAGATTCGATAGCTATAGGCGCTCTATATATGTATTTGCAAATAAGCATTTAATACAACTGATCTCCGAGGATTTTAGCTAGTACGAAAGAAGACTAGGTTGTTCCGAAGAAAAATAAGGTACATGCATGCTAGAGCTCGAGCTTAATATTTGTATCCGGCATCGCACGCTGACTTAACTGTGGAGGTAGGCCTGGACTCGGACATCTGCACGTGAGAGGTGAGGTTCCGTGTTCCTGTGATGGCAAATATTATTAATTTCTCAGCCAAATATTCTTGCTTCGTGTTGTGGGTCATAGAAAGGAATCCTTTGAAGACCTGTTCACAATGAATTGATAGAGTATAACTCCGAAACGGAGCACTGGTGATGTATCTGCTCCAGCTACGGTTGTCTCGCGAGGGGCTACAGCATATTAGGCAAGATGGCTATTATATTCCTAAAAAATTTTAACCCATCAAAAAAAAACTAATGATCAAACAATCAAAATATAATTATAAAACCTTTAGGCTTTCAAGAGAACTTGAATATTACTAAAATCAGGTGACTTTCTATTTTGTATTTTGTATTATGTATTTTTTTTTTTTTTTATTGTAAGCATGTTAATATTGATCTCACATGCCAAACTCTCACTTCCAACGGCTAATATCAACTTAGGGGTTGCATTTAGTTTGTGATAATAATTTTAGGGACCTGCTGTACAATTTATATTATATGTTCTCTAACTTCGAGAACTATATTGGATCTATAGTCTCGTTTATTTCTCGTAGAGATACCGAAATGGTTGAATTCAAATATTCATGGCTATAGATTGAAAGCAAATCAAAACTTGCAGTTAAGTTTTAAGAGGAGGAAATTGGATGATTTTGTGTATCCAACTACAATTTAAAACTCCGAGGCAAGGAATTTGGATTAAATGTTGTAAATTAGTCGTAAGGTCAAGAAGCCCAGCAAAGTGTTATAAATTATAAACCAAATGTATCAAGTTGATGAAGGCCAGGATGTCGACCAACAACTTATACCCAAACCCAACGTTAACCTCGGATGAACACAATAGTTATCCGCTTCGCTTCAATAATTTGATGACATAGCATCGATGCTTCAATTCTGTGTTATACTGATACTGCAGTGGCAATTATGTTGCATCTTAGCTGCCCCTAAGTCAAACCCAAGCCTCGCGGGAACTAGATTGACATTTAATGCATTTGGGATATTATTGTAATCATGCATCATTATTGCATAAATATTAGTGTTGCATTTAATATTTATATCGGGCTTCTTCGCACTGCGCCGCAAACAACATCCGGATCCTCCTTCTTTTACCGTCTCGAATATTTCTGGCCAAGTGGACTGATATATAAATGAAGGGGCCCCGAACAAGTAAATTTGGTTTAGGGATTCTCCGCTCTTACAACCAAACAGTATTAAATTTAATCGGCGATACCTTTTAAAAAAGACTTTCCCTCTTTATATTTATATGTGTACACCATCAACAAAGTCACGATCCATTAGAGCTATATATTCATAAACAATAAAGCGAAATGCTTGCTCCGTGCATAATATACTTTGGCTTCCTCTAGGTATCGTTGAAGTGGTATCCTCTAAATCCACCTTCGCCTCACCCAAATTCCCAACCAATGGCACTGCTGTTGCCGCACCCAAGAATTATACAATGGGAAATTACCAACCATTTCCGGTCGCGCGATCAGAAATGGTAGGCATACATCCCATCGAAGATGGGAACTCCTTGATGGTATCCGTCTTTTACAAAGAATCAATGCTCAACAGCAGCCTTTCGTCTAATATCTCATTCGTCAACGGGATAAACGATACGAAAAATGTTGCATTAAGTCTAGGTTTCCGTGGTTTTAACGACCCCTTGGTACTGGGTACGAGACTGAACGGGACTTAGTCTCATAGGGAGGCCGATCCTATCAAGGATCTTGCTTACGCACAAGCGAATGATAACTCGGGATGGCGGAAGATACGCTTTTCTATCTTTCAGTTGGAAATCCCGAGTAACAGTAACCCCTCACTTTCAAGCCCAGTTACGGTTGTTGAAAATACGTTTTACAACATTACATTTTATAGGGGTGAGAGCGAGAAGGGGATTAGCGGGTGGGTATATTGCAAGCAGGAATGCCTCCGAGACCCAGTTTTTCGTCGGTCGTTCACCCAAGATGCTGGAACTTAAATCGAACGCTTTATTTTTTGAAGGATCTGAGTTTGGTCCGCTTTCGGCGGAGCTGTCCGTTGTGTATCTAAATAGTCCCTGGCTCTGATATGGGAAAGGGACTAATCAACTAGTATTAGGCTAAGCAGGTCAATAATTGTTATTATATATTCCGTTGGAGCACCTACCAATGTATGTAGATACCTAACCTACTAGGCCAAAAAGGCTGTCTTTGCTTGTATAATACCAGATCTGATAGTCAAATATATGCCTGACAATTACCCAACAGAAAATATTCATGTCGGCAGTAAATTTTGCCCAATTTATTCTTTTGAGATCATTATTTGTTTTCACGTTGTTGCATGTATGCCAGATTGGATAAATAAGTATGTTTAAGATTCTGTTACCGGTAGAGTGTACAGTAATACCACATAATAGTAGCCAATTACTTATTCAGCTAGTTCGCCAGTTATCAACAATTGAATAATTATTGGTATCAGTGGCGAGTGGCAATAACTACAAGGCACTTTCAAGCGCAATATAGCAAATCAACTAGCTGCTAATATTGCAATATTGGCAAGAAATCCAAAGCTGCCTTTAGCTTTATTGAATTCGAATACGAGGTGAATCTTTGCCTTTCAAACCTCAAGAAGCAGGTCGCACTCAAAGCGTGCAAACGGTAAATTTCCTAGCTCAGGAAGCTTCAGAGACGGTAGGATTCTGTTGGCGATAATGCGGAATCTTTGTGTAAGGGCGGCATACCGATGAAAACGCTGAATTGGTAATTGATGAAGATCAATTTATAAAGAGGAGAGCGTTAGGTTTCATGCCTCCTATACCTAATGCTCATATAAACATGACTTGTGTCAAGATACAGCCTGCGCCACGAATAATTAAACATATTCAGCTAAAACGCTTTAAATATGAGGCAGAATATGAGCAGGAGATCGCTAGCTAAAATACAAAAGAAATCAGCTGATATCTTACAGCATCTTCACTTCCAATACAAGTGCATTTATGGAAACCAACAACTTTGTCCCTTTACCAATAGTCATCACCCTCTCCTATCTCCTCCTCCTCACCGTCCTCATCCTCACTATCGATAAACCCTACAGCCAAAGCTCCACCCCCCTTTCTAGCAACGCTGATAGCCTCATCAACACTCCACTCCAGCGCCCCACCTCGTTTCCTAATCTCCCACTCCATATCATCCATATCGTCCACCTCCTCGGCCGCAGTCATATCATCTTCCCCTCCATCCGCCAACTTTGCGATCCATATACGATGTTTAATCATCCTCTTCAACACGTCTCCGGTAGCTTTTCGGAGCACTTCCATCCTTTTGTCGAGTTCTAGGATGTCATTGTAAACTTCACACATTAAGCGTTGTTGTTCGTCATCGTAGCAGTAGGATCGGGCGAGCTCTAATGATTCGAAGCCGGATTCTAATATTGCTAGTTCTGCGGCAGTGGATCTCTCGGCGCGGCTCAGCTTTTTGTTGAAATTATGGTTGATTTTGTAGCGGAGGCGGAGTTTCGAAGTTCGTGGGATTCGAAGTTTGGAGCGGGTGAAGAATTGCTTAGTTAATATCCAATTATCAGTATCCAGTTTTGAAACCAATTGTATATTCAATGATAAGTTTAAATTAGAAATTTGGGATAAATACCTTTGCGCCTTTCCTCAGCTTTTGCAAAAACTTTGCCATCTCTATAATTGGATCTTCGTTGCCGTTTATACCTTCTTGTACGCTATCAGTACTAGTAGCAGCAGACTTCACTAGCACCATGATGAAACCCTTCACATCACACAAGACTGCCTTTTGAATAGCTTCATGATCGTGGTTATCTCCACCGTACCGTCTCGCATATAACTGGTGAACATCCTCATACTCCGCTCCGAGATCAAAGGCGAGTAGGATGATATACGAAGTAGCACTTTGATATCCGTCTGTAATCTTATCCAAAGTCTGCTTCGTATCTTCTTTCTCATCGTTAGTTTCTTGATCTTGAGCATGACCGGGACGTACAAAACTATCCAACGACATTGGAACACCAGGTTGTAATATCCTGCGTGGTGCCGCTCCTCCTCCTCCTCCGCGTCCACATCCGCGCTCCCATCCCAGTCCCGGTCTGTTCGGGTGTTCATGGGACATATGCCCTACCATCTCCGTCGGTCTTTGCCCGAAAATGCTTTGTCTTTCTATTGTCGACTCATCAACTCTTGATACATGTCCACCCCTTCCACTCTCTCTTCTGTTTATACCACCCCTCACACCTCTTCGAAGCAAGCTTACATGCAACGGAGCCCTCGTATCAGGTGCAAAAACGCCTGGCGGTGGAACACTCGAGTAACTCTCCGGGATAAATCCTCCATATCCCAAACCAACTCGCGCTTCATCTTCATCATCATATTGCTCGAGTCCTCTCTCAGTCTCCAACGTTGTATATGTTTCCTGTATTTGTTTTGATGTGTGCGAGTTTCTTTTAGGTGTGATATCGATCAAATCAAAGTTGATAAGGTCGTCGGTTTTATTTGTTGGAGGGGTTATTGTATTTGATGTTTTATATGGCGAGGTTATATCTGGGTGAACCCTCTCGTTGGTCCTTTGGGGGAGGAGTCCCTGAGAAGTTCCGCTTTTACTTCCTTCAAATGAGAAGATGGGATAAAATACTGCGGCGGGGTTGAAGTTGGGTTCAAACTGGCTTTGGAAGACTGGTGCTGCAGGATTAAAGCTGAAGCTCTTGGGTTTTACATTTTTCTCTGGCCCTACGGTTGCTGTTTCTGGGTTTTCAATCACGAGGTTCCCATCTTTGGGAGGATGGGGTGCTTCCCTTCTTTGTTGTTTGAGACGTTCGACTTCTTGCCTAATTTCTTCCCTAATTTCTTCCAAACGGTTACGTTCATCTGGATCATGAGCGGGTATCCGGAATTCAGGGAGACGAGTTGCTTGTGACGAACTTTCAGCTTCGTTGTTGATGTGATTTTGTGCTTGACGATGTGAACACAAGCGGTTAAGGAGAGTTTGTTGAGTCTGATAAAATCCTTGGTCGATGGTTGATGCCTGTTCGAGGTTTGGAGGTTGAGGTTTGTGCCACTTAAGATCGATATTCCCAGGATTGGTGAAAATGGTCGGTCCAGAATCCATATCGGATTCTTGAACCCGTCTATCAAAAGATTCGGGGGGAGCAATCCCTTCCGTACCACCGAACCCAGCAAATCCACCAGAAACCTGTGGCGAGTCTTCCCCAGAAACTTGACTCGAAAACCATCCTTTCACCTTATCATCCAGGTCGGGAACGGCTTGAGATAACTTTTCCGCCATCTGAGCCTGGGTAGGCTTTGGATGATACATATCACGCCGAACTTCCCCGATATCAAAATCGATGTCCCCATCCTCACTACCCTTATCATCACTGCTATCATCCCAAAAACTTTCCTTCTTCCTACGCTCCTCCACTCCAGAAAAATAAGTCTTCAACATCTCACCTCCGCGGGATCTCCCTCCTTCTTTGATCGGTATCGGATGGTCGTAAAGTCCTTCTATAACCCTACCCTGCCCTCTTTGCTCGTTAGGTAGGTTATAACCATTTCCATCAACTGTCTCTCTCCTATCCTCATGATCCTCGGAACTCGAAACCTGGAAATTTCCAAAAGTTCTGTCGCGGAGTCGATTATCCCCGCCATCCAGTCCCTGCGCTTGGAAATTTCCCATCCTCGAATCGGGATTATCGATATCAAAGATAACCTCTTCACGTGCGTGAAACCTAGTCTCGTTGCCAGCGTAAAACCGAGAGGGTGTTGTATCCGTTATACTCCTCGATGAAGTACCAGTTACATTGTCGTCGAGAGTAACGGCAGATGCCTCTTCATGATCAAGTAATGATACCCCTCCCTTTTCTCCACGCTGTGATACTAAATTCCAAGCCTCTTCTGGTTCAAAAGAGAGCATATCTTTGGGTTCTCCTTCTTTGCTATCGGCCTGACGATTGGAGACTTTGTATGTTTCTCCGACTTTAATGGTGGGAGTCCCCGTGTTACCACTATCCATATGAGATATAAAATTGTACCTCCATTTATCCTCTTCGCTTGCAATGGTGGCTGCTTGTCGAAGTACTATCTCATCTTGGACGGATATATTATTCAAAGGTGGTGTTCGGGTATGTGATGTTTCCCTCCCCGTTTGTTGGTTTCCTAGATTGATGACATGCGTAGCAGGATCAGAGCCATCAGGTATCCTATCTTGAGATAAGTTGTATTCTGAATGGTGGGAATGAGGTTGTCTGGAGGTTGAACCATAATGTAGCAGTTGATCGTGAGGTTTTATACTGGTATTAATTGATATTGTCGAGACGGGTTTTTGCGACATTGTAAAAACGTAGTATAAAATCCCAATGTAATCAGATTAACCAACGCTTTATAATTACGTTTAGATACCGTCGAAAACGAAAGTGAGATGAGTTCGCCCCTCTTTTATCTTGGACACGGGGATACCCCTAAACCAAGTATACCCCACTCCGGCCAGCCGGGTCGAGAAGAGAAGAGATCTCTCTTGAACCCAACTATGTCCCTCTCAACTGATAAAATAAAAACCGATAGAGACGATCGATAGTGATTCAAGTAGAAAGCAGACCGACGGATCGAGTAAATACCAGACAATACACCGTCTTATCTTCCCAAGAAAAGGATCCCTTTAAATTTCGCTAGTTTGCAGCTATGACTGCCAAACCGTTCGAAGAACACGGGCGGTTCGATGAGGAATCGCTAGAGCCGCAAGCTTAAATTCTGATATCTCGATATCTCCCGTTACGAATAGAAAAAAGACGTTGCTTTCTTTCGATTTTTCGAGACGTGTATCCTAGTTGAGAAGCCAGCATCAGCCACGGCGCCACACGAACCGTCATCACGCCTAAGTAGCACAAAGGCAAAAAAAAAAATCCGAAATAGGACGAACAGAAGCCTAGAATACCAGCTAATGCAGTTTGCACGTCGGCAGCGTCAGACGTACTAGTCAATGCAATGTTATGCTAGATGTCGTGTTCTGTTGCAATACGTAACGATGCCTGAATCCGATGCTCAAAAAGTGTTGCGGTGCCAGAATAGTGAATTGGAAGAATTAAGAGCGGCTCAGCTAGCGCTGGGGACTTTATAACCAATAATATTCGATCGCTCGAAATTCCCTACCCTTCGTGTCACGAAACGGCCGTTAACGATAGTTGACTATTAAATTTCTTTCCTAAACTTCATCAGCCAAATATTCATCAAACACATACTTGCTAGATGATGAAGCTTAATATAAGGACACACACTCAAGTACCCCAACCCAATCAGAATTAAGGACCTCGCACAGCTATCTTAGCTAGTATAACTCTCCCGCTCTTTGTACAGTAGCTTGTACTATCCACCTCACGCCAATGAAAAGTCCCCGACGAAGTGATCAAAGCTCCTATCAAATTGGTGAATAAAGTGCAAGTCTCGATGAACGGTAAAACGGTTGATGAAAACGTGCTAAAATAAAGTACAGATACGCTTGAAAAGTTCCGCGATCCGAGATGAAAGGAAGGTTTGCGATAGGGACGGTACGTTGATGCTTGCTTACAATGCTTGTGAGGTGATAAAGATGGTAGAGTTGATGAAGAGTAAATGTGATGAACGTGAAGAGAAGAGGAGCAGTCAGGGTGAGTATTGAAATACCCCATCATGAGCAGTTCCCAAGAAATTTAACCAAGGTAATGGACATGATTATCCACCATCACACTTAATATACTCTCTTTGACATTCAAAAGGCAGGTTATATACTCGCTCTCTGCTCTATCTATTACACACCTGAGGACTTACAATGTTTCTACTGAGCATCAAATGTTATACCGATACTCCTCCATTCATACGAAATGTAAATTGAATGTTAGAACAGCTGTGTTGAGCAGTGTGTTATTTCCATTTCCCGCATAGCACGCTCGGCTCGGTCCTATCCTCCCTCTCTCCCGGAACCCCCCTGCCCTATATTCACCATAGAGAGTGTATATATGCACCTAACCTAGAAACCAAGACGACCTCACAACCTAAACACCATTATCCCTACACACACCCATCACCAGATGAATTATATAATATATACGATCCTCCTGCGAGAACCTCTCCTCTCACGTAAATACAAAAAACCCATAATACAAAACAATATACACACAATATACACAACGTACCGAAACCCCCAGTACAAACCAAACCAATAAAAGACAAAAAAAGGAAAAAGAAAAAGAAAAAGTTTATATAAGAGTAGAGATATATCCTACAATATCAACATCCACCCCCCGGTATACATACCCCATGGCCGAGAAAAATATATACAACTTGAACTGCCATGGGTATGTACCTATCCGTGTATTAATATATACAACCTCCTCCTGCTCCTTCTTCTTAACCTTTCTTTCCAACTTCGTCAGCAAGCTAGCTTTAAATTATAAAAATGCTGGCTGGCTAACTAAAAGAAGAAGAGAAAGAAGAACCCCCGTCCATTCCTTCTTCTTGTTTTTAAGTACTTTTTAGTACCTCGGTAATATCCGTCCGTTCATCTAATATATACCACTGTTAATGCACACCGGTAAGTATATATATCGACTCGACTCTATCGAATCGGTTTCTGGTATGTATGTATGCTTTTATGTGAGTGCATAGGTAAGCAATACCCACCCCCGTCTCATCACAATACCTCAAGTTCAGTTTTCAAAGAAAATGCAATACCGAACGAGAAAACCCCCCAGAAATCACAAAACCTCAAAAGAAAAAGGATCAATCGCACCATGCGAGTTCGTTCAGCAAAAAAGGAAATGCAAACCCGGATATATATAAAAAAAAGAATAAAATAAATAAACGCCACTTTTATAGATACTATATAAATAATTCCATCGCATGAATAAAAAAGGACTCCACTACCTGACAAATGAAAATAAAATAAAAAAAAAATAAACACAAATTTAAAAACGCCAGCCCGAATCCGCAGAGGTCATATCATCATAACACGGTAACGAAACCCAAAAACAAAAAGAAAGGGAAAAAATGCAGGGGAAAATAATCAACAAAGAAAGAGTAAAACCCAGCCAAACCGCATGCTAGTAAGGTTAAAAAAAGGTTAAAAAAAAGTAAAGCTGCATCTTCTAGAATCGAAAGCTATTATAAGAAAGAAAGAAATGTGCAGGTTTGGCTCAGCTTAATGACAAAAACATAAATATAGTTAAACACCGTCACCGTGTTATGGACAAAAAATCTCCTTCTCTCCTCTAAAACTTACGCTTCGTGACCTCCTCGGATAAGGTCCAACACCCGTGTCATAACAGGCGGTGGATAACTCCTGCTAGCCATCTCATTAACAACACCCATAGCAGCATCGTGGTCGTTCACCGCCAAGAACGCCCGCGTCATGGCTTCATATGTGCTGGGCTCCCTCTTGTTCGCCGCATGTCCGTTGCTAGGGTTGGGATACAGCGAATCGTACAACATTTTCGACCGCTCAATCTCGCCTTCCAAAGCCCAGCCGTGGATCAGGGGGTTGGCAATGTATGGTGTCATCTGGATGTTGCGGGCGTTCATGAGGGCGATGATTTCGGGTGTTTCTTTGACGCGGTGGTTGGCGACCAACGATTCAATGTAGGCTTGGAAGATGGTGGTGTCGGCTTTCACGGAAGGGTCACGGAGAGCTTTGTCGAAACTCTCACGAGCACCGGCGACGTCCCCGATAACGCAGCCTTTGGCGTGAATAATGGCAGCGTGATGTTGGGCTTCGACACCGACACGTTCGGCGCGCATTTGACGGATAATGTCCTCGCCGGCCTTCAAATCTGGTGGATCGCAGGTGACGTGAGCTTCGATCAGGAGCTTGTAGGTGAAAGAGGTTGGTGCGATGTTGAGACTTCTCATGCGTTCGTAGTAGTATAGAGCCTTGGAACGGTTGTGCTTGGTGTGGACGAAGAACTGGATCATGGAGTTGTAAGGAGCCGGTCGTGGTTTGTAGTTTGGCATGGCCTCCATCTCGGCAAAGAGTTCCTCCGCGAAACGTTCATCGCTGACACGGCAGAGAGCGTTGACGATGGTTCCGTAGGTGACGCTGGTGGGCTTGATGTTGTTTGCACGCATTTCCGAAAAGTAGGACAGACAGTCATCGATACGACGAGCCTTGGACAATTTACCGATCAAAGCGTTATACAAGAAGGATGTCGGAGAGATGCCCTCAGCCTTGGCCTGCTCAAAAATCTTGATTGCTTCGGATGCTTCGTCAAAGTTGCCGTGGGATCCTTTGAGTTGGACAATGTACAGACCGTAAGTGTTGGCCGAGGGGGAGGCACCAAACTCGAGCATCTCTTGGTGATACTTGCGAGCCAAGTCGAGACGTTCCAAGTGAAGACAAGCGGCAACCATGGCGTCAAACATCAAATACCATCCGTATCGAGCCTTTCGGTATTCTTTGAGAAGTGGCATATCCTTGAGAGCTTGGTTGAAAATGTTGATGCAAGCACCGAGACGCTTTTCACCATATCCCTCTTGACGGGCGATGCTTCCGATAGCGCGAGCGACGACCTGTGGTTGGTAGTGACGATGGCCTTTGAGCAGATTGAACCTGTTGACGATTTCGGTAGCACGGAGTGGAGGACTGGTACGGCCTTCGAGACGAGCCATAAACGCGTTTGAACCCTCAACATCAAGAGTAGCCTGATGAGGATCGATTTCGTCGAACGGATCGTGTGGTGCAGCGGGAGAAGCAAGATGTTCATTAGGTCCGGCGAACGGGAAAGCGACATGCTCAGCTCCCGCGCTAGCCGGAGTCGGGTACGAGGCTTCCTGAGGGACGACGGGGTATTCGATAGATTCGACGACATGGGCGGGGAAGTTCCAAAGAGGCAATTGGAATTGCTGAGCGAGTTGAGCCATGGAGTAGATCTTTTGAGCATCCTTCTTGCTAGCTTCGGGACTGAGAGAGACGACAGATTGGGGAATGACCAAGAGGTGGAAATCATTGGGCGAGAGACTATCCATGGGAACACCCTCAAAAGGCTTGAGGAGTCTGCGAGCGAAAGCAACATTGGGGATAGGCATGCCGAGGTGATTGATCAAGTGCAAAAGGTTCAAGCTCTGTCGCTGGGTGACAAGATCCATGGAGTTCAAGGTGTCAAAGATCATGTGTACGGATGCCATCGCCTGAGCCTTGAGAGTTCTGTCAGAGATGTGGAGCCTTTCGACGATACGACGGTAAACATCCATTCCGTAGTCCAGTTTGTTGGTTTCAGCACCGGTGACAGCAAACATGGTAGCCAGATGAAGACCGGCCTCACTCGCAAGGAAGTTTGGCAGCGTTTCAGCTTCTCTAAAGTACCTTTCGGCCATATCGAGATCTTTGTTGCGAAGACTGGAGGCGACGAGACTGGAGTAGGTGGCAGACGTGAGAGCGTTGGGAGACTTGGCGAGTTTATCGTAAACAACCTTGGCGGATTCCATGTTACCGGCATCAGCGGCCTCGATGCAAACCTGGTTCAAGACCTGAGCTTCCTTAGCTTCAGATGCGTTTAAACCGGTGGTCCACTCGACGGCAGCCTCGTAGTTTTGGATAGACAGATACGACTTGACGACGGAGATGCAGAGGGCGGTTGTCTCGGTTCCGTGTTCCAAGAGTCGCTGGACGTAAACCAAACCTTCGGTGACCTCTCCGGATGAAAAGTAAGCATAGATCAAAGAGTCGACCATCTTTTGCTTGGAAGCGTTGGTGAGTCCTCCGAATGATGATTTCGCATCAGTGGCAACGTTGTAAGTGTCAATGGCAGAGTAGAGATCCTTGGCTCTTCCGAAGCTTCGAATCATTTCTCTGTACGAGGGGATGGTGGGTTGCAGGTTGAGTTGCTCCATCTTTGAGAGAAGGGAGGCAAACAAGTCGGAGCGGTCCTTCTGGGCGGAAGCTTGGAGCAACATGTTGAGGGATTCTGGGGTTAACCGTTGCTTGAGCGTGACGGCGGTGCCATAAATCTCAGTGGCGAGTCCAAAGTGCTTATCAGACATGGCACCGAAGGCCTTGCCGGTGGTGGAGAGGGAAAAACCGAATCGCCTAAACTTGGCATCGGCTTCCTTTGCGTGGTCCTGAACACGACTGGCTTGGTCCGATAGCGCACCGATGACAATGCTATAAGTGTAATGAGATGGAACCATCTTATGATCCAACATTTCCGCATAGATATTCATCACACGAGTGATACGCTCATGGCCCATGAGTGGGATCTGAGTGAAGGCGTGTAGAAGGTAATTGTACGCATCAGTGGTAGGGACGATGCCGTTATCAACCATCTCTTTGAAAGCCATTGGGATTTGCTCGTATTGCTCAGCGAGTTTCATGTTATCGAAGAGTTGAATGTAATCTCTGACGACATACGTGGAGGCATGACTCGAGGTATTGATCATAGTATGGTCACTAGTCTCGGACTTTGTCTCCTGAGCTTCAGCCGGAGTCGGTTCGACGGTAGCATCTTTTGTAGTAGTAGTAGTCGTTGAGACATCTGGAGTGGCGGCTTTGACCTGAGCTGGTTCGGCGGGTTGAAGATCCTTTTCAGTTATTTCAACCTTTGTGGGAACGAATTCATCTTCAACGGCGACCTCTGGAGCGACCTTGTCGGGTTCTTCGAGGGTAGGATAGTCCCTAACGGTAGACATGGACGCGGCACGGGGCCGGAGTTCGGGAGTGGGTGGACCGACGGCATCCTTCTTTTCGAGAGATTGTTGAAGTTGGATTGATATCGAGGTGGGAGCCTTGAGCTGTTCGGGATACTTTAAGGAACGGTCACCATCCTTAAAGATTGAATGATGAAGGCCGAGTTGGTCATGCCCTCTGGCGAATTTGGATCGATTCCCATTGTGACCGCCGTTGTTGAAGACCGCCTGGATCTTGGCCGGGGTGTTTTGACCGAGACGTGAGAGGGGGAAGGAGGTGGTGGTGGCGTATGAGGACTGGGCGGCGGCGACAGCGGATTGTGCGTATCCGTTGACAAAGTTTCGCGCAAAGCTCTGACGAGCAGCGGCGATGGTGAATGGCTTGAAGACCATATGAAAGGTTTATAGAGGTAAAAAACCCTCTTTTACGAAGGGGGAATATATCGGATGTGGGTATGGATAACCGGAACTACATTTTGATATCAAAATCAGATTCATTTAGCAATCATGCTTCTTACGACACAGCATTTCACTCAAACGATGATATCTTTGAAGGGGATATGATATGACGAATAGAGGATTAAAAATAAGGACATACATATTCCTCTGGATGTGGTATATATCCGATTATAACAAAGATTGCCGCGTCATCTGAACGAGATGTGTGAGATGAAAATTGCGGGAAACCGGTAACGGACGGGTAGGTAGGTAGGTAGGGAGGTAGGTAGGTAGGTAGGTAGCGAGGAGGGGCGTATCGCGTGTATCGGTCAAAAATTGGAATGGTAGGATGATAATTAATCGGAGTCCCGCTCGGATCCGACTCTGGATGACGATATGACTGGAGAAAGTCTGTGTGTAAAAAGATGAGTGATGATAAAAAAGAAAGAAAGAATACGAGTGAGAGAGAGAGAGAAGTGAGAAGTGGTGTGAATGTCAGGAGTTATAAAAATTAAAAATCAAAAAAAAGGTGGGTTGATTTTTTTTTTGGAGGAAGTCGGTCGGTCGTCGGTTTGGTGGGATGTCTTGCAAAAAATGTATGCAACGGCGGACAGGACTGAAGGACAGGACAGGGCTACCCGGGTTGGCGGGAACTCGCAATTAATTCTTCTTCTTCGACTCACTCGGCCCTTCGATTGGCTTCGACCGGAAAAATATTATAAAATATATTTAGCACCGCGATTGGGCAGATATTCCTCTGATTGAACAGACCTACCAATGAACATAAAAATATGAAGATAGGATCTATAGACAAAGACGAAGAAGGGGTCTCTCTCTCATTCATGAATTCACGGTAAAGTGAGGCAAAGTAAGGGTCTCGGGGAGGTTGACCGCTCACCGGAAAGGAACGAACGGTGACGACGACGACGATGACTGCAGCAACGATGACTGCAGCATTGACATGCCCGCAGGAACCGAACGGACAGGAACAAAAAGCTGCTAGCTGTTTCACGAATATTTCACGGAAACTGGATAATTCTCAGCCCCGGTCTAGTCCCAGTTAGTCTCTGGCTATTAACTCATCTCATCTCTGATTTAATTAAATTCAGTGTCCACGCGACCTCTGCAGAGTTTTTTTAGCTCTCGAAATCAGCGTGTGCTGCTGCAGTGAGATTATTATCGTTTTCGTGAGCTGCCGTTTCCAGCCCCCGTTTGAGCTGCTGCCGGTCGGGTGGTTACGGAACAGCAGCAGGCCCCTCGCCAAAAAGTGAACGAACGAACGAACGAACGGAGTCCTCGGCCTGCCGAAATGACAAAAATGGGCCGGCGAAACGGGACGCACTCGCACCGCCCGACGCGCCCCTCCGACATTCATTAACATCATCATCGGATTTAACAAAGATAAGATAAGATCAGATTAAATCTAATCTGCAGATAATCAAAGATAATATCAACAGCATAGTAACCCCCATACCCCCCTCTTCTTCTTCCACCCCACAGCAGCTATAAAGCTTATAAAGAAAGATAGCTGTATACTAGCTGTATACTAGCTGTATACTAGCTGTATAAAAAGATAACGATATGGTGGCCACCGCGGTCTCGGCACCGGGCAAGGTCCTCTTAGCTGGTGGATACACCGTCCTCGACCCGACCTGTCGCGGTCTCGTCTTTGCCCTCTCCGCTCGAATCCACTCCGTCGCCTGTCCCACCCCCAATTCACCCTCATCCTCCTCATCAACCGACAAGAACAATGGCAGAATCACAGTTCGATCCCCGCAATTCACCAACGCCGTATGGGAATACCAAACCACAATCCTCGACGACGGAAAAGGCGTAGACGTCGTTCAAACAAACAACAAGTCAGCACAAAATAACAATACCTATAAATATATGGATGATAATATTAATTAATGCAAATATAATATGATGCTATAGTGACCCGAATCCGTTCATCCTCACAACCCTCAAATACGCCCTCTCCTACCTCTCCCTCCCCTCCATCCCAAACACAACAATCACAATCCTCGCCTCAAACTCATACTACTCCCAACCCCCACCACCCATCCCCCGCTTCAACTCCCTCTCCGTCCCCATCAAAAACGCCCATAAAACAGGTCTAGGCTCTTCAGCAGCCCTCGTCACCTCCCTAACAGCTTGTATCCTCCACCACTTCACCTCCACCACCCATACCACCACCACGGACGAAGGGAAACAAGAAGAAGATGTAATAGATGTAGAAACTTATATAATCCACAACCTCTCCCAAACATCCCACAGCGCAGCACAGGGTAAAATCGGCTCAGGCTTCGACGTGGCAGCAGCAACCTACGGATCTCACGAATACCAACGTTTCTCACCCTCACTCCTCTCCTCACTCCCTGAACCGAACACACCATCATTCACAACTTTCCTAAAATCACTGGTTTCGAAGAGGTGGGATATGGAGGTACACCGAGTGACGTTACCGGATGGTATCGGATTGGTTATGGGTGACGTGCAATGCGGTTCTTCAACGCCGGGGATGGTGAAGAAGGTTTTGTCATGGCGGAAGGAAGCAGGAGGGGAGGGGGATGAGTTGTGGAGACGGTTGGATGGGCGGAATCGAGCTTTGATTTCCAGTTTTAATAACAACAACAACAACAATAACAATAACAATAATAATAATGATACAGATGGAAGCCAGGTTGCTGAGTTGAGGGATAAGATTACAGGTATAAGAGAGTTGGTTAGGGAATTAGGAACAAAGGCAGGGGTAGAGATCGAACCGGAGAGTCAGACGAGGTTGATAGATGGGGCTGTGGGGAGTGTGGAAGGGGTTATCGGTGGTGTGGTACCCGGTGCGGGAGGGTATGATGCCGTTTGCTTTTTATATGATGATTCCGTTAAGGGTTGTAGAGAAGGGTTGGAGAAGTATTTGGAAGGGTATAGATTAGATGATGAGGGTGGTGGGTTTGTCAAGGTTTTGGAGGCTGGGTTGGAAGGGGAGGGGGTTAGGAGGGAGGATGTGGGGGGGTATGCTGATGTGAAGCATTATTTTGATGCCGTTTTGGAGATATAATATATATATATATATACTTAGCTTAAGCACTTACTTACTCAAGTATATGTGAATAAGTACGTACGTAAGTACTTAAGTATTTTATTGTTATGGTAGACAGGTAGAAGCTTATGGCATGCTATGTGCGGATGGATGAATTTAGCCGTTATTATATTAGATTGCATACATAGACGACGTCTTATCGATATCGTTATCAGATCGCATCATTGATGTTCCAGGGGAGGGATATGGGATATATATTATATTGCGCGATATATGCAGTGTAACATGCATCCCAATCAAATCAATCAATCGTGCGTCTACAAGCTAGAAGAATTCTAGAAGGCTTGGTGAGAATCCGAACTCGAAGAGCTACAGATTTGATTCTAGCTTCGAGATTAATTCGACTTATCGTTCGAACGTTCTTCCTGCCAGAGTATCAGATATGGTTGAAGTCAATTGATAACGCCTCACCGCCACGCTCTTTCAAGGATATTTTGATTCCAACTGTGGCGATTAATTCAGATCAAACATTCCAAAATGGGATGGAAGTAACTGGAATCTACGAGATGCTTCGATTGCGATCGTTCACGTTCTAGCTTGTGCGACTATACCGAGTCGAGTGATTGATGATGATGACGCTGTAATTATAATGGATGCTGAATTCAGCAAGAGTGAGTCTAGCTTTGAAGACTACATTATTGATTGGTAACTCGTGTGGTGATGCGGCTTTTGTGCTGTCTCGCATGGCTCATCGCCTCACCAACCTTCCGAAATCCTTTCTTCTGCGGCCTTTGTGCTGTTTCACAACCGATGCAAAAGCCTCCCCCAAGCTAGATAATATTGATAATCAATAATGCATCCGATCCTTAGCTTAGCCTCGATTTCAGGCGGACTCGAAGGTGGGTTCGATCCTGCGGATTCGGGAAGCGGAGTACAAAATAATCCCTACCATGCAATATATGCGATATTTGTGCGTTATTGAAAATTCCGGAAAGTAAGTCAAGTACATTTTTAAAAAGAAGTATGTACATAAGTATCCATGCAACCAAAAAACCCGTCTCGATGCACGGACAGGGTTCTCTCGACGTTCGAACTCAAGACAGGTGCCAACCAGTTTTTTAAATTTTAGCGCTCCAAGCAGGGATAAAAAACAACAGATAAGTTTTTCCTTAGAGACCCTGCTTGTGCTCCAACTGGGATCCCAGCTCGCGACGATACGAAATTTCGGGGAAACTTTGAAAAAGAAAGTCAAAGCTTGCACTTGCAGAGTGTGGGGTTTTCTATTATCAATTATGCGGGAGAAGCTTAGGTTGATCAACTGAGCTGCAGATATCTGGCTATATCCTCTTTGACATGACAGGTGGATATTAACATTGATATACTCCGCAACGATACATTCATATGCATAACATTCCAGCAACCCCGCGACAGTTGAATAGCTGACAGATGATGATTTGGTAAGCTTTACGAAAACCATTTGTTCTTGTCGGCGTTTGTTGATCATAATTATAACGTTCTTATAATATTATATTTTGAAGCTGTCGAGTTTTTCATCGATCGATGACTATTATAGCTAACAAAATATAGCTAGAATCGAATCGAATCGTTAAATCACACCACGCGCGGCCGATGCCGTATCCGGCGAGCTCTAGCATATGGTATGCAATGCTCCTCCTCTCGACTATCTCCACGGAGTTTAGCTAAGCTACTGAAGTATCCCACGCATCACACCTCACACTCCCCCTCCATCCATCCATATGATCCCCATCTGCAACCTGCTTAACACGTTAATTAACACTCCCGACTTCGAATTTCCTCTTCAGAAAAAAAGGAGTTATTTGTGCGTACTTTAGCGTCTGCGAACCAGGATTTTGATCATACCATGCTATACGTAGTATTAATACCGGCGGCCTAATCAACCCCTAGGGCCCCTCCTCCTTGTCTTTGTTCTGTTTTCAAAATGGTTAAGAATTCAAGAAGAGACCAGCCAGGCTGAGATATTGGCCCCTATGATCGCTCCGCGGCTACTCGGAGTTTCCAAATCAAACTAGTAAGCTGGGTAGGACTTGTGAACCCCTTGGCCGACCTTGTCATGTCTCTTCGAAATGGAATATTTTAATTAATCCATGCCGCAGGTGATCATAATGATCCGATGCAATGGTCGATTTTGGGATGGAGGGGTTCTCTTCTGATTGATCCTCGCTTAATGCCTGTTTCGGTCGAAATACCTGCATCATTCGTTCGATAAAGCTAACGAACGAACGAAACTGAAAGGTGGGGTGCATGCTGGCGTTGCGCCCCCCAGGCTCCACTGAATGCATACATCCTTACTTAGATACTCACATAGGTACGTTTGAGATGAACAAAGCTAAGCTCGGGTCCCCACCCGTACGTACGTTGGCTGTACCCAGTATGTTCGAAGGAACTCGAAAATGCTAGCCTAGGCTATACTTTTGCTTTTTTGAAGGCAAAATTCCTCATTAGCTTAATTAGGAGGAATCGATTATCGTGGGGATGACGAAGGGTGGCCAGCTAGCCAGCAGAGGGTCCCAAGTCTATGAGTACTCGTAAACTGAACTGATTGAAAAATTTTATAAATAGGCCCTCCTTTTCATCCCCAGATTTTTTTTTGATTTAATCTAATCTTTTCTTTCTCAATATCATCATCGGATCATATCAAAGTTACAACACTCAACACATCTATTTTAATTTTAAATTACACATTTCTCAGGCTTTTAGCTTCCTAAACTAAATCAAAATGAGTACGTTCGCTCTTCCATAATATTCTCTCTCTCTCTCTCTCGGTGATTTAAAAATATAGTAATTACAAGATGCTAATGTGATTTTTGTTTAAAATAGTCGCTGATATCGTTATCGTCAACCAATGCGGTGAGGACTGCAACTGCGGAGATAACTGCTCCTGCGATAACTGCCCAAAGGTATACTACCATTCACACCCCACTTCTCCCTTGACTCTGCTTTGGAATAAGATGCTAATACATGTATATCTACTTTACAGCACAAGAAATAAATCGAATACTTTCAAAGAGATACATCCCTCCTCCCATTTCCACTACGACAAATCACAAACGAGAGATAATAACGCCTCACGATAACCCCCTTTCTCTCGGTCGATAATTAATGCACATTCGCACGGTCAAAGTTTCTTCAATGGATCTGATGGAGTTTCATTCAATTCCATTCTCTTGCACTCTTTTTATTTCTTTCTGTTGAAGTTTTGAAATAGTAGGAGATGTATTGGGTTGAGTTTTGCAATCGGGGATCGTATTCTTTTTCATATTTTATTTTATTTTATATATTTTTTTTGGATGGAATATGCATGTGATTTATATCGGATAGTTTCATCTTAATATATCCTTTCATTTTCCTCAAATTACTTTTTTTTTTCATTGAAGTGACGTAGTATGTGATCTATCATGTTTTATGGAGACTGGCTACGAACTCTTTAGCGTCATCTTTGGTCCCCTCCGGATGATCTAATTGCCACACCATAACTTCCTCCAATACGGTCTTCATCCAGGGTCCTGGTTTTTTCTTCAAAATATCTTGTAGTTCCGTACCCTGTAAATAACAATTAATTAATTAATCAGTTATCAACCATTTGAAAGAAATCGGAGTGAGGGGGGGTATAAAGTACTGTTAACAAAGGCTTGAAATCCCACGCATTCTCCAGTCCCAACTCTTCAATCCTCATCACCAACCTCTCATACTTTTCCAAAACTTCAACGTCCGGTTTAAACCTTCCATCCCTACTCCTCTCCACCACTTCCATTACCAAACTCGCAAATACCTGCAATCTCCACTCGCTACCCCACACCCTAACCAACCCTCCAATCTCCGATCTCGTCATAGTATCAAACCCTGCAAGACAACCCCGGATACCCTCCATATTCCCAAACAGGCGCACCAAACTCTCAAAATTAACATTACTCAACATCAACCCGCTCCTCGCCGCCACCGCCGCCGCCGGCCACGTCTTCTTCTTTTCCTTCGTCCACACTATCCCATTCCACGGTGATACCGCCGCGAACAACCACATTAGATACCTATCCCTCTCCGATCTCACCAGTCCCTTCACGCCATCGTACCCATCCCACTCACCAGCGTAGTAAAGAAGCTTCAAGACTTCAATCGCAGCTCTAAAATTCGAGCTTTGTACGCCCCACTCCTCCCTCTTCTCCTCCAGTGGATCAAAGATACAATCCCCCAGCTCTAATCTCTCGATAATGTCTAACGCTTCGTACGGATGTTCTGCACCGTTCAACATCTTTTCAATCTCGGCTAGTACCCTCTCCCTGCTGATTTTTAATTTAAGAGCTTCTTTGATACTCGGATCTCGCATCGCTTCTTTTACTTCGGGGATTATACTGAATGACAGGCGTGATGCGAAACGTATGAGGCGGAGAACACGGAGTGGGTCGTCTTTGAAGGTTTCGTAAGGGGGTAGTGGTGTTCGGATTAGTTTTGCGTCAAGGTCGGAGAGACCGCGGGTGGTAAAGTCTTCGACTTGTTGGGTCATCAAGTTGTAGAAGAGAGCGTTGACACATGCGTCGCGGCGGAGGGCGTCTTCTGTTGGTGTTCCGAATTTCTAGACAACCAACCCATAAACACCCCAAAAGCAATGAACGGTCAGTGTTTATTGGTAAATCTGATGTGATATATATATTTGTGTGTATGTGTGTACTATGAAAAACGTCGCAAGCTTACAAAGCGTCATGTGAAAGAAGTTTCAGTGTGGCTCTACCATTTGAGGAATCCGACTCTCATCAGAGTAAGTCTCGCTCCGAAGATTGACAAAATCGATATCAAGCCCCATGATCTTTGTCGTCGCGGTTTCCAAATGTTTCGATTTCTCCGGGTTGCTTTCAATCTTGTGGATTGATTTCGGGGGGATGCCGTATTTCTCCACATTACTGGTCAGGAATTCCGATAGGTGGTTGGCGAATTCGAAGCCCGTCATGTTGTTTATACCGATGTCTATATCGTTCGATTTACCGTTTAGTAGTTTATCGCGCACCCAGCCGCCTGTTATGCGTAAGACGGTGGGCGGACGGTCTGGGGTTTTGTTTTGGGAGTCGATTGAGGCGGCGAGATCGACGAGGAGGTTGCGCACTTTGGTTTCGTCTGCGGTGAGGGTTATCGTTGGTAGTGGTGGTGGCGGTTCTGAAGCCATTGTGGAGTTTTTTCTTGAGAAGAAGAGTCGATGGTGGAATGTGGTATTGGTGGTATACGGTACGGTGAGTGAGAGGAGGCGGTTGCGGCAGAGTGAGTGGGAGATGCTTCGAGAGAGAGGAGAGGTGGATGATGCGGTGGTTGATATATTGCGCATGCGGTAACGGTGGGCGAAAGCGCAGTAACGGGATGGATTTCGCGGTGACTCAGAGATCGTACTCTTCAATGAGAGTCGCAGACGGCGATTGAAGGCGCTCGGACGAACCATTCATTCGTTCTTTTGTGGAATTGAGGCTTTGGTTGGTAAAAAATGTCCTCCGTCTGTCGGTTTAGATATTCGATGCTGCTTTAGTTTCTATTCGTGGAGCTATATATTTTGTATGTCACAACATATGAACATTCGAATTGGGAAGCAACAGGACGTCGAACCAACACATAAAATACAACAATCCCAAGCTGCGATATGAGACCAAGAATATAGTCAGGATTGATATAATATTACAGACAAAAATAATGCAGTGCTCTCCGATGCTCCAACGTCAAAATAAATTTCAAGAAAAAGAAAGAAAAAATAGAGAAGAAAATTTTTGCCAACGGCAATCCCCCATACATATCCTACTCAAATTGAATACCCTCCAGTCGTTTAACAATCTCGTCCAACTCTTCCTCGCTTGTCTTCTTCTTCAACTTGACCCACTTGTCGCCACGCCCATTGATAAAGAAGTCTGCTTGACTCTTCCCTTCAAGTGTCTTCCTTGCGATTTCGCTGTAAAACGGCTTCGCAGGAGGCAAATGTATCTTGTTCGAACCAGAAGCAAAGTTCTCACCACCAAAGATACTCGAATGGTCAGTCTTCGAGTTCAAGGCAAAATTGAAGAATTCTATTTTGTTTCTTCCAGATTTCTTCTTCTTGACCTTGTCGTTGTCGAGTTTGAAGGGGTTTCCGACGGCGCGAGCGGGAGTAGAGTTGACTTTGTTGGACAAAGCTGTCTTTTGAGCTCGGATACTGCGGACACGAAACTTTCCTCGTCTGATCAATGCAAAGAATTGCTATTTGATTCTCATACTCAGCATACCATACATCCCAGTCATTCTACTTTTTCGAAACTTCAAAAGTTGGATTCATGCAGGAGAAATGCAAACCTACGTTCTGCTCCTTCTGAATATTCACCCAATACATCCTCAACGCATCCGTATATTCCGGACAAGACCTCCATTGTTCTTGCAACAATCCGTTCACCTTTCCACGATCCGTGACTCCATGGTCGGCAAACAACTTGAGTATATCCTTGTAACGCGGCTTTCCCATTTGAAACCCGAGAAGGAGGATGTTTGGGATTTGTGGTTCCGGAGTTGTTGGTTTCTTCTTGGATGGGTTCTGGACGACGATGGAGGTTGGATTGATGTTTGGCATTATTTCGTTATGGGCTTTTTTGGCGGCCTTCTTGCGTCGAGTGCGACGACGAGAGGTGGCGGTCATGTTTGCGGTAGAAATTCGGGGGTTATGAGATACTACTGGATGATATGAGAACTCGAAGATATCAGAGATGAAGTTGATGAGATTAGTGATCTTGAGAATTATTCGAATCAATTGATGGAGTCAAGCTGGGATGCTATTTCTTGTTTACCTAACGGACGATAGATACGTACATGAATATGTACTATGAAGGGTCCTAAGAGCCGGAATTATGACACCGCTCGTCATGAATAAACGCGCCGCTATCTACTTTGCTCTGGTGGAAACATGTGTTTTTCAAAAGCTGAAGCGGTTTGGTGTCCCAAATTCGAATTAGAGAGTTTATCAGTAGCTTTGCTATCTGTTGACCGCATATCAACACCTAAATGCATTGATTTTATATCGAAATGATCCGTTTAGCAATTTCTAGTGTTACTAGGCCTGGCGCTTTTGTGGCTCCTGACTTCGAGTTCAGCAATGTAAATGCTACGATAGAGTATATAGGCAATTGAGACCTTAAGAGTAAGCGGTTATAACGTTAGGTTACAAGACTGAAGAGTAAGATCAAGCAATTGATTACTTAAAGTTCTGTGTCGGGTTTAGGGACGAGGCCAGCTGCTTAGGGTTCCGTATCATGGATACGAGCCAGTCTTGTATTACCGCTTCGAGTGCAATAGTATTTAAACATGAATAATACGACGTAGTTTGTATTTCGAGATTGGAATGAGTGAGGTACAGATTTTTCTTCGATTTTAATAGAACTGGTAACCTTATACGTACACGTAAATGGGCTCGATTTTTAGATCGCGATCGAATTCGCGAAACTAATTCGGTTATATGTATATAGCCAATGTAGTCTTGAAGTTCTCAATAGCTCCAATTCCCCAGTCGACCGCTTAAATCATTCAGGCGCGTAAACATCAACTCCCAAAGGTGAGATATCTCAAGGCGTATACTTCTATATACTAATAGAAGATAATATTGATGACGGTAGATCTAGTCTCTTATAAAATATCAATGCCGGTTCTTCAAAGTAAGGTCATATGCGTTTTCAACGGGAAAGATTGATTATAAGTTGGTGTAATATGACAATTCATTTCCCCATACAATCTTTGTCGTTCTGTGAATCGTCTTGTTATCCCAAAGTTTCCCTCGAATCACTCACTCCCACTCAGTGCATCTATTTAAGCAGGACATGCCTCTCCATCTTCATTCCTTTCCTTCTTCTTCTTCCTCTACACGTTATAACCATCATCCTCACAGTCAAGAAATCAATTTGGAAAAATTAAATACAAATATCCATCCATCTGTCAATCTTCTATGGCTCTCAACCAAACAGCCCTTCCTGCTACGGCAGCTCCCTCCCTCAACCCCACCATTCAAGGCCTCAAGAAGGAAGAGGCAGTCCTCCTCGAGGCGTGCCGACTGGGTGTCACCTACACCCAAGTTCGACACGCCTTCTGCCAATCCTTCAATCGTTTGAGCATGTACTCCATTGATCTTAAGATCCTGTATAATGCACAATCACTCCAGATTAAGCCGAAGGTCCCGGAAGAATACTTCATCTATCTGATGAAGCTCCTTGAGGAGCGTTTGGTAAGTATTACAAATCCTTTTATTCTTTAGTCAAAGTATATACGAATAAAGGTGTTTATCTACTTAGGCCATCCTCAAACGAGAGGGTGAGGAGCGCCAACAGAGGCGCCTGGCAGAGAGAGCTCTGGTTGAGCAGGTCAGGGATCTAACCCTCGACCAAGAAGAGCTCAACGCGAGACGAGCTCTAAAGCTTCGAGCCAAGCAAAGGCTCGAAAGGGACCGTAGTTCCCCAAAAGGAGTAAGTATCACGGGTTTATAGTACTGGATGATTGGATAGTTGCTGATAGACTTTTAGGCCAAAAATGCTATAAGAAGACGCAAATACAGGGAGAAGACCTCCCGACTTTTCAAGTCATAAATGGAGTTGCGAAGGAGGTCTTGTTAGTTAGTCCTTGTAGTTTATAGTAAATCCTAAATGGACAGCTCTACGTCAGTCTCGTAATTAGAAAATTTTAGCAAGAAGCCATGATTTTATATACTATCAACCCTCTTTTCGTCAGTTCCTATATCGATCGTGTAAATTGTTTATTTCTTATCAGCGAGTAATATTAGTCTCGTAGTTAAGGGGAATATATACATGTCAACCATGTATGAGTATTCGAATTGTCATTTAGTTGGCAACTAAAAAACTTGCCCATATAGAATATTTTCGCTGAGCTTATTGAACACAAGACTAATAGAATATAGATCGTAACAGGATGCTATACAAATTTAGTTAAACTCATATGTTGTGAATTTTAAAAGTTTTGTCGCTAGACCATTTGGAGATTTGTGCCGAATTATATGATATGATAACGTTGCGATCTATGACTTTGAAACATCTTTCTTAAGTTAAAAGTTTACTTCTTTGTATACACAGGTACATGTATACAGCAGCATGTATCACGGATTCATTCGCCGGTAATTGTGATTCTTGAGGGTAGAATTCTGAGTTTCCAAAACGCAAATTTCTTATCTGAAGTGGATATTCGAGATAGTGAAATATATATAGCCGTATGTATAGCCCGTAAACTGAAGGTGGTCTCGAAAGCTAGAAGTTGGTATATCCCTTCGCTGAGCTTCGATACTTGCCCCCATTGGCCAAGACTATTCGCTAGGTAGGGAAACGATACAAAGATAAATATATATCATTCAGGGCAGGATCAGGGCTTCTTCTACGTATAGCCCCTTAGTCATTCTGTGAATCGTCTTAGTCTTGTATTGACGCTTCAGCAGCGTGGGATCGTCTTGACAACAAGACTAGAATCGTCTGTGGTCGCAGAATTACGCTGAGCTTCTTGACCACAAGACTACTTCCTACCGCCTTCAAATTTCCATTTCTCATTTTAGTTCCTGAGTGGCTCGTAACTTTACCACAAAATTCTATTCTTTACATTCACAGTCAGACAAAATTTTCAGCGTCACTGCAACGTACATTCAACGATGTCTACCCCATCCTCTTCCAAGTCTAATGACTTCACCAAGGCCGAGAAAGAGTCTATCTTGGGCCAGGGAATCATTTTGAGCGCCTACCAATTAGGCTCGACTTATCCGCAAGTCAGGGAGGCCTACCGCCATTATTTCGCTCGGATTTTCGGTCCAGTCAAACCCCCGGATTCGGGGTGGATTGACGGAAGACTCTTGGACGATGCACGAGCACTTGTGCTCAGACAAACCTGGCCCATCGCCAAAGAGTTTTCCTCATATTTGACTAACCTAGCTGAGGCTAGAGAGGTGAGCATAAATTCTCTTATCTATCTCTACCTCTACGTATGACGGCTAAACAAATAAAAAATTTTATTTATCTCTATTAGCGTATAATCCGAGAAGAGGAAGAGGAGAAAAACCAGATGACAAGGGCTCAGCACGCCCTGGTCTGTGCTTTCCAAGATATGAATGTGAGCCTTGATAAGGAAGAGCTCCATGCGGAGCGTATTAAAAAGCTTCAAGAAAAGCGCCAAAAGGAAATGAAGAAAACGCATGCCGAACAAAAGGTAAATACGTAGACTGAATTCATAACGGGTGAATATTGCGAGTTTACTAACAGGTTCTAGGCGGCAAATACAAAAAGCCGAAGAAAAAACAAAGAGCGAGCCACTCGCTTTGCCAAGGCATAAGATAAATTTCTTTGTCGATTTTTGTTTCTATCTCTTTCTCTTTTTTTTTTTTTTTTTTCTGTCCTTTTGTTTCCTTTTCCTTGTTTTGTTCCTATTTTTTTTATTTTTTTTTGTCCTTTTTTTCTTTTTTCTGTTTCCTTTTTCTTTTTTTTCTCTTCTTTAGTTTAATGGTCTTGTTTTTTATTACTTTTCTGTTTTTATTTTGGCTTTTTAGTTACGATATGATATAATTCTTTATAAGCTCAGTCGGCGTCTGGTAGTTAAGCTTGGGCCTCGATGATGTTCGTGTTGTGTGTGTGTCAATTCCTAAACGGGCGGGCTCTGTGCGACGTCAGCCAGCCCTGATCAGGCCAGCTACTTCTTGCGAATATCAATCCAATTTAATTCAACGTCGCTAGCCAGGAACAAACATCGCCATCATGAAACCCACCTCGTCTGTCGCCTGACTAATGTCGCCTCCACGTTCGCCTTACCTGACCGGAGAAGCTGGCTGACCTCCTTCACATCTTACATCAAATACTCTCTCCTAGCTGCGTTGAGGCAGCATCGTCTATCGATTCCCTAGGTCCCAACCTTCAGCGATCTTTCGCCTCAGCTTTACCCTCCCAACAGCTATGGCTCTTCCACTAGACGCTCCTCCCCGGGCCCGCTCAGCCATGAGCACCTCCAAGGCCTCACCGATGTATAACCTCCGCTCTTCCATCGCCTCCACCGGCTCAACGACCTCCCTCACCTCCCTCTTCGCTGGCACGGGGGCTAGTTTACCCCGAGACATCGTCGACGACATCAAATCCGTCATCCACCACGCATTCGTACCCCACGTCGCCGTACATGTTGCCGAAGACGTCGACGAGATCGTCCGAGAGAAAGGCCTGCCCGACTTCTACCAACTCATCAGACCGTACGGCGAAAAGGTGCAAGGACGGATAACGGCGCGGGATTCGCAGGGTAGCAGCGTCCCGTTTGAAGATTTCGCGGTCAGATTTGTACGAATGACCGATGTGGCGCCTCAGAAGCCTAGCAGGAATGGAAACGCTAAGAATAGCGACTGGGGCGGCGCTAACGCTTCCATGCCCGAAGCGATGAATTCGGAGGAGTTGCCGCTGGTCGACGAGCTGCTGGATTTACATTTGAGTCATGCCGAGGAACTGATCGATACGAATTTGACGACCGAGACGGAACATCATACCGGACAAGCGTATTATCTGTTATATCTGCGAAAACTGTTATCCGGGTTTCCCCTCACATCTCACGAAACATTCGCGCATCCGGTCGCGTGTCTTATCGCTATATCTTCGAGAAATCCGTCACCGATAGATACGTTAAGGCAGTTATACAAGTCTGGCGCGGAGATGGATGTACCGAATTATGTTAATAAGGAGTACTTGCGGTATTATGTTCTCGTACACGATGAAGACAAGGACGATATTTTGAAGTTGGTATTCCACCTTAAATTTCTTTTTTACTTCAAGTGCTTCTTAAGTTTTGTAGCAGGCTTGAAATTACGATATGGGATCCGATGCTGAGGCTGACATTCTTAGATCGACAGCTTTGTTTGAACAAATGAAACGGCATTTTGGATTACATTGTCACTTGATCCGATTAAGATCGACCATGTGTATTGTATCTGATGAAGATTCGGTAGCCGTTGCCAAAAGTCAGTGGTTACCAGCTTCAGAAGAACTAGCGGAGCTTCATAGTCATCAAGCAGAAGAAGACATAGATGGCGATAACACAAGCCGTTTCATGCACGGCTCGGACGAATCGGCGATAAAAACCATGATCCGAGAAATGGTCGCGCAGAGTGTAATACCCTTCATGGAAAGAAACATCGCAAGTTGGAACGACCAGATATTATCCCGACGGAAGGGCATAGGTGGGCGAGTATTATCGTTCTCCCGCCGCTTCCTCGGTGCTTCTGCTACCCGATCCGCGACGAATTCAGCCACATCTAGTAATTTTGATGTGGCGACAAATTCGTACGAACCGACGATGCCGGAAGCACAGATGAGGAAATTGGCGGATTGGGCGTTCATGCTGAGGGATTGGAAGCTGGCTTATGATGTTTATAATACGATACGGACGGATTTTAATAATGATAAAGCGTGGTTACATGTTGCCGGAGCCCAGGTTTGTTCTCATCGTCACATCTATCTCATCTAGATTTGAAACACTAATGCGAACCTTCAGGAAATGACGATTATTTCACTACTACTTACTGGGCAACCCATCACACCGAAAATTAGGGCAGACACAATAGACGTATACCTAGACGCTGCATGTTATTCTTACGTCACACGCTTCCGCGCATTCTACGCCGCTCTGAGGTGTCTCCTCGTGACAGTTGAACTACTACGTCTCGCGGGTGGTAGTTCTGCGGAACTCGCGGCAAAGTGGGGTATCAAAGCGTTAGACTTGAATATCAAGCCTACAGTGGGCAGAGCGTTAATATGCCAGCGAATCGGCGATTGCTATGCCGTTAGACAGGGAGCAGGGAGCGGTGGATGGGGCGGTAGACGGCGGAAAGCAGCGTTATGGCATATCATCGCCGCGGAAACGTGGATACGGCTCGGAAAGTTCGCACAGGCGAGACATTGTATCGATGTTGCGATGCCAAAGTATACAAATACGGAGTTTGTATATATACGGCGGTTTCTGGATCAGCTGAAACTGGATTCCGGGCATGTGAGCTTGTTGGATTTGAAGCTTGATACCTCCGTTAGTGGGAATGGAGAGAAGATACACACGGATGGGGTGGATGGTGAGGAGGGGGATGATGGAGAGGGGGATGACCACGAAACAGATAAGCCGAAGTTTGATGGGAAGAGGAAGAGTATTTTGATACCGCAGACCCCGAATGGAGATGCGCCGGGGACGATGACGCTGGATGGCGGGGCCGATACGCCACCACCTGCTTCGCCCAGAATGAGGAAGAAGGAGGGGCCTTCGAATTATTAGTATATATTGCTTGTTTGCGATGGCATCTTCTCGGGGTTTTTTGTTTCTCTTTAATTTGTAATGGATTTAGTGTTTTATAATAATGTATAGATACAATTTTCTACCACTTTTATTTTTTTTTTTTTTTCAATTGAATATATATTTGATCATGCATCAATCGCGAGATATTAATCTTGTGGATATAAGTACGGTAAAGTAAGAACTTCCATTCTCTTTATGCGTCTCATATGTTACCACCAACGATACAAGATCTTTCACGATGTTAGATCCAAAATCTTGCTTTCAAGTACAGCCATAAAAGTAGGCAATGCATCTATTCCTTTCTATTTCTATGATATATGCAGGTATGTACAATAGGGTCAATCCACGCGCACTGCAAGAACTGACTATAATATAATTTTAAAATTTAGAGCAAAATGAAACGATACTATCGAAAAACCAACAACAAAATTGAACAATAACCGTATCAAAGTTTCAGCATGTTAAAAAAAAACATGCAATGCAAGCCCCCAGGGTGATAACCACTATCCTTTCAGCTCGATCGACCATTCTCACGAACAGCCTATAGACCTAAATGATAAAACCTAGGTTTTATGCAGCGCAGACCGGCTTCTCGTAGACAAACATATACGGAGCGGGTCCGTTACACTTCCCGGCCTTGGAAGCATCATACTTCTCACCAAAATGATAAACCCAACAAGTTCCCGGTCCCGCAATCCCCTCCTGATTCGTTCCCTTCCGGTAGATAACAAAATCGCAAGCCGAAGTCTTCTCACATGCCTCCTGGCAGGTATCAGGCCCGGAAGCAGCAATAGCTTCACCCTCTGCATCTGCAGGTGGTGCGTAATCGCAGATGGAATCAACTAATGCCGGGGTTGTATCGCAAGAAGGCTTTGGGGCAGCGCAGACAGGCGTATTATAGACGAAGAGGGATGGGACGTCGGTACCCGTGCATTTCGTGCCTTTGGAGGGGTCATATGACAGGCTTGGGTATAACCAACATGTTCCAGGTCCAGAGATTCCAGGAAGAGTGGGAATTCCCTTGCGGAAAATGACAAAGTTGCAGACTGGGTGATCAAAACACGCTTGCCAGCAGAACTCAGGACCGTCTGTTGCAACAGCGTTCATGGGAGGATTTGGTGGGACGGGGTAATCGCAGAGAGAATGGGCGAGATGAGCTGTCAATGCGGAGCAAGTGGGCTTTGGTGGAGGAGGTGGAGCACAAGTTGGCGCGTCGTAAACGAACAGGAACGGCTGTTCGGTGCCCTTGCATTTCTTCGCCTTTTTAGGAGCGTATTTGATATTTGGGTATAGCCAGCAGGTTCCTGGTCCGCTGATACCAGGGAGGGAGAGGTCTCCCTGGCGGTAAATCACAAAGTTGCACGTTGGGTGCTCCTGGCATGCTTGCCAGCAGTACTCTGGACCGTCACTTGCAACAGCATTGACAAAGGTATTTGGTGGCACAGGATAGTCGCAAAGAGAGTCGATGAGGGTAGCGGTTGGCGAGCAGGATGCGGTCGTAGCAACGCTGGCCTTGGAGGGTATTTTCGACTTTTCGATAGAGGTTGGAGCGGCAGAAGCCAAGGCGCCGAAGAGAGGTAGGAAGATAAGGGACTTCATCTTGCTTGTTGGTTATGGTATGGTACTCTGATTGATGGTTTCTGTATCGACAGATATATCAACTTTGATTCAGAGAACATTGGCTCCCATTTATATTCTTTCCGATAACCTAAATATGGAACACGATCAAAAGCGCAGTCATACAACAGTTCAAATTAGTTTACATCTCGTATTCAGACGTGACTCTCACTGCCCGTCGCGCCATAGTGACTCCGCGATCCGATGATTCAAAAGTGTGCGACCCTTGGGGTTACCATCGCACCTACCTAAATTGGAAGTATTCAAACTTCTTGGAAGACTTGGAAGAATGCATATGAGCCTCATGTTCCCTGACCCCTGGTTGAGGCTTAACCGAGGGAAGTTTAATGTGCTTCGCAGATATGAATATATGAAATACAAATATGTGCCTTCCCTGTTTGTAATTATTTTGCCTTCGGATCAATGCATCGCTGTTCTCAATTCATACGTACTCTATTGAAAATCTACTTGGCTACAAATTTAGGGCAAAGAATTGAATTTCCAATGTCCCGATAGCGCAATGTAGCAGAAAGGATATCATCCCTACCAAATCCCCCAATCAAGCGCTTCCATAGAGAACTCACATGTTGAGGGTTGCATAATTGCAGAATTGCGGCAAATACGATACGTCCCGACATAGTACATGTACGTACGATACCGACCACCGTCCTTCCTGATTTGGAGTGGAACCGTACCGGTTAACCACAGTTCAGTCAGTTAAGAACCTGGGTAGAATGGGTTTATCAAATCCCAGCTTGTACTAAACTTTTAATTAGGTTTTGTATCATTACTAGCAACAATATATAAGGAGGGTTACTATAGACGATGTTTTTCCAAATTTTTGGCTATTTTGTGAAGTCCAAGGTATATCGTTCTGATATCTTCGCTTTGGCTGGCGAGAAACATAATATTGGTCTCGAGGTAGTCAACGCAACCCGGACACACACGCATGAAAGCTTAAAGAATTCCTTTAAGCTAGAGCTGGTTAGAAATTTAGGCCTCTACGAACCGTCCAGCAACAACCGAGGCACCGTGGACAGTCCTGGTAACGTTCTATATCACCTTAATACTATCACTCGTCACTGTCTTAATTTGATCGCAGCGATCTATAGCATTATATCATCTTAGGGGACAACTGACTACTCCATTGAAGTTACAGAAATTGAAACTTCTACTATCGACAGCTATACCTTCTGAACACAGAAAGATGCCAAATCTCTGGCAGGTTCCTATCAGGTTCCTCAAAATTAGTATGGCGATGTTCTTCAATGGCTTAAACATTCTTGTCTGTGCCCAAGCTGCTATATAAAGCCACCCGCCCTGGGACGCTGATATGAAGGTGGGTGGCCGATACTATTCTACGTAGCTCCCTTAGAAGCTAGAAGACGGTTAGCCGTCTAGCTTGGCACATGTGCACAGTGATAGTTCTCTGCCCCTCGAAGAACCCATAGTAGGCACTTGGACAAAAAATTTGCGATTCCGTGAATAACTCGATCGTACGATCATATCTTAGCCATGCTTTCCAAGCATTTCCGGATATCTGATTTTAAATTTTAAATTTGAAAACGCTGAGGGCGGCCAACGATGGCTAGGCATCATATATATAAATAAAATCTGGAGTAAACATGTTATAAATATCAAGCGCTTATAATAATAACGCCTACTGACTACTATTACTAGTAAACTTTCGTAAGACAAAGTCAGGCCGGGCAAGGCCAAGGACAAGTTATATATTATTATCATAATAACTCTGTTCAAATCGGAAATTAAGCTTATTTCGAATCGAATTTTTCTTAGGAGATATTTTCCGAATACAACTTTATCCCGTATTACAGATTGATCTGCCGAACATCGATTCTAATTCTCATATCTTAGCTTAGCTTAGATTGGTATGCTAACATCGAGTCTTGAGATAAGTTATATATACAAAAAAGGTGTTTATGATTTATTCGAGAGGAGAAAATGACAACCTTCATCTCCTGCTCATTGACTTTCATGCTGTTAAATTTAAACATCCCCTAAAGCCATTGGGTGTAGTAGCATCGGTGTTGGAGCGTTGGCAAAGCCTCTAGTTTAGCCACCTGTGGCACCTTTTCACAGACTTCCTCGGTTGAATTTAACGTGGTTATAAATCAGAGAATAATTAGACTTAGGTTAAAGGAGCGAAGTGGCAGGGTTTCGAAGTGACACAAGAATCAGATCATTTACTATAAACACCCTAGTCATTCAAACCCTCTGTGTTCAAGCATGCCTTATAGCTATTTCATATGATCATAGCCCTACCGATAAATCAACCTACATCATTCAGTCATAGCGTTTTCATCGACATTACCTTTGAGTTTTATTTCTCCGTCAAGGCCATATTGATATGGACTTTTTGTAACTTATAATACTAACCTTCAAGAAACATGTGTGAACGTACACACATATACACCAAAGAAGGATGAGCAAACTCTAGTAATTGTACGAGGTTTTAGATTGAAATTGTTGTATACGCCACTATATGTACAATACCAATTCTATCCAAAATCATGAAAGGAAACGAAATTATCAAGATTTCCAGGGTTCGTAGCCAACCCTCTTTTTTTTTTCCCTCGAATTTTTTTTCACAGACAATGAGATTGGCCATATAGTGCAACATGGAGTCTCGCACATCGAACGGTCAGAGGTATATTTACACCTTCATCTCGGAGAGACCATGCTTCCATAGTGTGAAATAGGGTGTGATTCCGTCTTCACGGTAGTTGAGTAAGGCGACCATTCCATCGGGGTTCATGGATTCTCCGGTGTAAAACTCATAATCCTTGAAATTGGCGACAATCTTCTTCGCATAGGCTGCGGCACCCTTCTCAAAGTCGGCAACCTGTTCCGGAGCGCTCTCGGCGAGTTTAGCTTTGACCGCTTTCATATAACCTATTTTATAAATATAATGTTATTAACCCGCGCTTTTTAGATGTTTATGAAAGATGGGGGTTGAATCAAGGTACCTTTGAGGTAGGTAAGATAGGACTTCTTGTCGAATTGGGTCGATGTTAGTCTGAAGGAGTAGACAACATTATTGACGGTAATCATTCCATCTTCGAGTGTTTCTTCAGCCTCCTCGGCAGAGGCGTTGGCACCGATATCTGAGAAAATAGCGAGATCCAGCCGGTCAGTGTCCATTCTTTCCTCGTCGAGGGGTTAAAGGCAACATGTTTAGATCATAGGATTTGATATATTCAGATTTTTTTTATTTTGGCTCCTTGTACTCTTCGATTTTTAAATTTAGAAGGAGAGAAATATCATGACTTACCAACGTCTGCTCCCTCTTTAATAGTGATCATCTCGCAATCGACCTCGTATACGATATCATCAATAACTATTTCAACAGCAATCGGTCAGCTCCGTAATTGTCTAGCAGGTATAACAACTGGATATTTCACACACGCGTAGGCTTGTAAACGTCAGAGACAATTTCGTCGCCGGTGAGAATGTCCTACAATTTAGATTGTCAGTGGTTATAGGACAAGATGATTTTATTTTATTTTTTTCACCCCTCCAACACCTGTGGGGGCAGCGGATCAAAACGTGCCTTATAGATAATCATTTTTGCTGTATTTGACTAGAAAGCACCGTAATATAGGTCTGTTATTGAAAGCAGGAAGTTATATCGTCGGATAGGGTCGAGTATGGTAGAGCGGAATGAAGCTGCGAAGGTGGGGGAGGAGAGGAGTGTGGGGAGGCGAACGAGATTTCTTCAACATCCAATGCTCTCAACCGCCAAGACAAGGATACAACTGCGTTGTGTAGGGCATATTGTGTTGTGTTTGTCTAGCTGTTTGACAAAACTTTCAGAAACGGTACCTAGCTCGGCGAGACCAACATAGCTCATCGTCCTGACGTTAGAGCAACACAACGTGAAAATCCCCAACTCGATCAACAACACAGCCCTTTCGATAACCAAAACAATGACGATTCGCGAAGCTTGATAACCTCTCGCGTCCTCCTCATAGCATATCTACTTAAGTATCTACTTGCTTGAGTAAGTACCCAAATACTTGGCTATATCGTTATCTCCTCCAAACAACGTCAGTTCCAATGTCGTCCGATATTAGCGAGCTCCTCTCATTTATCCTCGCTCAGGAGGACTTTCGCAAGTAACAAATCCCTTATCTATGATACTATACCTTCAAAGCACTATATATTAACGAATACCTTATCTCTACCAGAGCCCGTCTACCATCGCTCTATTCTGATTTCACCCCCCTCCGAACGGTCAACCCGGACGGCTACACTGCCAATACCACGGCCTGGAAATCCGTCCTGTCTAAAGCCACCTACAACGGTCTCATCCCATCTTCTTCGTCCTCTACGGACCGACTCATACTCCCCATCACACCAAATCTCCTACCGTCACTTACTACTAGAGATTACGGCACCCCTACAGCACTAGGATGTGCCGTTAATGATGGTATCGCAACAGAAGAGCTCATCCCTTTACAGAACTTTTTATCCAGAGAAGGGAGTATATATTACAAACCATGGGTTGATCCGTGGAAAGTGGTCTCGTGGGGGTTACGACAGGTTGGCGTCGGAGGGGCCACAGCTTCCGGTAGTAGTAGTAGCAAGCTCACTCATGGCGAGTTTGTGGTTATAAAAAACGTAGAGGAGGTTTCGCAAAAAGTTGTCAGGGATATCGGGCACGGATCTCGAGATATCGATCGGATAATGACGCTCGAGACTCTAGAACATGAGTTACCGAGGATTCTTAAAGGGAAAGATAGTTTCAGGCTGAGTGAGAAGGATGTCAAGGTGTTGGTCAAGCACTTGACGAGAGATCTGGGAGAGGCTAAAATGCAGGGGAAGGTATGTTGCGGCATCTCAAAGAATGGATCGCATTTGGGGGTATCTATGCTCACAAGTAGTTTCGTAGACGATTAAATTCAAAGCACCAGAGTCACCTCTAACACCGATAACGGACTCGGACATCACGACAGCCCAGCTAAAACACCTCATACTCACCCAAAACCTCAAAATCGATGCTCTCTCCTCCAAGATTTCATCTTTGCAGGCCAAGGCCAAGAAAGCTGCGGGAGAAAATAACAAAATCACCGCATTATCAGCCTTGAAGAGCAAAAAGTTGACAGAACAACACCTGCAGAGTGTTACCGACAACTTGGCATCGCTGGAAAACGTGTTGGTGAAGATTGAGCAGGCTGTTGATAATGTAGCTCTGGTAGATACACTGGAGCAAGGATCAAAGGTTCTTGCCAAGATAAATAAAGAGAGCGGGGGGATCGAGCGAGTGGAAAAGGTACTGGATGAATTACAGGAGCAAATGGACGAAACGGATGAGATTACGAGAATTGTGAACGAACCAGGAAAGATTAAAATGGACGAGATTGAGGACGAGGTGCAAGATGAGTTTGCTGCCCTCTTCAAAGAGGAAGCCAACAAACAAAAGATATCAGAAGAGGAAGAACGGCGAAAGGAGGAAGAAGAGAAACGAAGGGAGGAGGAGGAAGAAAAACGAAAGAAGGAGGAGGAAGAAGCCCAATTACTTGCGGACAGGTTAGCCGGTCTGAATGTTGCAGATGAACCACTGGTTACCGGCGATGGAGAAGCGGCAGCCGGTGTAGTGAAAACCATAGACACCGCGGCGACACAAGAGATTGCGAATATGAAAGAAGACGATAAGAGACGGGAGGACCAACCAGAGGCGATACCCGCATAGATTTGGTAACACACTACAGCACATATCCGAGGAGTTCAAGGATTCAGCATGGAACATTTAGCAGGCGTTAGGTCAGATTGGAATTTTGATATCTTTGAGAATTTAGTTAGGCAAAGAGGGTGCGCAATATGTCCTCCTTTCCAAGATGTATGAATAAGTCCTATAGAAGCATCATGATATATAATACACAAGCTTAAGAATGATCAAGTTACAAAATACGGCTTCAAATTTCCAGAACGCCAGAAAAACACCGACAAATGCTAATAGAGGTATGTTTCAGAAGACCAAATGTCAAAAAAGGCTAAGAGCATATCAAACTATGTTTCGATCATTTCGGGTGATCCAATCCCGTTTACCTCTGCCGTGAGTTTCAGCGGATCATGTGAGATAGAAGACTTTCCATTCGCCGTTGATTCCTTCTCTTGCTCCTTCTCTTGCTCCTTCTTCTTTAGAGCTTTCATTTTTGCTGCCGCAACCAAGGCATCAAACTCCTGTTTATGGTCTCTACCCCATTCATCTCGTGCAAATTCCTTATCTTGAACGATACTGGGTTTTTGGGATTGTTGGTGCCTCTCGCTCGTCTCGAGCTCCTTCACGAGAGTTGGCTTTGTTTTAGGAGTCTCCGAATCGAGATTTGCATTCCAGATATTCGTCCACTCCTGTAACCTCGCCCAGAGCACCTGTTTCGATTCTTTCCCCTTCATATCAACTCGTATCCCGTTTTCTCGTAGCTTCTTTCGAATATCTGCCTCTTTCGTCAAGTTGAAATTTCCCTTTGGTAGCCTGAGCTTTTGCTTTTCTTCTTCAGTGTAAGGTGCTCGATGTTGTGTCGCCGATGGCTTCGATACGTTACTAAATGATATCGGCTGGCGTTTCAACGGTGACGAAGCTTGAGCACCATTCTGAGTTTTTAGAGGCGACGGTGATCGTTTACCCTCGATACAACGGTTGACATGGGCTTCAATGCGATTCTGTGTTTTGGGGCGATCGCATACTGGACAATTGACCAGACCACTTTCTTTGGTCGGCGTTTCCGGTACCCGTGCTGGTCTGCCACGCTTCGATCGAGGGGTGGGCTTGACTTCACCGTCAATATTTTCCTGGTTCGGGTTGAAATCATCGTCACTGTCGTCTATAATGATCATTGACTTCTGGCTTGATATCCTTGAATTGGTCCGCTGCGATGAGGATCGAGTGCTTCTGCGGAGTTCTCCACTGCTGGTAGGAGCCTCTTCTTGTTTCCTCCTCTTCCCTCTGCGCCGATCAGTGGCTTCCTCTTCAATTTCGTCGTCAAAGTCGAATGAACTCCTCTTCTCAACCCTTCTGGTTTCTACATCCAGCATTGGTTCAGGTGGTGAGCTCGGCCTCTCTTCTTCCTCTTCGACCTTTAATTTCTCCAGCAGTGGGTTTCTGACCGCAGTAAACGAATTCAGCAGCTCTCTAGCAACCGGATTCCTTCGGAGCCTCGATTCCTCATCTGTGGTCATACATGTTGGGCATTTTCCCGTGGCGGAGAGGCATCTACGGATACAGAGGGAGCAGAATGTGTGTCCGCAGCTGGTGATGACCGGTGCATTGAAATATTCCTTGCAGATCCTGCATCCAAGCGCCGTTTCAAGAGCCTGCAGACCGGGCACCGATGTTTTTAGCCAGTCGGTGGGATCGGGAAAGTCGTCCTGCTTCATGGCCATGATAGGGCCTGTGGGCGGCGAGATATCGATACGGGGAGGACTACGAGGAGTGTGAGGTTCGATTGCAGTGATAGTTCCAAGACAGAGTTGCAGAGACCGTAGATGAGGTTCTCGTCAAAGCTTCTCGATACTCGTAAGAGGGTTGCGAGGGAGGGGTGGTGGAAGTGCGATGATGATGATGTTGACGTAGGAAAGCCTTGCTGATAAAGTCTCAGTTAAGAGGTGCTGAGTAACGCGTTGTGTCGAGAGTCGCGCGACTCATACAAATTAATTTGAGCGCCTTGCACCTCAGAATTTATAAATTTATTTACACCTCAGAAAAGTAAACCTCACAAACAACCAAAAATGCAAAGATGACTATACCTTCCAAACCGCAGCGGCGGTCGCACAAGCCGTCGAAAGATCTTCCAAAGAGTAAAAACTTCTAGTTCTCTCCGTTATATAAGCTTCGTCGACTAATTTGATTGACTTGGTTTTTCAGATGCTATGCTGCTGAAGCGACGCCTGCCTCGTCCCCTTCCACCATCACGATTATCCGCAGACCCTAAAACTGTTTACGTATCTACCAAGTCTCCATTCATATCAACGGTCAAGCGGGTCCGTAAAGCCTTGGAGGTGTTCAGGAACCAGTCGAAAGTGTCAATCGCCTCCGGAGGACGCCAGAAACGAGCTTTTCAAAGAAAGCAACGCCAGGAACAACCCAAAACCGAAAGTGCTCGAACCGCCGAGGGTCTTCTACAAGAAAATAAAGATAAATATGTTACGATAAAGGCGACAGGCAGGGCTATCGAAAAGGCACTCGCATTAGGTCTCTATTTTCAGGGGCAGAAAGATACCGCTGTTGAGATCAAAACAGGGACCATCGAATGCACTGACGACGTTGTAGCTGATCAGACGGGAGATACGCTAGAAGAGCTATTACAGGTGAAGGAGAGAAACATGCGAAAACATCAGAAGGCTAGTGGGAATCAGGAAAGAGGAGAGGATTCAATGGACATCGACGACGAAGATATTCCGGAGGAAGTCGACGACTTTGAGGAAATAGACGACGTATTCCCGTCCAGGAACAGGAATACCAGCGTCATTGAAATTATTGTGAGAAACAAGACGCCTAGCTGATTGTCGCCATGGATATTCTGGAATCGTGGCGCAAATTTTACGACTGAAAAGGTAAATGAGGCGGTTATTGCGCGACCTCAAGACTCTAAGGGTTCCAATCTTCCACCGTTTCGGTAGCCCGCAACTTTTTTATTTTTGGAATATGAGCGATTTGATGTTGGACTAGCGGGAGGAAATATCTGCGATGACCTCAGTGACTTATATGAGACCCTGCGAGACCCTTCCCGCGACTCTTGACGCTCGTTACCGTCAAATGTCACAAGCTTGGCTGGAGATATGCAACTTTCCCCGCATCATCTCCGCAATCTTGATATCATAGCGAGCCAGAAGCTTGATAGAAATTCTGACATTTGACATTTGATGCTCCAATCTTCGAAACATTCCGATATCTTAGAGACAAGGGTTCCAGGCTTTCCTTTCGCTTGCATACTTATCATCCATGCATTCGCAGCCCGTTTGCTGATCAGCGACCTTTTTCGTTCCGATCGCACTAATCTTGCTTCCGAAGACTGTTTATCGACTTTCGACTTTCGTACCTGTACTCTCGAATCGTCCTGCATGAGCATGGGCCCTGTTATCTTTCAAGATCCAGTAATTAATATGGACCACGGTTATTATCCGTTTGGAATTCGCGAATTCAGATACTCAGTCTTAAGAGCGATATTAATTCGCTATCTGACCTTATTAAATGCTTTATCTTTTGTATTTCGACACCAAGCGTCCTTTAAGATGAAAAGAGTTAGCTTCCTTGAATGACACAAGACTAAGTCGACTACTCCACCCGACCCATTCCGTACCCCCGTACGAGACAATATTTAGCAGCCCAAGGCAAGGCGTTTTCAAGTCTTACCCCGGGATCTCGAACGTTTCCATCCACGCTATTCAGAAGCTAAAAAAAGCGTAGAGTCTGGAGATTTAACCCGTCAATCCAGCTGCCATCCTCGGCTACTTTTCGTGTGTCGCATTGGCCACAAAGCTTGCAAATATTTGTGATCGGGTGAAAGAAGTCGTGTGCACCCGTCGCTCAAGCTTTCCACGCTCGTTCGATTCGGGTAGGTCGAACGGGAAACAAGTTCTCCCCTTCTGCAGCTCTGCAGCTCTGCAGCTCTGCAGCTCGATCGTTTTGGTCCTCTTCGATCCCCCCAACAGTTTTGCTACATTCCAGATTTTTACATAAGAAAATACTTACTTAGTATGCACTTCCAGAAATTTAAAAGCAAGCTGCTATTACGATATCGTAAGAGAAAATAAAAACAGTCCATGGTCCGGGATCACCCAGACACTTCCCTTTTGAATTTGTTCCAGATTGCATACCCTCCTAGTCCAATGAGATCCCGAGAAATTGATAGCACGATTATAGAGTGATCCTGAGGAGTGATAAGGATTTCCTCAGCGTGTGCATGCCCAAAGCTAAAGTAGCCTGACATTTTGTTTGTTAAATGCGGCCATTATAGTACGTCTAGGTCGAGAATGTACTGAAGTATTTATACTTTGATGCAACTGACATGGCCATGCATATTTATTGCAGAGGATACTAATATCCCTTCGGGTTCCCGTTTTCGTTCCTTTTTTTTCGTTTCTTTCCGGTCGAAGACGTCGAGACGCCTTTCCTTTTATTTTAAGCTTCCACCATCCCTCGTTTCCCACTTTTTCGATTTTTTGAGCCTTCGGAGACATTATTGAAAGTTCGTTTAGAAAGGCTTGGGTACGACTTGACCGGTGAACCTATATTTTCGACTAATTTCTATTTACCTATATTCTGTGACATCTGCTTCCTCATCGGATCCCTTCGAAGTCTTTTCTTCAGACCCGTTACCGAATACACTGTGCCATCCAACATCCCTGGAAAGCTTTAGCCTTGTGCTTCGACAACATTACAAAATACTGGTGATCCGGGGAAAGCTTGACTAAGTCTACGAATTGACATCATGGCTCTCACAATACTTACGTATGTCGACTAGAATTCAAAAAAAATAAAAGATATCACGATATCGTCTTCAGATTCCTAACTAACCTTTTCTTCTTGTAAATATAATACAGTCGCAGAGCCGCCCTCCCGATTCTCACCATCTTTGGAGCTTCCGGTGCATACCTCGCAATCAGCAGAATGCAAAAGGTTCAACGAAGACCCGAAAGACTGGCACTCTGGGAAACCGCCAGAAGTGGTATGATTTTTACAACGGATAATCTATCACTCACGATTCCAGGCTAATTTTATAATTTTCAAATCTAGGCGGCGGATTCTAAAAACTATAATAATCCAAAAAGCGACCTTTTCAACGTCTACCTACCTTATTCCCACCCGAAAATTTAAAAAATGAAGATGTATTACCTAGAACACCGACTTATCACACGATATATTTTTCTTAGCACACCTATGCCGCCCTATTCGAAATCTTTATCTAGCACGACAATATTGCACCTATATATGCAATACGCATACGTATATACCCAAATCGATCATCAATAGCATCGATTTTCTTTACAGTTTTGGGTTTTTTTTACCCACGAATCGATGTTTCTTAAATATATGTCCCCCGGAAAGGAATTTTTCATGGCGTTTTGTCGATAGCGTTTTAAATTTTACTGCAGGATGATCATATGATGGTACAAAATGTTTATGGGAAGGAGTTATATATGTTTTAAACGTTTTGCAAATTGGATGCATGGTAGTTACTTAAGTAGTTGTAGTTGAATGATTACAATACAATACATAAGAATTCATGCTGATTACCTTCATCCAAAGGGATTGTAGCAAGTGATGTAGGGGTGGGTATATATACGTTAGTACGGTTTGCTATATTTTAGCTCATGATGCTATAACCATGCTATGCCATGTCTTCTTTACAATAGGATAGTTAATACGATATGCATTGATGATGCAAAAATAAGCCGAAATGAAGCCCATGACCATGCTATTATCGAAGAGGGGAAAAAAATACACGCCCTAGTCTTCAGCAGTAGCTGTATTCGGATGCAAAACATAAACGATCTTCTCTTGCGTCGCTGAAGACGAACTTTCCCCTGTTTGCTGCTCCGACGACGACCCTTCTCCTCCCGTAATGTCATCAGCCGGTAACAAACCTTCCTTCAAATTCACCTTCATCAGCACGTTATTCTTGACCAACCTCTTGAGCACCTTTCTGATCAACTCTCTCTCTTCCAGCAGACCTTCTTCATCTTTAATCGCCTCCTCCTGACTCTCCAAATACCATGTAACCAGGTCTTCATGCTCGACACCATCACCACCCGTCTCCTCTTCCTGTTCCTTCAGCTTCTGAACAACAGCTTGCTCAATCTTATGATACTTCTCCCACGAAATAGTAGTTCGCTTCCTCGGTGCCGCTTCCTCCATGTGTTCATCTTCAGCTGTTCCCGCCGTAGCAGCAGGTGTCTGCGCTGACCCTTCAGGAACGGCAGTTGCCTCCCTCTCCATCTGCTGCTCCCCGCCATCCTGCCCGGGCTCATCGTCATCCACATCCACATCATCATGCTCAACATGGATGATACTCTGTCGGAGAAGATTGAACGCCTCCTTTACAAAAGCCTCACTGATTTCCTCCACGCAATTCGCCTTTGCGATCGCCTCGCTCAATCGAATCATACTTTCCAACTGTCTAACAGTGATCCTATAAGAATTCTTCCCAATACCACCCTGTGCATCATCGGCACGTAGCTCTTTATACCTCTTCACCAACTCCTCCTCGGCCTCTTTGGTAAACGTCGGCTTGAACGTTCTCGCATAACGGATGTATCGCTGCAACTGCTCCGTCGTGAATTCAGGTGTGATATGCTCATCTCGCAGTCGATGTAACCTAACGATATGACGTGCGAGGTTCGTATCAACCTGTTCGTTACACTCGTCGAGAACGACGAAGAAGAGATCGAAACGTGACATGATGGGTGCGCTCATGTTGATGTTTGATCGGAGGGTGCCCTTTCTGTTGTATCGTCCGCCGTTGGGATTCGCAGCTGCGAGGATGGAGGTTCGCGCGTTGAGGGTTGCGTGGAGGCCAGCCTTTGCGATGGAGATTGTTTGCTGTTCCATAGCTTCGTGGATTGCGACTTGGTCCGAGATGTCCATCTTGTCAAATTCGTCAATAGCGCAGATGCCATTGTCTGCCAGCATGAGAGCTCCCGCTTCGATCGTGAACTCGCCGGTTTCTTCGTCCTTGATGACGGCTGCGGTGAGACCGGCCGCCGATGAGGCTTTGCCGGAGGTGTAAACCGCGCGAGGGAGGAAGGAGCAGATATACCTTTTATATTGTTAGAACGATCTCTACACTTTAAAAGTTACGGGGAACATACTTGAGAAATTGACTTTTGCTAGTACTCGGGTCGCCGACGATGCAGATGTTGATATCACCTCTTAGTTGGGTTCCATCAGCGGTATTCTTGTGCACGCCACCCATTAGCTGTAGTAGCAACCCTTTCTTTACTATCTCATGTCCGTAAACAGTTGGCGCGATGCTGTTCACCAAGCGGGAGTAAATGTGATCACTATGCACCATCTTTCTCAAGTCATCGACTTCACTCGGTGATAGCGATTCCAAGAACTGCTTCTGGTCTTCTTCTGGATCGTCACTAGCGACATCCGTGGTGATAGCAGTGGCTCCGGCAACAGTATTGTCATCAGTAGTAACCATACAGGCCAAGAACGCCAGTCTGTAAGTCAAATCTCGAACACCGAGGGACTTGAGACCCGTAACGCCAGCTTGCTCCGCACCTCTCGCCGTATTTCTGTTATCCCGCATCATTTCCGCTTTGCCACCGGGAAGACCCAACTGCGAAACGTCAGGAACAACGATAAGAGTACCTGTAAAAACGCACTTCTCGCCGGCTTTGGCTCTCTCGACGATTTCTCCACGCAAGATAACATCGAGTGTGCGGGGCATGGAGCCAGTTGGGATTTCTGATGAATTCTCCTGTATCCTCACTTTCTGCCAATCAACGAATACCGACTGCCGAATATCCAATCTCCATCCGGATCGGTTACCACACGTTAGATTAGGGCACTGGGTTGGTTCGGTGTATTTGAACACCTGTTCGATATTGGGCACCACAGATCTGCAATTCTCGCAGGTGAAGCTGGCAACTGAGAGTTCGGGACGGACTTCAGATGTTCGCGTCACAGTACCCGAGATGGAGATAAGCCGGCCGACATGATCAGTTCGAAGCCCACGGATACGGCTCACGAGTGGCAGATTGTAAAACGCCAATGAGAAGACTTTGTCCGTTTTTAAAGCTGTGGTATTCGCTCGCGCGATACCCTGGCTGGCGTTAACTTGCTGATGTTTTTCGTAGTATTCTGGAACGTAGTTTTTGATCATTCGATGGAGACCGTTGGTCAAGAATGGCAGCCAACGGTAGTATTGACCTGCAATAGCATCCGCGAGGACCGAGTTGTATTTCATGAGATGTCGGTAGTTGACATACAAGGTGGATAGATTGAACTTTTGAAGTCCGTGGATCTGTCCGATGTAGTATTTATCGGTGGACATTGTGGATACGGGAGGTTGCGAACCGGCGAAATCTTCAGTATCGACGAAACTAGTAGCCAGCGTTAGGATATACTTATTCTCTTAGAGATGCTTGTTGAGATGCTCACTCTTCCAAGAATTTCTCAAAATATGTCCTGATACCCTCTCCGGTCTCATCTTGAACTTTGGGTACCGCGGGGTCAAACGGCTGTCGTGGTCTGAAACTACTCGGAACGGTGCCTCGCAGGCCGACGACTCGATCTTCGTCGTCGCCTTCATCTAGAGCCATGTCATCATCGGTATGGGCGGCTGGCGTCGAGGGTTCCGGTCCCCCTCTTCGCGGTCGAACAGACGAGCCACGCGCGCCTGAAGGTCGAGGGGTAGGGGCATCTGATTGAGTATCCAATTGGGAGCTGAAAAACAAGGCATCAGATCTGGGATCGGGTAGATCCGACCCGATAACCCTATCTACGAGGGAGGACATTATGACTGGGGTGAGGTAGGAGCTTGGTTGGTGAGGTTGGTGGAGCTTGGGGATGTCGTCCCAGCAGCAGTAGCTGTTGTGCTTGAACGAAGGTTGTTGTTTGATTTTGTTGGTCGCGTCCAAAAAGAGAAACTCCAACGTTCTAGCTTCTTGCTCTCACAGCTGTAATTCGAATTCACTGCACATGGACTCGGATATCGATATCGAGATGTTTATAATATTAATAGTGATATTAATGTGCAGAATAGAAATATGTACAGATAGAGGTTTTGGAAGCGGAAAGAAGGATCTTACTCGGACCTACTAATATTTACGGACAAAGATATCCAATTGGCCAATATATCAGTGCAATGCAATGTCATGATCTTTGGTGACAGATGTCACGGCCTTCTTGTATGTATACTCTTCGAGTTCGACACTATAACTATATTACATACTTAAGTATATAAACTGGTTGTAATTACCATGTTAAATCCACTTCATAATCGTCCCCATAAGTCTTCTTCCACTGTTTAAAGCACGCGAATCCTATAACATACCCATGCAAAGTTAGCAAACAAATTAACCGTTGACCTCTAGCTCTAGGAGCTAGGAGATACTGGTATAAATACTCACCCGCCTCATCAGCCTCCTCCCCACCTTGCGGACACAAACACCTCCCAGGCATGCCCTCCCTATCAGATTGAGGACATCTGCGATAAGGATTATGATCGTAGCCAATATCATTGAAAAAGTGTATCTGCGCTTTATCCACCATTGTCGCCAACGCGATCGAATGCACTGGCGCATCCCCCCACCTCTCGTAAAAGAATCCGCCACTCTTATCCAAATGTTCAAAGTACTTAATATACCGTTCGTTCCTCCAAAGTTTCAAATTTGCGATTTCAAAATTCGTCCAGAAATGACAGGTGTTGTAATCTTTGTAGAGCTTTCCGTCCCGTTCCTTTTCTTCGAGAATGAAAGGGTGCATGTTATTTGGATGTACGAAGGACGGGTGTTCTTTGAAGAAAGTATCTGCATTTTTCCACAGCGTCGGTATAGTGGCGAGATAGTCGTACATGACCATCGTGAAGCCGTAGGTTTTGTTGTTTTCGCGGAGCCAGGTGAAGGGGTCGTAGAATTGGTCGCAAAAGTAATTTACACCGGGTTCCACGCGCCTAGATATGTTTCGAGCAGGTTAGATTTGAAGTTATACGTACAAAATCTGCAAGGATGCTTCTTCTGTTTAGAGAATATAGGGTATGCGTACCAATACCAATCATACTTTTCCATTGCTTTTTGTCTAAAGAAAAATCCGGAAAAGAATCGACACATATTTCTGATCCAGAGTCCGATGTTAGTCTTTACTCGTAAAAATACTAAATTATAGCCGTCGATGGTATAGAAGCAAACCTATAGGAAACCGATCCACCGTATAAGATACCCGCCTCGCCCATTTCATACATTTTCTCCCGCGCGAGAGTTCCATTTACCCATTCCGGGATGCCCCAGTGCTCCCTGGGTATCTGAACATATTCTGTTGGTCCACTAGCAATGCTTGAAGTGACTTCCATAAACTAAGAATTCATAAAATAAAGATATATATATATAAGTTGTTAATCACCCACAATCAATTGTATACAGCCATGAAATCGTATTCCGGGAGAAAACACTGACCTCTTTTGTGAAGGGTATATCATTCATAAAAGTCCACGGATAGTTAAAACGGTGGTTGAACCGATCCTCCAACCGTCGCATGGATTCACGGACTTGGTAAAGTTCTTTGTTCCTATATTTTAGAAGGGAAGAAACAAAAAATCAATATGATCCTTAAAACCGCACATTTTGAATTTGCAACAACTCAATATATATATCACCAGAAATGAATAGATTTGCCGACATACCTTGCCAACATTACCAACGTCGCCTTCTCCTTACCCCTCTGTACCTTCTGTACCCTAGGTGGGTACACCCACGGCCGCCTAATCTCATCCTCATCGATCCAATCTGCGGTGGGGATATGGGCCGCGGGGGCATACTCCGCCTTAAATTCTCCCCTATGCCCGCTTAGCTTCATCTTCTCATCCAATGAACTCGTTTTATACGTTGCTTTTGCAATTACAGGAAGAATATGCTTCTCGCTTTTTCTATCCTCCCGTTGTTGAGCAGGGGGAAGGGAGTCACTGACATGTGGGAGACGGTGAACGCGGTTTTGCGCTGCGGTGACGGTTTTGAGAGATATTTGGGATTTGAAGGGCGCATTTGAGATGAACCAGAGTGTGGCGATGAAGACCGAGACACTTGCGACGACCATGAGCTTGGCTACAGCGTTGTGTGAGATGGCCATGGTTACTGGAATAGTGGGTAACTTGGCTGGGTTCGATATAAATATTATATTATTCTTTTCGCGAATTCGGCGTCGTGGACTCGACTATTAGTTGGTATATATACCAAGCTACCCACTCTAAGGGAATTTTTTGAAATTATACAAAGAAGTGTGGAATTAAGGGTGGGAGTAGGATGTCACTCGCACAAAGATTTAATGGATCCGAAAGAGGTTACATGTGTATTAGGAATATCAATAGCTGTCGAGCAGATATTTACCGTCGATCGTGCAGGGAGATCTAGATCTAGATCGCGATTGATAAAATTGGTAGCTCCACGTGAAGAATGGTTTCCTCCTACGCGCGATAATCTATGAATTGGTTCTATATATAATTCTATATATATAGTGTACAATAGTGTGCTAACTCTAAAAAGCTTTAAATTACTTAAGTAGATATCATTCGTGTGAATGAAATGGTAACCACTGCAGCCACGCATTTCCGGACTACGATCTCTGCCGATCGAACCTAGCTAGGATGCATAAAAATATAAATATAGGGATTGTGATTACTGTTAAAAGGTTACTCCTTCCATTTTCTAATAAATATAAATAAATATAAAATATAAATATAAATATTCGATTCGATTTAAAATGGGTTTGTTGGATATTTTGCGTTGGCAGGCGGCACTTGCACTTTTGCTGACCCGAATAATCCCGTCAGCTTGAATCGATGCCCGCCTGACAACGTTACCGAGATCTCTTGCTTGCTTGATCGAAGCGGTGGGGGTTTAAGTGTATAAAACCTTCCAGACCATATCATATATACACATCGATATATCTCCAGCCTCCAAATTTCCTGTTATCCATTGTCCTGCGCGATTAGAAGATACGGCGCTCGTTAAGATTCGTATTTGACACCTGAAGGCGAGTTACCTGTACGAAGTACGAAGTTTGGAGTCGAATGACCCCTGGTCAGGTCAGGCCAGGCCCAGTCCAACTGCAACAGGTCTCGCTTAGTTCGCGGTGTGGAACCAAACCGCGACCGGTACATACTTCTTTTATGGTGAGAGAAGCAATCCTGACTACGTCAACGGGGTGAGAAGGATATGTTTGTGGAGCTGACCCGAGGAGATTTAGTTAAATTGCAGGAGGCGTGAGCAAAACAGCCAATCAACCGCCGCAAAGCAGTCGAACGACATCGAAGCCGATTGAGCGAGCGACTGTGCCAGCTGCTGCTCTTTGCTAGCCTAATTCCCGATTCGACAGGGGAACCTGCTTGACGAAGAGCCATTAATTTGGCTGCTGATAATAACAATATTAGGGGTAGAAGAAAAAAAAAGTTCTCTTTTCTCCTGAACTGGGAAGCTTATTATCATTTCGACAAGTCGAAATCAATTGCGAGCCAAAGCAAAAAATAAAAAACCTTTATTCTATTAATTAGCACATTGGAGGATATAAAAAATATTTCATCCCGATTGCTTCCTCGACAACAGGCCGCTAATTACTTACCCACCGTCCTCGAGATCTACGGCACTTGCACAGCCGCTTCTTTCCTTTCAACTGGGACGATTCCCTTGCCACGTTTTTACAGCCTCCAGAATCGACATCATACCTCACTCACCGAAGGTGCACACCTCAAGTACGAGATGGCTTCCGTATCATCCGACCCACGAGGCGGCTCCATCACAACCGGCTCCCAGACACAGACCCTGGAACCCCGGAAGTCGCGGAAGAGGTCATCTTCCCTGCTGGGCGGTGAAATACCAGGCGACACCTCTGCTCCCGCAATCTCGACCTCGAGGTCTCCTGCTGCTGTATGTTTATATATATAGTTCCCCATACCTCTCCTTTATCATCGTTTGGATTTCGACACTTCACGCAACCAAGCTCTCCAACCACTCGACATGCATCGCATCGCGCTCGAAACACCAGCTAATCATGATTCTCTACCGCAGCGACAAGCTTCGAGGACAAGACGGCGAAAACTGTCCAAGCAGAGGCACGATGGCCAGATGATACCTGGCCCCGAGAACTTTATGCTATGGTACAAGGAATTGTCCTACAGGCACACATGGGGTATGCGATTAGTTTGAATGCCCATCTGCAGCTCGATTCGTACTCACAGTTTCTAGTAAATCCACTTCTGGCCATGCTGATCATCGTCGGATGCTATCTCCCAAACCCAACTCCCTCGAACTGGGCCCACGAATTCATCTTTCCAGCTTACCCCATCCAAGAGAAAGGCCCGGAAGGCGAAACTCTCTATTCGAAAGGTCTCCGTGATGGCAAATTCCTCTTCTTCTATACCCTCTTCTTCACCTTTACTCGAGAATTCATCATGCAGCAAATCCTCTACCCGCTCTCCCAAAAACTCCTCCCAAAGGCAACCAGACGCAACAAGGCCACTATCGCCAGATTTCTCGAACAAGCTTATACCGCAATCTATTTCGCCGTCTTTGGCCCCTACGGATTATACGTCATGACGAAAACTCCCGGTCTTTGGTTCTTCAATACCACGCCGTACTGGTCGACTCATCCAAACATGATCCACAACGCCCTCTTCAAAGCCTATTACCTTCTTCAATGGAGTTACTGGTTGCAACAAGCCATTGTCCTCATCTTGATGCTCGAGAAGCCGAGAAAGGACTTCAAGGAACTCGTTATCCATCATATTGTCACCGTCGCCCTTATAACTCTGAGCTGGAGATTCCATTTCACCTACATTGGATTGGCTGTCTTTATCACTCACGATATCTCTGACTTTTTCCTCGCTGTAGGTCATTTGTCTAAAACCTGTCAAATTATGGGATATATACTTACTGCCGTTTGATTGTAGACCTCTAAAGTTTTCAACTATATCGATTCACCAATCACCGGACCCTACTTTGTCGTCTTCGTCGGTAGCTGGGTGTACCTTCGCCACTATCACAACCTCTGGATCCTCTGGTCTGTCTTTTACGAGCTCCCATACGTTGGCGAATACAGACTGGACTGGGACGAACCATTCTACAAGTGTTGGATCGCTAAAGCTGTCATCGGTACCCTTTTGAGCGCATTGCAATTGGTCAATATCTTTTGGCTATACTGCGTTCTCCGTGTCGCCTACCGATATGTGTTCAAAGCTGAGCTAGCAGATGTTAGAAGCGATGATGAAGGTGAAGGTGATGAGGAAGATTTTGGATTTGATGATGAGACTAAAACCCCAGTGCTTGAAGAGTATGTTTTTTCCCCTCTTGTCTTATTCCAGCCTGGCGTGATGCTGATTTGAGATTTTCCCATAGGCCGCCAAAAATCCAATTGAACGGGGAGGCTATCTCTAGTCCTATTGAGGCTACCAGCTCCGGGATGGACAAATTTAGAACGAACGGTGCCACGAAGCGTGCATGATTATAACCATATTGAACTGTTATATTTTTTAAGACCCTTACGATTGACCACAAGAATATTTTCTACGAATAATCGACAACAGCACTCACCGAAGACGAATGAATGCTTAATTTTTTTTTTCAGTTCATTGTATAATCTTTTCCGAAAGGAAATTACTATCGTTTAATACCTACCCACCCATCCACCAAGCTTGCATAATGTATTTTTTTTCCCTCTTTTTTTTCTTTTTTTAAGCATTCATCAATCGAAATAAGTAATAATGTAATAAACGCGTTTTTGAGACCCGTCTCAAGCATGTAGTTCATTCCCGATGATACCGGTTGTGGATATACCAATTTTATACCTTTTTTTCGAGCCTCTTATATATATATATATAGCTATACCCTCTTTTTATTCTTTTATATTTAAATATTTTCGAGTCATCCGTTTCTGAGAAGAGAAGGGTTACCATATACATGTAAAGCCCCTCCCTTCCTTCAAAAAGGGTACATACATACCTGCTTACAAAGAACGTTGGGGGTATACTTTCTTGAAGCAAGCTTTTCCGACTATTATTCTTAAATATTTTTCGGACTTTTGTGGGACTCGAGACCGGAGTTTTGCTTATTGTTTTTCGATATTGCATTGAGGAGGTGGATGATATAGGTTCCGTACGTCTAGGGGATCGATAGATAAGTAGATGCATTGACGAGTGCATACAAGATGATAATATATATAATACCAACTAATATAATATAATACCCACAATTAATTTACATTATATATATGCGTCCTAGAGCTGTACTCTCTGCGACGTCTAGCTAGACGTGTGGGTAAGATATATACCTACCCAACCACCCCTGGATTAGTAAGTAGTATTAAAATCTTATCGGTTAAGATAAATTATAAAAGTCAAATCACTCTTCGACAACTGTATAAACGTTTAAACTGCCGGGGTTATAATTACGTTATACTAAACTTCTCGGGTAGATGTGTCCATCCATCCGTACGTACCTACGAGCTCGTGGATGATATGTGGGTGTGGAAAGCTGTATAGCACCCGCTATAGTCGTTGCTAAATTATCGACATCTTTGATGCATCGATGTGTCCGGACCCATGGAGGAAGTTTTTAGGGTATATTGAATGAATACCATGTCAACTACTATATATACTAGCATAACTAGCTACTTGGGTATGTACGATACATGCATGGGATAACATTATATTAATGCATAACGTTAGTGTGGACAAAAAAAAAAAGTCAGTGAATCTCAAAGGATTTTTAAGAAAGACTGCGTGCAGCGTTGCTGTCAAATTTGAAAAATAAAAATAAAGGTATCATTTATACTTTTTGCGAAATATTGCTTGTGGATCAAAGAGGTTAAAAGATAGAGAGGTAGGAAGAGGACGGCGATGGTATCGACCACGATAAGGTCAAAGTGCCCATGGATATTATTCGAAGAACAATATTAACAAAGGCATGCATCGTATCATGATATCAAACAAGTCGTACGTATAAAATAAAAGGAGGAAAAATTGTCCCAGGTAAAGGATATGGTATGTACAAGAAAAAAAAAGATATAATGGAAGCTGTATACAAACGGAAAGGAGAAAATTATGGTGATGGTAGGTAAGTAAGTATCTACCATAGGTATTATGAAAGTTGAAACAAAGGAGAAACAGTAAGATAAACCAACTTCCAGCAGAAAATTCCCATACTATTTTTCCCTCTGCGCACACACAAGATGATATCAAATCAAATCAAATGAAAGGACAGAAACCACAAGACCGTCCTCATTACAAATTATACAAAACTCCAATCCAAAAAAGATATCCAAAAAAAATTAAAAAGAGGAAAATGTAACCGTTAGTTTCGTTAGTAATACCTACTACCCTGATGCCACCGCGCATCCTCCTGGATCTTCCTCTGCAGCTGATCATGAGTCGGACTCCAATTCCTCGACTCTTCTTGTATTCTTCTATGCAACTCATCCTTCCTATTAATCTCACTCACAACATACTCCATCTTTTTCTCCTGCAACAGTTGCCCCAATTTATTCCCACCCTGTCTCTGCGATAAATACCTCGTAGGCGGTGGAGGGACACCACACTTCTCATCCTCCCTCTGCGATGATTGAACTCGGGTATCGTTATCCGGTCTCAAGCTTGCGTATGAGGGAGTCTGACGCAAGTCATTATATCTTGACGATGGGGTGATGTTTTCAGAGTGTGTGGAGAGAAAAGAGGCAGTGCTTTGATTGTAGTTGTTGTTTGGATAGAATCCCTTTTCGTCGTCGAAATTGAACGAGGTTCTAGTTGCAGGCTGGGCGCCGTTGGGGCCGAGGATGCATCCGAGGGAGGGAAGACCATTGTTATCGAGTTTTATTTCAGTGTCTTCGTTTGGACGGCGAGGGGTGCGGCGGTAGGATGTTAAAGATCGGGATGGGGGTTGGTAGAAAGGGTCGGAGCCACCGAGGTTTACTGGTTCTGGGTACTGGGACTCACGTAGACTATTCAGTTCTGAATAGTAGCGTTCATGGTCGACGGAGATTGGGAATGGGTCGGAGACCGAGAGGTGAGGAACGTTTGGACGGGGAGTATTATATTCATAATTGCTAGAAGTGGCGGAAGTTGGAGTTGGTCGCTCCCTCTCTACCGGTGGAGGGGAAGGAGGAGCGGCAGCTGGTTTGAAGGATGTGGTGAAAGGTTCGTAAAAGTCCATTGGAATCGGGTATTCATAAGTAGGTTCGACTCTACTCTTTGTCCGTGATTCGTTATTGTTATAATCTTGTTCACGAGATGGAGCAGACGGCGGTGTCCAATTAGGCTTGGAGGTGTCATAGAAGGACATCCCTCCGAAGCCAAGTTGATGCAGTCCTTCACTCATCCCGTCGGAAATTGGTGCCTGCTCTGTTTCCGTGCGACCTCTCTCCAAGGCCGTATTATGGGTTTGAACCCTACCTTCCGGCTCTGTTGTCTCCGAGAAGTGATTCCTATTATACGAAGAGTCGAGTGCGTAATTCTCAGGCTGCCTTCTATTTTGAGAGGAAGTTCTGGAAAGATTGGTCTCCGTGTAGACAGACGAGGGGTGGGAATCCACAGTGCTTATCAAGACTTCAGTTTCCTGGTATGGAATTCTATATCCGGGTGACTCGGTCGTTTCCTGGTTGTGATTGTAATACTGGCCTCGGACACCTTGACGATATGCAGCTGGGCGGGGAGGTATGGGTGGCAGCTGTCCTGGCGACCCCATGCTGTCAAGGGGGAAATTCGACATCTTGTGGGCTCTTTAATATATATAACACTCTAGTTATATCACCTGGGTACTTCTTCAAGCTATAAGAGATGCACTTAAGCGACAGTATCAATTTCGTGGGATTTTTATCAGATCCCTTCGAAATTCGCTACAGTATTTTTCTCCAGGCCGGTTTGGGGGCTTCCGAGAATATTTTGAATTTTCAGAAAAAAAAGCCTGCCTCCGACGCCCAGTGGAGGGCCGGCAGGAAGGGTGGAACTGTCGACTTTGGGGGTAGTCTTTGGCGCAGCTCGAGGCGCCTACAAAGCCTCTCAACCTGAACGAGAGTGTGCACGAGACAACTAGTTAACTGCCGGCTCCCGGGTTAGCTTTTTTGGGTCGTAAAGGCAAAGAGTTGGAGAGGGTTCAGTGGTGATGATTTGTCGTATTGTCGGACAAAGATCAAGGTTGCAAGCCTGCGGTCTCTCTCTTTTGCGATGAGGTCTGGTCCTTGCCACCCGCGTATTGGACGATAAGGGAGGGTAGCGAGATCCGCTATGCTAATGCGACGGCCGACAGACGGCCGTTCGAATCGGAAAGACGTGCGAGTTTCTGGTTCGACTGGCTACTGCAGAATCCGAGACCGATCGTAGCGGCGATGACAAATACCCAGATGCGCTCCAGCGGTCGGGCGTTTCTTGTTCCTCTGTTGGTCCTGGCTGGTCTTCTCGATCGAGGATACTAAAACCAGATGGGTTTTCCCCTCGCTAGCAAGCGATTCCCTTTCCTCCAGTTTCCTAGCAATACTGCGAATGGGGGGTCGATCGATCGAAAGAGCCAATTCTCGTGGGATTTTTAGGCGCTGGAAAAAGCCTGACTGAAGGATCAGGAAGGTCGCGCTATTTCGTATCCAGCAAGGTGGGTATCGTCCATGCTAGAAATTGAAATCGAAGTGGAGTCTCTTCTTTTTAAATAATTTTCCTTCCTGAATCAACCTGAAAAAGTGAGAGGTGAAGATTCGTTCCGTTACGGAAGGCCCGTAAAAACCGCGGTTGCAGGTACGCAGGCAGGCAGGCCTGTATGTACGTATTATAATATTATACCTGGAGGGACGAAGAAAGAATAAAATACTTTAAATTCCCCTGCCTGTTTTTGGGAACTAACTGCAAAGAGTACTCGAGAGGCACCGACTTAGTCACTCGCTCGAGTATTTAAATATTTGACATACGCAGCAGCTTACCATACCAGCTTGAGAAGGGAGGTGGTTCTATTTTTTTCAATAGTTTTCCTACGTAATTTCATATTTTTATTTGATTGCTGGCGACCAAGCCGGACAAGATATATAAGCCCGTTCGAAACCGAACGAAACAGTTAATTATGAACAAGAGCCTCATAATATTGCCCTGGCCTAGACGGACGGGTGTGTCAACAGACGGTCTCCTCCAACCAAACTAAGTAACTAGTGCTACTGGCAGCATGAATTCTTAAAGTCCGCAGTTCCTGCACAAGTGTAGTTCCTTCTAATATACTAATCATGGCAGCATAATATAAGCACGACTCAGGTAAGGCGGATAGCATATCTTAGGCATATTTTTGCAATAACTTTTATATCGGAGCCTCCTTGAACAAATACTAGAACTCTTAAGAAGAACTCTACGCTCAATCCAAAGTGCAATAATTAATAACATATGGGGACTTACTGATATATATATATCGAGACGACTCTTCTGCATTAATCGAACCATCCATTCAGATCGGCTAACATAATACCGCAATCAGTCCAGAACTTTGTTGGCAAGCTTGGTGGCGCTTTTAACCCTTATTGGTCGTACAAACTGAAAGAGAAACAATCATCGAAAGATGCCTTGCAACTTTTGCTTCTTTTTCAGCCGCAGATACATTTAATTTTTTGCCCGGATTTCGATGCATGAGGAAACACGCGGGTCTACTTTCACCAAAAAATATTATTTTTAAAGTTTTGTTTTTCGCAAGTACAATTAAGAAGGAGAAAAAGCACAGTAGCGTTTCCATTATAAAAAAGCTGTCGTCGTCGTAAATTTTAATATCACAAGAATGAGATAAACATGGATATTTTGCTAAAGGGAAAATATAAAAATAAAAACAGATCGTTCGTCTGGACATATGCATGAAATGAACCTCCCCTCATCTCAAATATCCCATTATCCCCCACCATATTAAATAATACTCCACTAAACTAACACCTTGGCCTTGCTCAAAATCGTAATTTGATCATAACTTTCACCGGATTCATTGCCATATTTGAGCAACAATGGGAAGATTGTAGCTTGGATGGGGCGTCCTTCCAACGGATGAGTCGTGGATCCATCGGAGCCAGTCGAGATATCAGTCTGTTGGGAAACATCGTCCATCGTCGTGTATCCGAATTCGCATCCGGCAGGCTCACTCAAAACTTGAAAGTTTGCACGTTGTTTGCCGAGAGCGAGAGCAAAGTCACCAGCCTTTCGGATAATCCCTTCAAGGAATTTGTACCTGGCCGAGTCACCCTGGAAGCTTTGGTTGGTTGCAGCGAGTGGAAATGTCAGTTGTTCAATCTTATCAGCGATAATCGAAACGGCTGCCCTTCGTTGAGAGGTAAAGTCATCACTCTTTTCGAGAAGGAAGAAAGTCTCCGAACGCCAACTATTGATCGCGGGGGCGGGGGCACCTATTATTTTCAATGTTAGTGTCATCCAGAACTTGTATGTAAATTATATTAATTATATTAATGGATTTAAAAAAGACTTACTGCTAGTTCGAATAAGTGGAGTAATCGCAGCCATGGCATTGCCAAAGAATGCACCGTTTTCAAAGCTTTCCTGGAGAACCTGAGAGACAATAGCGCGGACGACCAATTGCTTGCTCTTGCCGCTAGACAACAATGACTGATAACTTGGAACATGCTCGGTGAGGAATTCATATAGTTCGGTCGTAAGATTGATCGGTTCGCTCGAAGCCTTGAAGTAATTTCCTGCCCATCCAACGATATCGGTACCAATTGCCGAGTACTCTCTAGAGAGACTGTTGTCGTCTTTGGTTTGTGCTTTCTGACCAGCAGCTAGGAGGCTTCCTTGAACAGCGGTGAGACGTTTGTTGGCGTCGGCGAGTTGGGTTTGCAGAGAATCGATTTGTGCATTCGCGCTCTTGTCGGAGTAGCCACCATCCGGCGAAGAATAGGCAGGGCTGAGATATGCTTTTCTTCGGTCTTTATTTTCTAGTTAATCAATATATGTGTAAATTTTGAACAAATTTAATTCTAATGGGATTGAGCGGCATTCATACCTCGTCGTCTCTTGACAAAGAAGAAGATTGCAGCTGCAAGCGCGATAGCGAACAATACAGCAAATAGAGCAGTCAAGCCTGTGAGAACCTTTGAATTTCCTCCGCTGCCGTTAACGACAGTGATACCGCTTGTTGTCGGTTTCGCAGTAGAAGTCACGGATCCGCCCGAAGTTTGAGAACCGTCTGCATCAGCTACTGAAGGTGTGGGGGTCGGCGTAACCAATCCGTTAACGCTCTTAGATGCTAAATCACAGGATAATTATTAGCAATGAGGGGGGAAAGAGCGAAATACACTCCATATGTATGACAAGAGGTATATCGAAATTCAAATTTAAGGCTTTAAAAACTTACTGTCACTGATAAGGCTAGGGTCGGTATTTGACGGAGTCGCAATAGGTGCTGGAGTAGAAACCTGCGAAGGTTGATCGGGACCGAAAGCGCCTCCTCCTCCTCCTGGTCCATCACCTCCAACGTTTGTACCGACGTCTGCTGCCAAAGCGATACTGACGACCGCGAGAAGCGATATCGCGAGCCTGCCTTGCTTCATGTTTCGCAAAGCTATCGTGTCGACGCCAAAAACCTCGCGATCGATAAATTTATAAACTCTACGGAAAACACAACTGAAGTAAAAACGAGACTGCAAAAGGTCAGAAACCAAAAGCTGACAACGATTTTCGGGGATTACTTTTCTTTAAAAGGATTCCCAATTTTAGACAGCCTTCCGTTTCTCGTGCAACACCCCTGACACCCTTCAGGTGCGAGTTAGAGGCGGGACTAGGTGGGGACACAGCGAGAAAAGCTGATGGAGCGGCTGTTTCGGGGTACCCTTGTTGCCATCCTCATCTCAGCCCTTTCAGCGGATTGGCCACTCGTTTTTTTTTTTTTTTTTTTTTTTTTTTTTGAGCCGCTGGCTGAAAGAGCAACTGCAACCACCAAATTGCAATTGCAACATGCATTTCTTTCGAAAAAAAAAAAAAAAAAAAAAAAAAAACTTAGCGCGCTTTTTGTATTATTTGGCACTGAAGGCACCGCAGCAGCTTTTGGTTGCAGCCTACTGCAGCGCTGCTGGCACGGGTACATATCGGAGGAACCCACAACGGCCAGTTGATGTTGGCCTTGGGACAGGCAGGCTTTGAGTATGCAGAATCATGGATGGCGAAAGACATCTTGGCTGGATTATGGACCCTGGCCTCTGAGGCTCGGCACTCTCGACCGTTCAGGGCCTAGATGGAAAGTCATGCTGTCGATGCGGTACATGTAGTGCATTGTATCCACTGGTGAGAACGGTGACAAGGGATGCCGGGTGGACCCCAAGGTTGTCAATTTCAAATAGAGCGGAATTGACTTTCCCCCAAGGGTTTGTCTGGATGATACAAAGTACTTAGGCATCATCAGATTGCTATGAATAGCTTTTCTGGCTTCGGAACCATCGCGACTTCATTGCATGACATGGCATTTAAGTTCTAGAAAGCTTGGAATTTCAAACTGATGATAATGATTGTTGATTCCTTGTGGTTCTGCCATCTCGATTTTTTTCCGATTCCAGTTGGGCAAGAGCGGGTACTTGAGACGTCACAGAAATACATGGGCAAGAAATGTATAATCCCACGGGATTGAGAAAATAAATTTGCTGCTCATAGAAAAGCTCCAAGTTCGTTTCGAGGAGCAGGGCTATCAAAAGTCTCATTTGATATCGATAGTAAATTTTTGGGGGGAAATCGACGTCTGTATACTTCCAGTGTATGTTTCAGTAAGATGCTTGAAATACCAAGAAACGGGAGCTCGTACCGAATGTGCGAATATACAGTACGTACATTACTCTCACGAAATCTTGAAGCCGAGTACTTCGTACATTCTGCAATATTTGGCGAGTAAGATCTCAACCCTGGACGAAAGGATTTTGGGCGTTCGCAGTGTGCAAATTTCAAGCGAAATTTGCCAGCCTTTGATCTTTCTTCCGGGCGGGCCAAGCCAAGCTAACGTTAGCTTCGGGTGGGCAGCGCGAGGCTGAGTGCAGGCCCCTCCCAGCAAGAATAAGGTACTGCAGCGATCCTTCTGATATGTAGCAGTCGAGTCAAAGATCGCAGCTCGGGTCTTGGTATCGCGGTTCCCCAGAGGACTTCCTCAATCTCCTCGCGATCTCGTTATTGTATATAATTATGTCCTCTCGTTGACGTCAACGAACGAGCATCTGCCTAGCCTGGGTCGGAACCACCTACCTTTCCAAATCGTATACCATTTTCATCAAACCGTTGGAATCGGGAGATCCTGCAGCGTGTCGTACCTGGACGAGCGATATATTAACGTCTCCAAACAAAAACTATGGCGTACTCGACCCGTATACTACCCCAGGAGCTGCCTGCGCAGGTGCCCGCGAATTTCCCCGGACAGGCGTCTCAGAGACGAGTCTATAAAAATTCGCAATATGCGCAAAATCCACATGCTTCGTTCAGACATCGAATCATCGTCGGTGTGGATTTTGGCACGACGTATAGTGCCATCGCGTGGGGCAGCTCGTCGGACCCAGGTACGTCTTTCCCCAAGCTGACGTTAACGGTTGGATAAGTTGGCGTGGTTAATTGGCACCTGAGATGATGATCATGATGTTGTTAACTTTGGCGTTGTAGAATCGATCGAGATTATTAACAGCTGGCCAACCTCTGGTGCGCGTGTGATGGACTCGGTATGCATGCCGTAGTTTCAATCCTATCGTGGTTGATATGAGGCTGGTATAGACAGTATGCTAACAGTGGCGAGACAGTGCCCCACCGAAATATCATATCACGAAGGTTCCACCGTCAACTTCAGCTGGGGTTATGACATCCCCTCAACCGCCAGACGGCTGTCCTGGTACGTGTAATTAATTGCGTGCCCCTTCAACACGCACCATTATAAATCGATCTATGCATGTTGGACTAAATGTGAGATGTGTTCAGGTTTAAGCTCCTTCTCGAAGCCGATGACCCAGAGATCAGACGGAAGGTCAATATACCCGATGGCCTCGACGTTATGGATGTCTGCACCGATTTCCTCCATGCGCTATATACTCACGTATGCCAACCGACTCCACTATACCTCACCCTCAATTCACCTTGTTTGCTGATGAGAAGGTGTACACATGCAGACCATGGAGACGCTGTATCGAAAAAAGGGCCCGCAGTTGATGGAACTTACAAAGGTCGACTTCGTCTTGACCGTGCCGGCTGTCTGGAACGAGGCTGCGAAACAGCGGACGCAGAAGTGTGCCGAGAACGCTGGGTTCGCCAATGGTCACAGATTAACCATGATTAGTGAACCTGAGGCTGCCGCGGTGTATTGCATCAAGAACCAGGACGCTCATAATATTAAGGTTTGTCAGACCCTACAGCATTTGAAGATTCGTTCTCAGGTACTAACTAGACACGCTTCTTCTATTAGGCCAATGACAGAATAGTCGTTTGTGACGCGGGGTAAAGCTTCTCATATCCATTCGCTACGCTGGATCGTCTTTCTCATCATTGTCCGTTCAATATAGTGGTGGTACTGTCGATTTGATCACGTATAACTGTCTAGAAGTATGAAGTATATCCTATATTACTATTTCACACTACCTACTAAACAGTTTTTATAGATTACGCCAAGATTAAGAGTACGAGAATGCGCTGTAGGCGAGGGTGCATTCGCCGGATCTTCTAAAATCGACCGAAACTTCCAAGAGTTCTTCAAACGCCGGATGGGACCTCACTTTGATAATCTGAGGTTAGAAACACAGCAAAAGGTCACTAAGAACTTTGAAGCCATCAAATGCGGGTTCAGAGATCGACCAGATCAAGCTTTTTATACCGTGCGTTTGACTATTTCCTACTCTCGAGCTTGGTAGTAGTGTTTTATTAACTATAGAATATAGGTTACTGTACCGACTATGAATAATATGCCAGAAGCCGGTATCGAAAATGGAGAAATGATGATTTCAAGAGAGGAGATGAGAGCGCTCTTCGATCCGGTCATTACAGAGGTCATTACTCTGATATATAACCAAATCAAAGAAACGTCTGAAAATGCTGGCAGAGTGAACGTAAGTGCACATTTTCCATTAAAAGATTTTAATTTTCGAAGATTGAGTGAGTACTGAGGAGATTCGCAGACCATTTTGTTAGTGGGTGGTTTTGGTGAATCGCTTTACCTTTACCAAAGAGTCGTCGAATGGGCTGGACCTTACGGGATTAACGTTATTCAACCGAGAAGCGCGTACGTCTTTCAAACATAATATCTCAGTGCTAGTTTATAAGAAATCTCTAACTTTAGAGAAGAGCGACGGCCATTGTCAAGGGCGCGGTGATCAGAGGTCTTGAAATTCATCTAGATGCTTCAAACCCAGGCAAAACTCAAGTCGAACGTCTATGCCGTAAAAATTACGGAACCGTCAGCTCGCAAATATTCATTCCCGTAAGTATCTTTCCTCCCTCGAACCGCCACGTTCACTTGAAATCTAACCCGACCTTACCACTGCAGGGCAAACACCTCGACGAAGACGCCTGGATAGACCCACAAACAGGTAGCAAAATGGCAAGAAATCGTATGTTTAAAACCCCCATCCTCTCCACTCAAACAACCAAAAAAAAAAAAAAAACTAACCACACACTCTATAAATATAGAAGTAAGCTGGTTCATCCGCAAAGGCCAGCCGATAACCGACGAACGCCGCTTCTCAAACCACTTTCACCGAAATTTCAAACATATAACCCCCTTCCTAGACGCCATGGTGGCATCCAGCAGCGACGTCCCACCGAATAGAGTCGAGGGCGACGTTCACGTTGTATGCCGCATGACGTCGGATTTATCCTCGGTGCCGAAAAACCTGTTCGATAAGAAGTGGAAGGGTTTGAGGAGTTTTTATAGCGCGCGGTATCGTTTGGATATGACGATTGAGAGCGCCGAGATTAAGTTTGAATTGGTGTATAAGGATCGGTAAGTCTACAAAAACCCACTAGTATTACGTATTCTATCTATGAACACACATTGTAGTAGATGGATCCGATGCTAATTATAAAATTGTTGTCTGTTTATAGGTCATACGGCTTTGCACAGTGCCAATTCGAGTAAACGAGATGATTAATGGATGCTAAATCAACCGACGATATCTATATATAATATTATATATCCTTTTACCTACTCTTTCTCTTTTTGTTTAATTTTCTTCCTGTACTTTTAGCGACTCCTTTCCACAGTCTTGACATGCGAAGGGGTTCAAGGGATCTTTTTCTATATACTTTGAATATAAATTCTTTCGTAACCATGCATGGTGATATATTTATGTATGTTTGATATCCAGCATTTTATTGAGAATTAAATTTCTTTTCTCCTTTTATGACTTTAATCTCGGATTCATTTAGTTCTTCGTTGTCTAGTCTCCGTAGCGTATTGCTCTAATTGAAAACACAAAAGGAGCAAAGGTACCGAGCAAAAAAATGTTATTAAAGAGTGTAAAGACGTACAGATCAGTAAATAGATACTTTTGTTGAAACGAATTTCGAAATAAAGATAAAGGCAAAAATGAATGCAAAAGATGATTCCTGAAGGCTTCATATAAAAAACGACTTTCCCCAAAGCCTTCAAGACCAATAGAAACATTATGAAGAACGCCACCCATCAGATTCTCCCTCCCAGCCTAATTGCAACAATATATACACTTAATATACTAAAGCTTGCTAAATTGTATGCTCTCAAACAACAATTGCGGACGTTAAGTATGTAAAATATGATGATGACACATTATGATGGAAATGGTAAAAGGAATAGCTAGTCATACATACGAAGAAAATGAATGAATGCTGATGATGAAAACTAGAAAAAATGCAAGATGTGAACAAAATGCTCCCTAAAACGCCTCATGATATTCAAACATGGAGGTTCTTTCCTCTTTATTTTAGTTTTATTCCTCAAGGTTGTTTTCTCTAACCGCCACTATGGTCTACACCTCTTATGCTCGCTATGGATGAGCCTTCCGCTTCCTCCGGTATCACAATGGGATCCAAAGGACGCCCGAGAAGTTTTGTAGGTGCCGCGTTTTTGGAAGATATCGGTAGGTTTGGTCCTATCCCTTCCGGTTGATGGGATACTTGGTGTTGATGGTGCTGTGACTGCGCAAACGTAGGACCTGGTGGCGGATGACTTCCTTCGTTTGGATTGTAAGCTCGTGGAGGCATTCTGCCGCCACCGCCGCCGCCGCCACTGTTCGGACTAGCTCTATGCGACCACGAGCTTGTAGATGAGGTTCTATGGCTTTCGGCTGGGGAAGCCGTAGAGGATCGTGTTGCAGGAGGTGGAGGGGTGATGCTTTGGCTTATGCTACCACTGTGGGTTTGGGGGTGGCGTCTAGTTGAAACGGATGGGGCAGAGGTGGCACCTTCGAGATCGAAATCAACTGAATGGCGAACTCTGGACCCCGGTGATGCGGAAGAACGGGTGAGGGATTCGGTGCCAGACGTGGTTAGAATACCCCTTTGACCCGGATGCTGTTCAAACCTAGTGACTATTGCATCACTGGTGTTTGACGGACTGCTAGAAGTGGCTTCAGAGCCACTTTCGATGCTGCCGCCGGCTCGGATTCTTTCGAGTTCCCGTCTTCTAGCCGCCTCGATTTCCTCGGGGTTCATCGGGCTGCCATTGCGGACTTGAACGGGTATGTAAGTTATCGGGAAGGGCTCGCTAGATCTTCCAATTACAGGGACTGCAAGTTTCCGTTTCAAAAGGTTTCGGAAAAAGGACGAGCCTCTAGATTCATCCTCATCTTCGTCATCTTGCGGCAACTGAAGTTGGTGCCCGGTTGCTGGAGGGATTGTCTGGGCGGCCTGAGGTAGTGATGAAGTGGCAGAAGCTTCGGGATCTATCGAGTGGTGGTCACCGAAGGCGTCTTCCCCACCAGAAGCATCGCTCTGAGCTACCACATGGTGAGATGGAGGCTCGTTCACGATGACTTCGTGGCCAAGAGCGCCTTCTGGTCTCTCCAAATCTTTCTCTTCAGCTTTGGGTACGCTTCTAGCTGTAGCGTCTCCTTTTGTTCCATCTCTACGAAACCACCCGAAGAGCCCGAGGCCCTTACCAGAACCTCGAGCACTCGCAGATCCGGCTTTCTTCTTTGAGAAATCTTCTGGGTTAAATGGCGCCTGTCCCGCGCGATAGGTGTGAGAGAGGGCATTTGATTGCCCTGGTGCCGGAGGAACAGTGGCATGATGGACCGCGACACTATTTGAAAAGGTTATATTCCGCCGAGGAGCACCGTTTGCGAGATCGGTAGATGGGGTATTAGCGGGGCTGATTGCAAGATCACTGATTGTACTCGTTCCACGACCTGTTTCTCGTGCCGACGACGTTGACTGGCTGACTGTACTACTCGGGCGAGCCTGAGCGGGCGGAGTTTGAGTTGGGTGGACTGTTACAATATACGTTGTGGATCCTGTTGTCGCCATAGATTGCGGAGGCGTGGGACGCGGAAATCCGGCTTGATTGTCGTAGGGCTTTCCCTTGTTGTTTTGATGTCTACCATGGTCCTCTTTCTCATTTGAAGGAACAGGGCGACCAAGTATTCCTCCCCCCGCACCGCCGCCGCCGCCCGGGCCACCAGGTCCGTCCTTTCGATCATTCCCAAATCCACGGCTGCCTCCCCAGTCGACTACTCTGCCACCTACTCCATGCAGCATTTCGTCTCCTTCGAATACTTGACGACCGAGAATTCCCGCGTGTATTGTATGTTTTTCGAAATACTCTATTCGGTCCGCCATTTCCCATACGATAACACTAGCAGCACAGACACCGATCTATCCCCCACGTTAGAGTTTGAAGAATTTAAATTGGAAGTAGTAACGACATACCCATCGGACAAAATCACCCCATCCGACAAGATCTGGATTCGAAATATCCAAAACGAAGAATACCAGTGGGACGAATATGGTCGTGACAGTCATGAGTGCGATTAGCGGCATGGCAACCTTGGAAGTATCGGCAGCATGTTTGTGCTGGTTGTTTATAGACCACGGCATCATTACTGAAAACTGTCGATGGCTGAACATGTAATATAAGACACAGCATCCGTATAGTAATGATAACGCTATCTGCAAAAGGTAGGATAATGCCGGAATCGCATCGAGGAAGCTTTTCGGCGAAGTCTGCTTGGAGAAAAAGTTGTTGATGATGTTGAAAATAAGGTCGAGAACGATCAGAACAAGCCCGGCCCATAATATCAGCAGTTTCTCCCGATGCCGCGGGAATAACCGCATCAAGGTCTGAACTTGTGCGAGATATAGGAAAGTGTCGGATATTACTCTTGTAATTTGTATTCTAAGGCCGTTTATGATATGATCTCTAATGTTACTGCCGTTCGAGTACCCGTGATTAAATTGGTATTCCATGACTTGATTTAATTCGGCCCAGGCGACGGTAAGAGAAATGACAACGGTGAGAGTGGCAATCTTTTGAAGCCATGGCCGTGATCCAGGAGGTGATATTAAGAGAATTATGAGTAGGATATACGACAGAACGGTAGTACCGCCGATGGCATATGCCATAGGTATCGAACCTTGGAATTCGATATTAGCTTAATGGAACTGCATTTCCTACTTGTCAAAGTTGTGAACATACTAGCGTAAAAATGTGGGTCGCGAAGGTATGACTGTGGGATGTGACCGAGGGTAACATTGGAATCGAGGTATAATGTGGTATTATCTACTAAGCATATCGGCGTGAAGGTCGCATCGGCTGGTAAGGTGATTGTAGAATTAGGAGCGATTTTTACGAGTCCCAAAGAGGGCAATAACTATTAATGATATATCAGTGAGCGTTTCGATTTTAAAATACACTCATCGCCTCGATAAGAATGCTATTGGTAAACGGATATGCATACAAAAGGTGTACATGATGGGTCGTAGTCGTCGCTGGTTGTTGTCTCCCTCCATATTGCGGCGGCTTGGTTTGGGGTAGCAATGTTTGGGATGTTGGTCGTCTTGATTGGCAGTTGTGCGGTGGCTATGGGGTTGGTCCATAAAGTTGTCGTCGGAGTAGGGATATAGAGCGCCATATCCACTCGGCAAGTACGGTCACGATATATGGGAGGAGTCCAGGGGCAGCAGGCTCAGCATCCTCTCGGGATTTTTGTCGTCCGGTCGTAAGGGGAATCAATCAAAATTCATGCTGGATGGCTGCCGTGAGATTGCCGAACGGAACGAATCGAGGGAGCGCGAGAAATCAGATACCGTCAGGGGTATATACGAAACAACACATGTAAAAGCGACTATGGACCGACGGGGAGAGGGGCGTGCGAGGCTGTGATGACGATGCTTCTTTGATGGTTTGATGATTGATGAATTGGTGATGAATCGAAACGACGGGATGGGTCTCCAACGTTTCTTGGGAGAGTCTTGTTCCGGCTTGTTTCTGCGCCAAGAGGCAACCAGCCCTGCGGAATCTCGCCCTAATCCGGCGGACCTGATCGAGAACCGAAGGTCCAGATGTTCCAGCCAGTTCCCCCTCATCCGATACCTCTTTAAAAAAGAGAATTCACAGACATAGCCATTTCTATCGAGAAGGTCGGTTGTACCGGTAGACGCCACCGGGTATACAGATATACTTCAATCTTTGATCATGAGGCGAGTTTACTAGTTTCTCCCTCGACATCTCCCTATGCTGTTACTTTTCCCGCCATCGGTTCACGGACACCGCGAGATGTTGCGGTACATTAATCACTCGCCTGGCCACAGCTAAATTAATACTAATATCATATTGCTTGCAGGAAATTTAATATCGGTAGCATTTTATAACGGGATAATTTATTTTATTTTCCGAGCAATATATCTGGTAAAGCTCGACTCTTGCTCCGGTATATCGTGCCACAAAACATCATGATCAGATATAAATCAGACGACTCTACCCTCCTTTTCGTCCGTTCCTACATGTAGAATGTAGCCGCCAGCCTCAAAACGCCAAGCCTCGCATCTGGAGCCTCGTGGACCCTGTCGTTCTCTTTCCCCGCTAATCGATAACGCAACAAGCCGTCTTGCAACGTGCTCGGTTGGCCGTCCTTTTCGGCATCTTGAATCGAAACCCTTGTGCCATTGGGTTTGCGCATTTCTTTTCATGCATCTAAGCGTTCGGCAAGTTCTTAACTTGGCTTCGAGATCCAATCGAATTCGGTGACAAGATGTTGGTGTGACGTCGGGTGCATCGGATTTGATATACGCCACAGCTTCATAAATTCAAGCTTCGTCCGATCATGATCACTCGGATACAATCTCAAGGTATTCTCAAATACTACAGTCCGTTATCAACTCTTCTCTCTTTCCCCTGGTCTTGAACATATATATACCTTTGCTTAGCATTTCGAGACAGATGCAATAATGTTTTACTTTGTTCTGTCCAAACCCCACCCTCAAAGTGTAAAACTCATAAGGTTTTTCAAACAACGTTAAAACCACGGGTCCAAGATATAACCTCTAACCACGATTCAAACACGTGAGAGATACCGTAAATCGTTCCCAAGAAGTCTCTTTAGCTACTCGAGTACCCGATAGCGAAACCCGTCTCCAACAACATGCACGCGGTAAACGGGTTGGAAAATCCACAGAGCGGGGTAATTCCTGCACTGCATGACCTCCAACGACACCTTCACCTCATCCCAAATATCCGGCCAAGAAAAAGCTTCTTTTACAAATTTTAAGCTTAAAATCCAATTGACGAATAGTATGTATCTAAGAGGTTACAGACCCGTGGTTTGGAAAATCGTCCCAAGACAGACAGACAGACAGACAGGAGAGATTGTGACCCCGCATTTTATGTCCCTGATATCTTGGGACTAATTTTGACGTCAGAACCGTTATCCGTTTATCTGATTAGACCCGCAGAGCTATAAATATAAGCACAATCGGACGACTCTCTAACCCGGATAGCTTGAAAAGAAGAAAATATAAAAAGAGGGGAAATCGATCAAGCTCTTGCATGAAGCTAAATCGTTCCGAGAAGATGGGAGATTATAGCTTAGATCGATTAGATAACTAAATACGGTACGTTGGTATGTACCTGGGATGAGATTTTATGAAAATCTGATCTTCTTTGCAGCACGGGAGGGCTAGTCATTTTTTATCTTGCATTATCGGGATCCTCAAATTCTGTTCGTTTTGTAGGACAGTGCTTTATAAATTTAGTGTGTGAAGCTTAGCTTAGCTTGAAGAAGCTTTGACCATTACCAAATTTGCAAACGATACTATGGGCGACTACACAAACCTCTTCGAATTCGATCTAATATGAAACTATAGCTTAAAAAGGTCCAACCTCTCAATAAAACTTGGCAAGCTCACAAAACTCACCTCTAGTAATCAATCCAGTGGTAGGTAGTCAAGATTGAGTTTGGTGATCTCAAGAACTGGGTTGAATTTACCCGTTCATATCTGGCTCAATTCCTTATCCTCAAATATCATATGATATGATCACCACCAAAGCCTCGCTCCACCTCGAGCCAGCTTTCTTTACCCCAGAATCGATCCGAGAAACCCCAGGTTCAAGGATGATCAAATCCAATTCCTTGGAAAAGGGAGATGGAATGAGAGAATATCGATGAGGTATATTATAATATATTATTATCGAGTGATATATGGATGGATATTCAGGGTCCGAGGTTTGTCCGAATATTATTATTATTCTTTACAAACGACTAAGCTAAGGTTTTAGAAATGCGTTGCTTTGAATACTTTTTTGTGTTCGATTAATTCTCGTCTCGTATTCGATTCGCGAATTGGTTATCGATAATGTGCTTGCTCGCAGGGGTGAGAGTCGGAGCAGCCCAAAAACTGCAGCTCATTGTCACTTAGATATCTTGTGAAGCGAATAGGAAGAAAGCAAGATGATTAATAATGTTACTGTAGCATCTCCTAGTATACCACCGCCATTATTATCTCATTGACTTGACTAGCTTGACGACCACTAAAACTGGCATCTATACGCTTCACCTCGGTTCTCACATCCGACCCTTGGTGAGTCCAAGCAGAAGCTAGGCGTCCAAACTACTTGCCATATTCTCGAGCCTCAAAGACTGTCTGTTGGATATACCTCGTAACGATCACAAATCAGTCAATCGATCGACCTACGGTCAGATGGTCATGTGCAATCAATCCGTTGCCTATACCCCAGGAAGCTCTCCGAAAGTACCCTGGAGGGTAACTCGGGAACCATCTCCTCGAATGCATCCGTGCCCCAACCGCAGTCAACTGCAGCAAAAAAGTATGTATGCACAATAACGATATAGCCAAAACGTATCGTCAAGTTCAGAAGGAAAATTTCAAGAAAAAGCCAGCCTCGTTTCTGAATTCTGCCCTGTCACAAATCTAACCGGTGGGACATGACAGAAACGAGGAAGCAACGTATGTACGTTAATCCACGCACGCCGCATCATGCAGCGTATCCGATCCGTGCTCAAATGCTAGCGAGCGTAGCGTAGAGTTTCCTCAACCTCTTTTCCTTTCCGTTCGTTTCAACAGGCAAGCAACAGTGCACTTGCTTTAACTAGCGGGAAAGGAAAGCCTCAACTTTCAGGCAAGCAGGTAGATTTTGAACCTTGACCCGCGAAAACCGCCCATGATTTTTCCTATTGGTTTTTTTTCCCCCAAGGCTCAAAAAGAGTCGTGCTGCGCATCTGAATGGGTGGTTTGCTGCAGGAAGTGTGTGTGTGTGTGCATGTGGTGGGGTCCAGACGAACGTGCGTGAGTGGCTTTTCTCTCCGAGAGACAGACTCGAACATCTGTATGTGTGAGCGCAGCAGCACACGCACGCACACGCACGAAGTCGAAAAATGTGATAGAAGATTAAGCTAGAAGCTCAAGAAGCTTTTTTTTTTTTGATAAATCAGATGTAAGATGTCTTTGTAGAAACGGAAATTCTCAGTCCGGGATGGCATCATGGGACGGATCTGATAGGTTATATAAGCCTCGCGAATCAATTTTTCAAAATTCAATGCACGCTGTAATAACGCTTTACTTTTACGAAATGAGTGCACCGCAGCGCAGTGCAGTGCAGCTCAGTCAAAAAAAAAAAAATAAGAGAACCACCAATTAACAATTAAGTTTTCTATACCCAGTCGCATGCGTGCGTATATGTATGCCGCCGGCTCAAGCCGTAAGACGATTCATCTGAATTTATTTTATTTTATTTTTTTTCTCTCTCTTCGACTTCCCATCTGTAATCCGAACTTTATTTATCAACCCTTAATTCGAGGTTTTTTTTTTTTTAATTTTTAATTCGACGATAATAAGAGGAAGCAGCTTGTAGTGCATGGATGCAATTAATGGACAGCTCATTAGTCCCTCAATAATCAATCAATCATATTTAACTTTCGTGTCATATCATATTTTATCATTTTGGTGGCGGTTCGATTCGGTTCTAGGAAAGTCGATATTTTGTTTAGCTAGCTATTATTATTATTATTCTACCAGGTTGGTCCGGTCCCCAAAAATGACAACGAACAATGGAGCATGGGGCTCCAATAGCTCCGAACGGTTTGATTCGAGGTATAATCGCGATCGAGTTAACAAAATCGGCAATGACATTTGGGGGTTAATATATTATAATAGACGGTATTAGCCATCCATTCTAATAATATCGTATGGAAACGAAAAGCTATAAAAAAAAAAAAAAAGACGAGGCTAATAATCTTGGGCACGTTTTTTTTTTCTGAACCGCATTGCATTGCAAGCAAGCATGCTTAAGCGTGCCAGCAATAATGGCTGAAGGAAAAGAAAAAAAGTTCCGGAACGCGTGATCATTTGCAGGCCAGGGCATGGTTAGGATTCAAGGACAGGCATCGACTCGAGGGCTTTCTTCACCTCATCAAATCCACGCCAGAAGGCTCGAGCTCGAGTGAAAAAAAAAAAAAAAAAAAAAAAAAAAAAAAAAAAAAAAATTCCACCTCCCAGATGTGGGTTTCCTTGCATTCGAATTCTGGATGCTCGGCTGTTTTAGTCCTGCAGGGGCACAGACTAACTCGCAACATCGGCGAGAAGGCCGCTTGCTAACGACGTATTCTGCGGCTTTCTTCTCGGGCTGGTGATACGTAGACGTACGAGCATTCGGATATCATCAATATGAAGAGATTTAAGACACCAATCGAGTCATGTTAAAAAACGATGGAGGCAAATCACACAAGGCTCTGCAGATAATCAGAGATCGTGAGGAAAATTTTTTTTTTCTCATCAACGATATATCAGGTACTTATTTAAGCCACTCGAGTGATATAATGTAAGTTACTCAAGTATCTGACAATGTAGTTTTACTAATTGCGAGACAGAGATATTCCACGAAGTGATCTTCCGAAGATCCACTTCCATGCAACGTGCAAATCATCGCCAGCTCCAGCGATCGCTTGCTAGCTTACAGTCTCCGAATCGACTTAGCTTAATTTGTCTCGATCAAGTTTTCTACTTAGCTTTTGAAGGAAGAACGGAAAGAAAGCAAAAACCGTTCCATGGCAACTGTGGCTACATGGATAGTCGCAGGTAGCTTCGTCGAACAAGCAGGCTGCGAGGTTGTTGCTGCACGGGTGGATTCCCCACTCTGTCAAAAAGCAAGCTAGATTAGCACTGACTGCACTGGAATTAGGGCAAAAAAAAAGGTAGAAGAAGAAGAAGAAGAAGGTATCGTTGCTTCCTTTTTCAAATTCTGTTCAACATGGATGATCAATTGTCCTTGAGCTCCTCTGATTTGTCAGTTGCTTTTCCTTTTTTTTTTTTTTTTTATTTATTTTTTGAAAGGCCGCCTTAAACCGAATCAAAACGGGAATCTTTAACTCTATCGATATGGTTGTTTCTTTTCGAACAGTTCGAATTGTGGGTCCGGAATCCCGATATTATAAGGCTATGACAACTGCTTTTGAATAACAGGTAAGATGCAAAAGCTTGTGAAAAATTTTTCAGCAGCAGGACCATCACGATCAATGCGGTCCAAAATTAAGGGATCGGGAATGATTTAAATTTCACATTCTTGAAATGTCATCATCACATTGACAACCAACAGACCAGACCAGGCCCGGTGCATTGGACAATACAGGTGGGTAGGTTCACCACCAGTTTGGGCGCATACAAAATTATATTAATATCGAGCTAAGTTTGCTAGCATGCTCCTCCATGTCGCTCGCCTGGTTAAGTTGGTTGCTCCCTTGTCGCTTCCTCGGTAGCTACCTCTCGAGTTTGGGCGGACGGATGGGACAGTTAGAAGATTCGAATGGCGGTTGCTGGCTGTCATGTTGCACGGGGGTTGCCGGCGACTGAGCTTGCTATCCGTGGAGCCCTTGCCAATGCCAGCGAAGAAAACAATAAGAACCCATAGCTTTCAATCCAGGACTATATTAATTGGCTTTAAATTAGGAAGCTCTTACCACTACGAAGTCGTCGACTACGGGATGTTAGACTAGTGAGAATTTTCGTCAACCGGAATACTTGATTCGGTTACTTTCTTTAGTTTGCGTGGGTTGTTCCGCAGGTACATGCGTGACGGGGGTTGGTCCTTTCGTCTCTGTCAAATTTGAGTATAGACTCGGCTACGGAAAGACAGCTCGATGGTCTTCATGTCAATACCTTCGTTGCCGACGGCGGGCGAGCAAGTGTGGGAGCCACACCACACGTTCACATGTATGTACGGAACATGAGAATGAAGCTAAACTTGAACCCAGAGAGCTGCCTGCATGTCTGCATTGCAGCAAACTCATTCTTCGTTTGCACGTTTTTTCTTCTTTTTCTGTTCTTTTTTTCTGTTCTTTTTTTTTTTTTTTTTGTGCTTTAGAAAGAAAAAGCAAGTGGAATAGTGGGAGGGGAATTGGGCTGGTGAGTCCGCCGCAGGGGTGGAGATACGCAATATGTAGAACATATTGGAAGAACAAAAAATGTGATTGATTGATTGATTGACGGGCTGACAGTCAAGGCCAGCCAGCGAAAAGTGGGTATTGTCTGAGAAGCGTCTCAGATTCAACTGAACGAAGAGAGGATTTAAAAGCGACGGCATCATCACGCTGCTTTGCGCTTGGGAAGAGTCGCATTCTTTCTGAATCTAAATAAGGTCATGCAGTGAGGTGGAGTTTGGAGGGGAACATTACATGAAAATGCGAGGGAGCAGCATTATCGACATATCTGTGAGCCCCTCACTCTCTAGTCAGGAAACTCGAGCAAAAGAAAGCTTCGAAGGACCCGAATACGTACGGTGCCGTTGCCCGTGCTGCCTCTTTAGCGAGAGGTCAAGGTTGGTGTGGGATTAAGACCTCTTTCCCGGCCATCTACCGCATATTCGACTTTTGTGTATTTCCTTTTTTTTCCACTTTACCTTCTCAACCTACCATGTTGGTGGGAACACCCATTGCGAACAAGCTAGCAGAATATGCGGGGTTTTTTTTTTTTTTTTTTTTTTCCCTTTACCCTTTCTCGTCATACCAAGTTTAAGAATTTCTGGGCTATCGTGGAGCGGGAAAGGTTCATCGAGGACCCTTGTTGATCTCTTTTCGCTGCAGCCAATCCACGTTCTCCGAATCTTAACAGGTTGAATATTAAAGACGCATTGGGGGGTACCTTTGAAGCCTATGTTGACGATGGGATGGTTTGTCTTTTCACATCGACAGATCCGCGAAAAATGACTTGTATGACTCGGCAGGAACGTATTTGTTCAAATTCAGACAGAAGCATTTCAAGAGTAATGCCGACGCCGCTCATCAGGTCGTCTCTCACGATCTCGCTCGTTCTATGGGGACAGGATGTCTTGCTGTACGGCTCCTTTGGAGCCGAGATGTTTCTATCTTGGTGCTCTTTGGTGTGGCTCCCGGCCGCTAGGCAAGAATCAGTTGAAAAGCGACGCGATGCAATGCTGTCTGGTGGATGGGTGAGTATGTAGAGGCTGGAACAGGATTGTATGATTGCTAGCTAGCGAGCTTCCCGTATTTCCAAATGGTCTTTAAATTTGAAGAGATATTTCGGCTCCTGCCTGAATACACATGCACAGGCGCCGATGGAGAGGGTTTACTTCCTTTGCATCTCTAAACAACAGGAAGAGAAGCCATCGGGTCGGTCTCGTACCCATCGAGGATAGGATGGAATCTGGGTATGGGTATCGTGGCCACCGAGTGACAACCAGCCCAGCCCAACCCAGCCCGGTGGTGCGCCTTTTAGCAGACACCCACCTTTGTGAGGTTATAATGAAGCAGGGATATGCGAATTTTTAGTGTCAATCGTTCTGGACCCCACCCGCCACAAGCAGCAGCAGCAGCAGCAGCATTGATGCAGGTTGAAAAAACCGAATGATCAATCAGCAGCATGAGCATCATGAGCAATGCCTGCTCGTAATAAGTAAGAATAATAAGAAATAATCACTAGTTCGTTTTGTCGAAGTCCGGTATGAGATGTCATGTCAGAGCAATTAAAGGAATGATGCGGAAAGAGAACTAAACTCTAAAAGAACGAAGACCCTTTTTCCACGGCATCTTGCTTGCATATTACCAAACTACCTCAGACATCCCACAATCCACTTCCCACTTGCTTTTGTAGCCGTCGTCGTCGTCGTCGTCGTGTCGTTGTCTTTCGTCTCGTCTCGTCTATCTAGTCAACTTTGCCCGACGGTCAAAGCAATTCTAATTCCATCTCGTCTGAATTGAATATACCCCAATTCGACATTTTCTCCCTTTCGATTCTCCACCGTCTAGTCCCCTTTCTGTTACTCCGACGGCATCAATCGGTTTAACGTTTCCAATAGAATACCCCCCCCCCCCCCAAATACATGTACAATTGTATGTACTTAACTATCACACGGGCCTCTCATTTTTATTCTTTTTCCTTTTTTTTATAAAAATCGAAAAGCCCTGGCGTTAAGCGCAGCAGCCGGCCTCAGCGCTGTCGGTTCCGTTGAGAACAGACCCGCCAGCTGCAACTTAACTTGGAACCAAGCAAGCCGTACCTAAGTACCTAAACCAATACTGCTCGCTGACATTTACAGCCGGACCTCTTCCTCGGAAACCGATTTAATCGCAGTGCCCTTTTACTTCTTTATGTAAAAAAACGTCCGAACTCTCAGCTGCCCTGTCCTAGATTCGATCGCGACTAACATATCGCGATTTAATCGATTTCGCTACACTCAAGTCAAACAATAATATCGTGAGTGTTTTTTTCTGCCTGCTTTTGTTATGTAATAACAATAATAATATATCCCTACTCCGTACTTTGAACATCGATTCTACTCCTGAGTCGAAACGAGTCAAGTCTTATCCCTCCTATTTATTTGGTTTGGCCTTGAAAGCGGCTGCCGTCAACCCACCACCACCACCACCACCACCACAACTTCTCGGCACGAGAGATTTGCTATTAATTGCTCTGACCACTGCAGACTAACACTCCATGAGTTTAGTGTATTTCCAGGACGTCTTCGACTCTGCCCAACTGCTCCGACGAAAGCTCCTTAGCAGTCTGCTAACAAACGAGAACACTTATCCTTGAAAATATTTCATTTCTTCGCTCGAAGGGCCCTATCGTCAAGCTTTCTGGTCACCGTCTGACCGTTTACCTTTCGCCCTTCGGCACACGCTTCCCGTATGTTACCTCCCGCTGTCCAGTACTTTGTTACCGCCGAGTTGTAATTCTTTTTTTTTTTTTTTCGTTTCTTTTTTTGTGAGGGTGGACAGACCTAGCTTGTCCAGCCTTTTCCTTTTGTTGGGCTCAGGCGGCTGCGGATATCGACGCCAGCCAAAACACCTCGTATTGCTTCCAGCGTCGAGATAGATACACCCCTCGGTCTGACTCGCACTTTATTTGCGTCTATGGACTTGATGAGGAACTCGATTTTTCGATAGCCGTATTGTGAATTTTTAACTTTATTTTTTATTTTTTTTTTTTCTTTTCTGTCTTTTGTTCAATATCTGGATCCTGCATTGCATTGCGGTTTCAGACCCATCGCGCAGACGAGATATAATTTCTTCTTTTCCCATTTGCGTTGTCGAGCACCTCTCCCTTGAATTCCCTGCATGTATTGGATGGACTCACAACCGGTACATGATTCGTTTCCCTCATCGCTCTCTCTTCTCCCTCGGTTCTTTCGAATTCTATGATATTTAACCAGAGCTTGGCCTAGCTAACTAGTTCGTGCGTCTACGGATGTACCGGTCTGCATGCAGGATATTGCATATATTAATTCGTCAATATAAAATATACTTCCCCGATCTTGCTTGCGGATCCCTCCCAACCGTTCCTTAAAAACCAAAAGCCTCAGATCATATCACCACGGCCTTCAGGACTTCTCGACCGCGGCACAACCAAGGGTTTTCTTGGAGGAATTCTGGTTCCCATCGGATCCATCCCTCCAGTTAGCCTGCCTTGTTCAACGTTACACGAAAGCCAATTCTGACGAAATTCTACATCCTAATCTTGGAATCCAGACCTCTTCCGTTAGGTCTAACTCTTCTTCCTACGAAACGATATATATATCCTTCTTGGTTAGTCAATTGCCGCCTACCATATTACCATATCGGACATCTTTGGGCTGGATACCCCGTGACTCGACCGTTCCTTACCTATATACAAAAGCCTTCCAGCACTGCTTTTTTATTGTAAAGCTCTTGACGCTTACCACAGGCCGTTGATTATCAATCAAAGGCTGCGTCTATCGAATTTAAGGCTCAACTTCTCTTATCACACTCCACTTCAAGTGGTAAGCTGCCACTCCGTATAGCATACTTTGGGTTGATTTCTTTCCTTCCTTCCTTCTTTTTGTGATTTTAGCAGATAACGACCAATACAATGCATTTTATATTCGTGGATATGACATACTTACCAACCTGTTAAATCTTCCTAGTCTTTTTTTTTCCCCTTTCTGTCCCCCCCATCAATTTTGAAGAGAACATTTGGAGACGGCTAGGCTACCAGGGGATTTATTGTAGCCTTCAATATGCCACCGATGAACACAATCCCAATCGCAAAAGATCCCAATGGTACGAGTTTGAGCTTAGCTTGCTACTGTCTTCCCATCACTAAGTCTAAATTGGACAGAAGTAATTGCCCCGGAGGTCGCAACAACGGTGCTGGCAAAGGCCAAAGAGGCTGTCCCACCAAAAATTGACCGTCCACGTCCCCACGTGTGCTCCATCTGCTCGCGGTCTTTTGCTAGACTCGAGCATCTGAAACGCCATGAGCGATCTCATACCAAGGAGAAACCATTCGAGTGCCCAGAGTGTCTTCGTTGCTTTGCACGCCGCGACTTGCTTCTCAGGCACCAACAGAAATTGCATCTCACAACAGCCCCACCCAGACCTCGCAATGGAGCGCGACGCGACAGCACGTCCGGCGTCGCCCAGCAACCGGCTGGAAGAGGAGTTCGCAAGAACTCGGTGAGCAATCCTGCTGGTGGTCGACCTCGTGCGAATACCATCGCGCACGTAGATAGTAACACTCTTAGCATGCTTGCGAAGAGCACCACCGGAGCCAATCAAAGTTTACCAAAACTCGAGACTGGATCTCTTCGCGGCCTCAACGTTGTGGGCACCTCCTTGGGTGCCTCTACAGTGGTACCGCAAGAGCTTGATATCGAGAACATTTTGTTTGGCAATGCTACAACGGTGAATCCAGCAATGCTTCAATTTAACGCCACGCATCATAATAATTTCGGCTCTCCAACCTCACCTTTTGATGCGGTTTTTGGAAATTCTAATGCGGTAGTTGATGACGATGACGAAAACGAATGGATGACGATGCTTGGTTCCAGCCAATATACTTCGGAGCAGGCTGTTGAGAGTTCTTCTCCCAGTGCGATCAGCACAACTTCTATCAGCGGTGTCAGTGAAGCCTTCCAAGACACGAACACATGGTGGAACAATACATCTACATTCAGCTCGACCACGACTATGAATACCTCCCCGTTCATGTCAGCCTCCGATTACTCCGCTCCGCCATTCAATCCATCCCCACCTCCCCCAGCCGGAACCATCTCTCCAAAGGCTCTACAAGCCCAAGGCGGGCCGCATCACGAACCTTTCTTCGCCAACTACAGCATGAGCAGTATTTCACCAAACCATTTTCTCTCTCCAGAATCTCATTTCCCCTCCGAATTGCAATCCGAGTTCCCTCATGATTTCTCGGGGTTTCAGCCGACCAGCGCAGCGGCCCATGCTACACAATCAATCACGGAATCCGCACGTGCTGCCATCCTCCTTACCCTCGCCCAATCCTCAAATGCGTATCGTACACATCAAGCAGCGCAACACCAACGACGCTATTCCTCCGCTCAATCCCCGCCGATGCATGCACATCGACCCTCATTCACCGCCCAGCTCCCAGGCACACAGGATCTTCAGAGATATGTTCAAGGATATATCAAACATTTCCATCCACACATGCCATTCTTCCATATCGCGACTTTAGATTTCTCCTCCCCTGTGTATGCTGCCAACCAGAAGACCGACCATTTACTTGGGCTAAGCGGTTTTGCCGGTGGAGGTGGATGTCTGGTTCTTTCCATGTCGGCTATCGGTGCACTCTACGAAGGAGACTACAACATTGCCAAGGAAATCTACGAAGCTGCTAAAAAGATGATTCATATCTTTATTGACAACAGGCGGAAAGCGTCTGTTACAGCAGCTCTATCAGGAACTGGCAAAGAGATATCCTCCGCAACGCCACTTTGGTTGGTCCAGTCGATGTTGCTGAATGTCGTTTTTGGGTTGAACAGTGGCGAGCATATGACAAGCGATCTTGCGATGTCTCACTGCACGGCAGTTGTGTCCCTTGCTCGAAACGCAGGTTTATGTAAACCATCTACCAAAGTTCATCACAGCAGCCATTTGGGTCCCGATGCTAGCATGTTGGATATGTGGAATGGAGCGATGAAGCTGGAGAGTTTAGACGATCATGCCGATTGGACCAAGTGGGTGGCTGAAGAGGAAAGAAAACGAACTCTATACGCTGTTCACAAGCTTTCTTCCATGCTTTGCATAACTTATAATCACCCACCCGCGCTGACCAATTCTGAAATCCGCCTTGATCTTCCCTGCGACGAGGAACTCTGGGCAGCTGAAACGGCAACAATGTGGAAAATGAGAGGCGGAATCCAAGCAGCAAAACAAGCAGCCGTTCCCTTCTCGACAGCGTTGAATACTTTACTCTCCGCTGGCGGACCTCAAGAACAGAGACGAACATCGGCTCCCGGTATGGAAGATCACAAACCCATGAACTCTCATGGAAAGCCGAAACCTTCAGAACTCCGTCCTAGTCACTTCGGTGCACTTTCTCTCATCCTTGCTCTCCATGTTTATATTTGGGAAACCCGCCAACTTAGCCATGCTCGACAGTGGTCCTCCTCTGACGTTGAAGCTATCCATGCTCATATCGAGCCAGCGCTTAGAGCATGGGAAGAAGCTTGGGCCTCTCACCCTCAATCCAGCATCGAAAGACCCAGCCCATTCGGACTCGGCCCAATGGCTGCAGACAGCATTCCACTTCTCAATCTCGCCTATGTTCGTCTCTTTGTGGATCTCGGCAGGTCACGAGGACCACTCTTCGCTCGCGATTTCTCGGGAATGGTTGACGAACTCAACAAGAATTGGATGGAGCAACCTCCCCCCGGATCTTCTTCCAACTCTTCTGCTTCCGAATCTGCTGATACTCCGGGATCCAGCAGTTCTCCTGCCTCCTCTCCGAACTCAAATTTGAACTCACCAGACCCCTCCAAGGGATCCACGAACTATCAATCTGGGTACCCTCAATCCAACGGAATTTCTTCCAGACATGAGAAACACATCCGACGTGCTGCATTCTACGCTGCTGACGCTCTTGCCATGTCTGATAAGTCCGGTCTTTCCTCTCCCGAATTCCTAGCCCGAGAGCTTCCGATGCAGTCTTTCATGTGCGCTTTCGACTGTGCCCAGGTTCTCGCAGAATGGGTTAATGCCGTGCAGGAGCGCGTTCGACCCTTCATGGGCAAGTTTGGAGATGCCGAGTGCGATCTCATGAGCATTGAGGCTCTGATGATGTTGGAGACTGAAGACCGTCTGTTGCTGGGCCGTGTGATTGATATTCTGAAGAAGTCCCACGAAAAGATGGTGTTCGAATGGGATAGTATTGTTGGTGGCAACGACGAGGTGAGCGTGAGCATCCTGAGAGTCAGTGCTCACTTGTTGGAAAAAGCCTCCGTCTGGCCAGGTAAGCGTTCCCAAACAATATCTATCTGGAATTTTATCGGGATCTTTTGGCTGACAATTATAACTTTGCAATACAGTTGTGAAAGTATTCTCTGCTGCCCTTCGATACCACGCAGATAATATTGAGACTCGCCCCAAAAACACCGGAATCCTTGGCCTTAGCCATTAAAGCAATTTAATTGCAATCATTTAACATTCACGGCCGAATCAAATTAGAATTCAACATTACTACCATCCCCTTTGGCAGTTTCTATATTCTTTCAACATGGTTTAGTCTCTTAGCACGAAAGACACGAGGCGTCAAGCCCCATAAAACAAACTAAAGCATCATGTAACAACAGTATAAGCGATCTGGGAAAGGTTCTTTTTTTTTTTTTTTTTTTTTGAATTGCAAATACCATCGATAACGACTCATATACCATACCAACCCTCAAAAAAAAATCATGAAAACCAAAAACACCTCAGTTTCTTCTTTCTTTTTTCTTTTTTTATGAATACCTTCATGCTTTGGGTTTTAGGGTTTTGGGATTTTTTTGGGAGGATTTGTTCACGATAGCAACATGCACAGCACAGCGACTTTGCATCTTTTTTCTTTTTTCTTCTTCTTTCTTTAGGAAATCATGATACCATGTTTCATTGAAACTAACCTGTAACAAGAGACCAAACAAAAGTTACCTATTTCCAAATCCTTTATACCTCTTTTTCCTCCCTCATCTTTTGTTTCCCTTTTTTCTTTTAGGTGGGATTTTTTGGTGAGATATCAAACCATAAAAAAATACCAAAATACCGTTCATAGGATGATGAACATTCTCCTTTATTTCGACCGGAATTTCTATTCACATGGCTTTTTTTTTTTTCAGTATTATTATTATTTCGAGGCTTTAACCCGGGCGTCTCCCCCCCCTTCTTTTCATTTCTATTATCTTTTCTTTTCTCTTCATGCTAATGGGGGTAGGTTTCAGTTTCTCCGAAATTTTCTCTTTTCGAGGTAGGAAACAGAAGGTGAGAATGTCGATATCGATACCGGTATTAACATCAATGCTATTATTGTCTATATTCACACAGATTTCTTTCTTTCTTTCTTTTCTTCTCGCTTCGTTTCGTTTCTTTTCTTTTGAACCCACGTCTTAACTTTTATAAATGAAGCACTGGGCCTGTAACAACAAATCGAAATGTGTAACATTACTTAGTACCCATCCATCCATCCCATCCCATCCACTCTCTTGCTTTTTTTGAGTGTTCATTATCAACGGCGAGTTCGAAATTGGTCATGTATTTTATCGGTGGGATTCTCGCGCTTCCTTTCTTGCTTGCATGCATGCATTGCACTGTAATATCGATGTTATAATACCCTTTTCTATTTTATTTTACCTTTTTACCATGTTTTCACTTTTTTTTTTATTTAAATAATACGAGGGCGGCAAAATTATGGTATAAGTACCAGTATACTGCTTATATTTTATAGTTATACGGCCTTTTTTTTTTTTTTTTCAGCTAACTACTTATCTATCATGTATTTGTATGGAATGTATCAATCAATCGATTAATCGATTAATTAATCGATCAGGGCGATAGTAGAATTCAATTTTCAAGATTGTAGCTCGAACGAGATGAAAGGTTTTTCATGACGGCTAAGGGAGAATGCATCCTCAAAGAGTTGGCGGTACGGCTCAGTTCTGTCGCTATGTTCAAGCTCTGGCTATTCAAGCACTTGGGCGGTAAGTATCTAACAGGTATAGACGGTTTTGAATACAGTGTACTTAGTTGGAGGTTTAGATGATTGAGGATGCGTCATTGCTGCTACCTAGCTCGAGTTAGTTCTGTACTTAAATACTTAGTTGGCTCAGCATGACGTCTCGATAGAGCTAGTTATTTATAAACATCGTCTGATGGCAGTCGTTAGGGGATCTTCTGCAGGGTCTGGTTTGCACGTTTCCATTTTTATATCTGGTGGATGTATGGATGTATGCAGCTGTTGTTGGGGGTGTCTGCAGTTAGCGATGTTTCGACTCGGCTAGGCTTCCATGCGACAACAGCCCAAACCTGTTCACAAACGTTTCTCTGTTATGTATCCAAACATGCAAGCGGCCAAGGCGGAACGGTCTAGTGCAACCTCACACGTGCCTCTTACATCTCGAGGGGGACAATTGTACGGTTGAAGATATACTCGTCAGTAAGTTAGCGCCTTGCAGAGTGTCTTCTTCTGAACTGGTTTTATTTCAATGGTTAGCTGTCATCGATGGTCCAACCAGAATTTTTTCGTCTTTCTTTGGGAGGTGCGCGAACCGGTTGGTCTAAGACCCACTGACGTCGGCTTCGTGCGGGTTTTTAATTCTCCCGGTATGATGATTTTTTTTTTTACGAAGACCCGCAGCGGAATGCGGGCTGAAGGTCGGCTGATAAGCAGCCACTTTTGGTATGTACCCTGCAGCCCCCCCCCCCCATTCTTCTCGCTGGCCTGTTCGAGATTCATTTACGTATTGATAGTTGGGTTTTGCGACACAATGGCCGTTCGTTTCGAACGAAGAGCTCAACTGAAAGGCAGAAAACCTGAAAGTATTGAAAATCGTCAAAGCCTTTCACGCTGACGACGACTTTATGCGTGGATTCAGTCACGTCTCAGCGATGTCTCGAACTGGACGTTTGTCAGTCAGGAACAATTGACAACGGCCATCGTTATTCGCCTGCGCACCATCAAGTTGTTCCTTGCTCCGGATCTGAGGGTTGTCGCAAAAAAAGGAAATCTGCATTGGGCCCGATCGAACGACGCAAGGTTATTCGCTATCAATCGGCAGGCTAAGGTTGCGGGATATCTGCCAAGCAGCGGTTTGGTTGGACGAGGGTGAATCTAGGCGCCGTCCCCTGTCCGCCGGGGGCTGCAGCCAACCAATGGCCAACAATCGCAGCGAGGCCACACCGCACCCTGCGACGCCCTAGCTCGAGATCATATCATTGATCATTCCCAGCTGCAGATTTTGATAATTCGGAAGGCAGAGGCGAAGGAATTGGGGGGATTGTTTGGAGTCTTCGTAATGGCCGCCGCTTCGCTCCTCCTTCTTGATCCTGATGGGCATATTAAAGGCGCAAATGAGCAAGCCCGGTCACGTTCTCTCCACGATATCTCAGACCATGGTCATGCACTCTTCCTCGCCCGTTTGCTTGCAAATCTACTAGGCGCCCAATACTTTTCGAGGTCGCGAAGCCCAATTTAATACGGTCATTCTACCCAGAGCCTTGGGACGGCGAAGCAGGAGCAAAAGATTTGATATTCATTTGCCCACCCGGTACCGTTTTGAATTCGTTGTTGGCAGGCCCGCCTCCAATCAGACACGCCTGGCTGTGCCTGTGAATCCGGATTACCAGCATCGCCGCCTTTTCAACTTTTTGGAACCTGCGTCCTGCAAGCCATTCTTAGACAGGTCAGTTTCCCCCTCTGTCGATTTTTCTGCATTTGCTTCCCTTTCTTTCTTGCCAGTCACTCTCTCCCGCATCGTGCATTACATATCGTGTTTCTATTCTGTTTCTTTTCCCCGCTGCATGATCGTAGGCACCGTAGTCTTAGATCTTCTCCCTCTTTTCATCGCCGGAGGAAGAAAAGAATGTCCACAGCCTCTCTTTTGAATCGAAATCATTTGACATAAAACCCTTCTTCTTCCAAAAGATACAAAATCTTGCATGCACCCACGGTTACACACCTGCTAGTCATCCAATTGTTATCTTTTTTTGTTACTGTCCGACCTTTCGCGCCCGAACATCCCACCCAGCCAGCCAAAGTTAACCTCC
>LDDX01000017.1:548540-639857 GCA_012184315.1 Arthrobotrys entomopaga | reverse complement strand
ATATATATATATATATATATTTACTTTTATTCCCTTTTGGTGAGAGTTTTTCTATATTTATCACCAAGTGGAGGTACCACGGCGCGGCTACGTCTAGAAGGCTGGTAGAAGATAAGAGGTCCTTGGAGGAGGAGGAGAACATTTTGATATTGGCCTTTGGTCCCCGGACCATACCGTCCCGTCAGGCTTGCAAGCGCTCTTCATTTCGCGTATAGACCCTCCTCGAGCATGTCTAACTGAGCAAGTATTACAACGCCCAAGACCTTGAATCCAACTGGGCGATACTATCGTACCCTCCCTTCCCTAGCGCGGATCATTCTTTGCCTCTGTGCCCTTCCTTTCTTTTATCCGTGCCTGCCCTTGCACAGTCCATTGCAGAGTCACACTGCTTGATATATAAGACCTTTCCCTTGTACCTTAATCTTAGCCGGTCCTCCCCTTTCCTATTCTTCCCTTTCTACCTATGGCATATCGACAGAACGACCACACTCGCAGTTATACAAATATACCCGAGCTCACGTCGTCCCAGATATTCTCTCCTCAGCTCTCTCAGCCGAGTAGCCCGCAAAGGCAGCCGCCGCCCTTACCTCACTCCAAGTCCTTCCCTTCACGGACAAAAACCCCACCGGCGCCAATCCACACAAACATACCTTACTCAGAGCTACCTCTGCAGTTCGCAGCTCCTCCTAGAACACCGACTCACGCACCTCAGGCGACATCGACGCACATACCGAATCTTGACTACGCACAAGCAGGATTCGCTGCGCCCCCGCTAACACCACTTCGCACAGCGCATTCGTCGCATTCTCTGCACTCAAAAAGCACCGACAACCTCCATCTCCACTACTTTCAGCCTGACCCGATCCCACCTGTACCCCAAATTCAAGATATCCACGTCTTTAACCCGTCAGCGAAGGACAATTCACTCTACGCTTATAATACCGAAGTGAACAGCGAGGTAGCGCGCAGGAAACGAAAAGAAATGGCCGAATTTCAACAACAGCAGCAGGGGATCCCCATGCAAAACGTTGCTCCGAACGGACCGGAGTATGGTCAAACGATGCATTTCGACCCACCACCGACTCAAGCGCTGGATCGTGCGCCGGAACAACCGCCGCAGCAGACGGAGTACATACCTCCAGCACAGTTCGATAACGGTGCCAGTCAGCCGCACGCACCGGGTCAAATCGCACATCCGAATCAGATTTTCGGTGCTCAGACTTACAAGTATGGTTTCTGCAGCTGTTTTGGCGATATTGGTTCTTGTAAGTATTTTTTTAAAAAGTTTTAAAAGTTTGTTTGCGACGCGGCGCATTTTCCCATCTCATCCTCCTGATTCAAAGAACCAGTTGGGGAAATTTGCCAAGAAGGGGCAGCGAAAAACAACACCAAAAATATAACAAACTAGAGAATACCCGCTAACTTGAATATAAAACTATAGGCTGTCTAGGATGCTGGTGCCCTTGCATGCTCTACTCCAGAACCCACCACAGATTAAAGACGGTTCCGGACTCCAACTTGGACGCTTACAGCTCTTGCAACGGCCATTGCGCAATGTGGTGCGTCCTATCGCCTATCAGCTGGGTGTTCACTATGTTACAACGCACGAGAATCAGGGAAGAGTACAAGATCAAGGGCTCGCCGATTGGAGACTGCGCTAGATCGTACTATTGCCCGCTGTGTGTGCTCGTTCAAGACGAGCGGGAGATTCGAGAGCGCGAAGATGAGAGAAGACTTTGCGCTGGACCCGGTAGCGGGGTTGTTGGCGAGCAAGGATACAAGAAGCCCGAGAAGATGGCGTACCAACGGAGCTCAGTTATCGGTTAAGATGGAGAATTCTACGTACCGATATGAAGAAGCAGGGTGGTTTGATACCTCGATTATCAGATTTGAAAACGGACAAAAAAAAAAGCGAGTTATAATTATTCGTTGGAGTTTTTTTTTTACGAAACCATGCATTTCCCTCTTTTTTTTTTTGAATTTCCCTGTCCGGGAGATACAAATTACAAAATTCAACATACAGCTGAACCAACTTGATTGACTTTTTCCTTTGTATTTTTCTTGCTTTAAAACTACGGATGCTAGTTTTCTTCTTTCCTATGTCTTATCTTGTTATTTTAGCATTTAGCGGGGTTTTGCTTGACTTTTTACTTTTATACTCTTGGCTCTCCAGTTTGGTTTGGTTTCTCTCTTATTTTATCTTGAGTACCACCATTCATAAAAATATTTTCTCTTTTGTTTTATTTTCTTTACTCTTCATATTCATCACATTCATTATAGACCTGTCGATAATCATTTCTTCCCTTACATATTCCTGACTTCGGGGAACCGTCGTGCGAGCACGCGGTTTTCCTCTACTTTATCCAAATTGTATCTACCTCTGGAAACCCTTTTAATGATTAAAAAAATATTTAAGTTGACTAAGCTTTTTTTCTTTAAGGGTGGTTGTTACCGGGATCTCGCTATACAGCCCAATTCTGGTCTGGTAGAAACAGTGAATCTATAAAAAATGTATATGACTTTTATATACCTCCCGTGAACTCCAGCATTAGACACACAACTAAACTATATGCACATATGAGAACCAAATATGACATTGACATGATATCCCCCCCCCAAAACCATCTTAACACTGCCAACGATCCCTCATCACACACTAATAGTCTTAAAAACACTAAATCCCTTCTCCCCAGTCGCCACAACCACACCAGGCATCTGCTTCACCCAATGAACCTCCCTCACACCTTCACAATAATGCTCAAACATCAACTGATCCGGCGCGTCCCCAACCCCACCGCTCTTCCCGGCAGCAGCAGTCTCCTCACTATCCTCCTCCACCGCCAAATTCCACAACGTGACCGTCCCATCCGCGCTCCCCACGGCAACAACAGTATCATCATTCGCATTCCACTCCACGCTCGTAATAGGTTGTTGATGCCACGCGAAGCTTGCAACCGGCGATACATTCCCACCAGTGGCAGAGTTCGAAAAGGTTCTCAAATCCCACACACCCCACACGCCGTCGTCCGCCCCGGTGGCCAGTAAATGCTGGGTGGTGGGGTTCCAACTCGCGACGTTCACATCCGAGGAACTGACATCAACGCTCAACACGAACTTTTTGTTCTTCTGTCTCACGTCCCATATCTTCACCGTGCCGTCTGCTGAAGCGGATGCGAACACGGTGCGTTCCGCGGGGGACCATTGTATTTCTTCGACGCTGGAGGTATGTCCCGTGAAGGGCGAGGAGTCGGGTACGAACTTGCCGCCGTCGTTACGTGTCGTGTGGTATATTTTACCGGCGTTGTCGCCGGTTAACAGACGGCCTTGCGGGATCAGAGGGGACCAATCTATCGCGTAACCTTCCACGCCGCGGTGCATGGTCAGACTGGCGAGCGGGGTGTTTGCGTTTTGCGGGACAGGGTTTCCGGGAGATTCGAGGGATGTGAAGTGCGGTGTTACGTTGTAGATGTTTACGTTTCCCGTTTCGAGCATGGTTGCGGTTAGGTATTCGTTGTTTTGGAGGGAGTGGGGGGAGGTTCGGATGCGGTTTGTGGTTGTGGAGACGGGGATGTGGCGGGATTCGAGGATAGCGTCTGAGTTTTCGTCATCGTCAGAGTCTGATTCTTCGTCTTCCGAATCGTCTGGGTCTGGTTTTTTTTGAAAGCTGTTAGATGTTGGTTGTGTGAGAGTGTGGATTGTTAGGAAGAGCAGTCTCTAACCTTGCTTCATTCTCGATAGACCGCTTAATTTCATAACTGTGATTTCGTTATCTTTCGGTTTGGAAGCTTGTGTGCCGGTGACGAGGTATATCGTCGCCGGGTAGGTCTGCCTGTTATCACCGAGATGGTCTGGTAGTATATCGAAGGAGAGACAGGGCCATTTCGTTCCCATGTTGTGCAGCATATGAAAAGCAGTCGGGTCCGGTTCGAGCACCTCGCCCTCCGCTAATGGTTCTTGAGGTCTTGATATCCGGTATGCTTCAGTATCGACGTCCATGGCTGTGATATCTCGAAAATTGAAACTTGTCAGTCGTCTGGTAGGATATACGTAATTGAGATAGAAGGGAAAGGGTGTATGCACCTTCATCCTGATCCTCCTCTTCATCCATCTCCGAAGCAGTTTCAGCTTCCACGACATCCTCATCGCTCTCCATTTCGTCTTCGTAGGGATCTTCGAATTCTCCCATGCCATCCTTGACTGGAGTCGTAGCTTCGCCTAGCTTGGCTGTGCTCCCCGCTCGCTCGCCGTTCTTGAGGTTGTCGAGGTCGCCCTCGGTAAATTCGTTTGGCCGCTTCGCCATGGCTTGGTAATGAAGTATGTTGTCTCTATATAAAAGGTCGTGTGAACAGGGGCGATTGGAAGAGAAAATGACGGCGGGGTCGAGCTTGAGATTGAGTGCAGTTTTGCGACAGAGTAGCAGGCGGATCAAATAATTTTTTCTTTCTTTGCGGCTTAAAAAGGTGTTGTTTGGGTGGTTTAAGCTCGAGTCGGCTTAGTTCGATTACATCACGTGATTATCAACCACATCATATTTGGTGTGGCGCAACGATCATTTTCTTGGCGGTCGATCAAAGCAACACGGGCGACAACGCGTTCCCATCGGCTTTCCATTTGTCATTCATTCCGCAATATAAAATCAGTCGACGGTCGACGCGGTCAAAGCTAAGACGCCGTAGAAACGGTCGAGTCTTGTTGTCAAGAAGCTCAGCGGAAACGGCCTTCTTCGCTGAACTTCTGGAGTGTATGAATAGAGTGGGCGCGTAGTCTGCCTGTCCTCACTCTTTCTTCATCTCTCTCTCCCCCTCATCACTCCATCTCCTTTCTCTCATCCGACATCCCCTGCCCACCACCAATTGCAACACTCACAAACCACATCGCCACCACTATTACATAGTGGTTACCATATAATCGCCAAAATGGCGCCTCAAGTCTCCTTACAATCACAAGTCCATATAAAGTTGGCAGAGAAAGGCCAACGACAACGGTACAAAAAACTCAACCCTCCCAAATAATCCACCCCGAAAAAGAATCCAAAAAATCACTGACATGAAAGAGTAAATTTTTATAATAGGCTTCTGGACCACCTCATAGAACAGCTGCACATCAGCGGCTGGTACGAAGAAACGAGGCGCGCGGCCTCAAGGGCAATATACGCCCATCAAAACGCGCAACAGCAACAACCGGCAGACGCCGCTGCCAACGGCGAGCCCGTCACCGATTTCCATCAGGTGCTGCATACCGTCGAGGAGGAGATGTGGCGGAAGATTCCAGTTGAGGTACAGCGGGACATGTACCAGCGGATCTCCACGGCACTGGAGCAGGTGTTGAAGAAGTGAAGGGAAAAAAAAACAAGTAAAACATCGTCAGCCTTTTTACTTTTCCTGTTCTCTTACTGATCTCGGGGCTAGTTCATTTACTCGATTTGTTTTTTTCCTTGGTACTCGGCGTTTTTGGAGGAAGGGATATTGCGAGTATGCAGGTTTAGCTTGGTATAGATGTATTGTAGTATAGTTTTTTTAGCATGTTATTATATCAATCATATACCCTATTCGATGCACCGCCGTTTTTTTTTAAAAAAAAAAACAACATCTGAACCAACGGTTCGAAAAAGTATATTTTATGGTAGGGAGAATGGGTATCTACCTGGTGTGCATCGGGAAACAGCAGTGTGTGAGTCGCTTTTCCTTCCGTTTTTGTACGTCCCTTTTCCCTTCATGATCGAGGTTCGGAGGAATTCGATATCTTTCCGGTGGAATCCGTGTATATAACATCCATACCACTTTTTTTTTTTTCTAAATCTTTCCGGTGAACCGGGGATAGTAAAGCTTTTACTCGTGAGGAAGTGGCCTTGGAGTATCGGGGTTACCGGCGTATTTCAGCTGGGAAGTGTACTATATCGATGTCACATCGGTGTTCAACTTATTTTTCTTTCTTTCTTTCTCGTACAGTGGAGAATTCAACAGATATGTTGTCTCTCGTGAAAATGGTGCACGTGTCTAGTCTCTCCTTGCTAGATTTATATTTCTGATATTCAAGTAAGTTCTGGTGAAACATTCTAGAGATGATAGTAATAATATTATACGTATAAAATTCAAATCATACCAGCAGAGCTCACCGAGCCATGTATTGATAAGACGCGTCAGTCGCAATCGGAAAAAGAAGAGAAATAGAGTCCATGGAGAAATAAAGTGATACTAGTACAAGAGTATGTCAGTGTAATTCAGCCCCCGTATTCCAAGATAATATCGGTCTTCCCTCCCCCAAGCACTACCGATATCAACCAGATAACGCAATGGCGCACACTTATCATAGTTCTTCCGGGTAAAAGTCTAGTTACTAAACCTAAAGAATGTAGAAATCGACCCGTTTCAACGGGCCTTCTGCAAGCATAATGACGAAAGACACACAGTCCCAAGACACACCGTTTGAGTGTGTAGTTAGTCGATATCCGGTATACCTCCCAAATCGTGTGTGTGTGGAGTTCTAGACCCCACCACACCACCGATCCCAGATGCAGGCACGCACGGGATTAAGGCCCTTGCTTTACCCTATTTGATGTGCACTATCGATAACAAACCGTCTTTTTTTTTTTTTTTTTTTTTGCTCAGGTGAGTCGTTATAGGTGGTCTTTGAGTTACTAACCATTTTTTCTCTCATGTCTGTCTGTCTGTCTGTCTGATATCTTACACATTGATATAGTATTTTTGATATTTTTGTTTATATATTTTCTTTTCATCTTCGGCCAGTTTCCGAGAACAGATAGTTCACAATACCCAAAGATATACTTGTTACTCACAATAAATTAATAGTGCAAAAACTGAGAATCGATTGGTTCAAGATATCTTGGTCATATAAATTCATTTATCCACATGCATATATAGCTAGAGGAGTATATATGTATACCATGTAAATTATAAACAGACAAAGAGAAGAAAGAAAGAAAAAAAAGTAGTAATAGGTTTTAATAAAAAAAAAAAAAAAAAAAAAAGAATCGGCGCCAAAAGTAGTCCTTCCAAAGAATTTCTTTTTATATGAACGAATGAACGAACAGAATGCAATAAAAGATAACGAATGTCTTTTTTTGTAAATGCCTGAAAATGCTGCAAAGATGATTTTGAGTATATTTTTTTGTCTTGAGAAAACAAAACTAGGATAGAAAAAGGAACCGCTCGTAAGGTGGCTAAAATGAGGAAAATTAAGAAGATAATTATACGAAAGTAAAAATATACTTATATACCTACTGGAAAATTTTGTTTGTGACGTTTAATTAATCGTCATCATGACCAAGTGAAAATGAAAAGCGAGTGGTATCAAAAAAAAAAAACAAAAAAACAATCGAATAATAATAAGAAGAAAAGACATGCAGGAAAAGCAAATGGTATGTGAAACAGCGATGAATAATAAATAGCCAGAAAAGAAGAAGAGACCAACGACAGCCGTGATAACACCCTGAAGAAGTTTACAAAAGCCAAAAAAAAGTAAAAAGCACGCACGATCGCCCCATTGACCCAATGCCTGTAAAGAGGTATAATAAGGAAAAGTAAATGAGAAGAAAAAAAAGAGAAGAAAGGATATCAAAAGAGGAAATCAATAAACCAATTGGGGTGGCAATTAAAAAAGGAGTAGTAATATGCCAGGATGGGTATGTTCGGGGCGGTGGGGTTTGTTTTTTGTTCAAAAATCAGATGAAAGAATAGAGATGCGGTTTGCGAAGAGTGACGGAATGGCTGCGTGGAAGACTGTACATCGGAAGGTATAGAGGTTGGCATAAGCGTAATGGCATTGGTAACGTGATTACCGGTTTCCGAGCTCGACATCTTGATAGATGAGTAACGGATCGCCAACGTTTTCGATCTCGGGTATCGTGCATTTTAGATCGAATGCTTTCGAGAGTACGATTTTGAAGATCTTTTGAACGTTGATGCTGTGCGATGTACTGCTGAAAATCAACGAGGCCTTCATCGCTCGGGCGAAACGCTTGGCCTGTTTGGATATTTCCTCTTGGTCCTCCTTGGACAAGTTGACGAAGTGGTCGTATTTGGTGCCAATTAGGAAAGGAATGGCGGTCTAAATGACTATAGTTAGTTTTGAAGGTGGTGTGAAAAAGGTTGGAGGGTAAATTACCTTATTGAGACCTCGTCCTTGTCGGTACCATTCCTTGATGCTATTCAATGTGCTCTTTCTGGTCAGATCGAACATGAAGAGGATGGCGACTGCGTCATTGCAGACGAGGGGCAACATGTTGACGAATTCACGCTGGCCACCTAAGTCCCAGATCGAAAAAGTGATCTCCGTGTTTCGTATCGATATCGTCTTTTCCATAAAGTTGACGCCTGTAACGGATCAAGTTAGATTTTCAGGTTCAATTTGATTTATCAGTGTTTAAACGTACCCAGTGTTTGAATGTAATCTTCGTCGAAACTTCCCTCAACGTATTTGACCATTAACGAAGTCTTTCCGATCTGGGCATCTCCGACCATCCCGACTTTGATGACGACACTGTTAAAAAAAATTCGTGAGTAAAAGAGTGATAAAATTTCGTTTGAATTTAGCACTGGATAACCGGATACGTACGAGTTCTTCTTGGCACCAGCGGCACCGCTCTGACTGCTAATGCTGCCGCGTTCTCTGTAACCTTCTTCATTTCTGTTTTCGCTTGCTGTCGAGTCTCGTCGTGTGTATTTTTCGAGGGACTCGTGTCTCGTGTGGCCGGCTTGTGCTCGGATCGCGGCGGTCGCCTGTGAGTGGTCTTCGGTGTTGAGATTCGCGAAGGATGCTCGAAGGGGTGAAACGGGCGAGGTTTCTCGCTTTGTTGGGGGTGTCGTTGTCATTTTGGAGATAAGGTTATCGTGGTATGATCGGGATGATGATGATGATGATGGTATTGAAGAGAGGAGAGAAACCTGCTCGACACAGCCTTCAAGGGGAAAGAGGAAGGCGGGTGGGAGAGGGAGGGTAGGAGGGAGAGGAAAAGTGTATGAACAACGGCGAGAATCCGGGGAAGAGGACTGATCTCGTTGGTTTATCCGTGATTGTTGTCTCTGCAACCAAATGCAAGCCGACCCGAACGGAAGACACGCCGAAGTGATGAAGTGTCGTCGTATTCGTCGTCGATGTGCTGTGCTGTGCCGTGTGCGGTGGTCGAAGTAGGGCTTCGATTGGCTGGTATGCTTTGATTCGGTTTTTGGCTGGAACCAAAGACCAAAAAAATATAACAAGATGAAAAATAAAAATAAAAAAGTTGGTGGGATATATGGCAATGTAACGGCCTTCTGGAAAACAGCACAGAAGAACTCCTCTTTGCCAACCGTATCGTCGTTTAGGAAGAATGTATCTGTTGGCGAGAACGGTGAATGGAGGTACTTCCTCTCCTAGTCTTTTTTTTTTTTTGCTGCACTCGGCACTCTTCTTTCTATTTTTTTGATGCTGGTTCTTTCAGTCCCGCTTTTTTTTTTTTTTTTTCCTTCTCACTTTCTAATCACCCCGCCCGGGCTAGGCACATGCACTAGACGGCTGGCAAGTGGCGTGTTAGTAAAAGAATTTAATAAAATAATACAATCATTCCTATAGTAGTAAGAATGCTACTTGGAAAGGTAAGAAAGAAAAACCAAGAACGAAAGGGAAATGCAAATGCCAGGCAGTATAATTCGCCCAAAGTCGGCGAAATGTCTTCAAAGACGGGATAGTGCAGATAGAGCTTGTTCCCTATCGACCAAGTGAGGGGCAGAAAACTAGTGGGCTAGCATATCCGACATGTTCACATCTTTGGAAGATGCCATTTTGCTATCCTTGTCGAAAAAAAGATACATACGTCGATGGCTTTAAGAAAAAAGCCCCACCACCAGGGTTACCAAAGGAGGGGAGGGGAGGGGGAGGGAGGGGAAGAATATTCGAAAAAATAGTAAAAAGACGAACAAAGGGCAACTTGTACCACTTACGATATTGATTCGCTGCACCTAGTTTATCGGAGAATTTCCCTTTTGAATTCTTTCAAGGGAAAAAATAAAGATTGAAATGTCACTTTTGAAGTGTCGACGAGGGCTTTTGGTAGATTTCTTTGAGCCTTGCTGGATATGTTTGCTCTGTCCGAGGTACCTTCGATGCGATGCCGGTTGTATAGTACCGATGTTCCTTGCCTCGAAGCGGTAATAAAATAAAAGAAATAGTTGTTCCGATGTGAAGGACTGCTGGATACGGCAGAGGTCCAAAAATCACCACTACCTGTGAATCCTTTTTAAATATATAAATTCTCCCTTTCTAAGAATTGCAATGGTGAATCGTGGTTAGGTTGCAACGCGCCAGGGAGAAAAATGAAAAGAAAGAAAAAAGATTCCGCGCGCCGGGTTCTGGCGGGTGATTTCCGAAGGCGGACTGGGGATTTGAATGAGGTTGTCTGGCAAGATCTCTGAACTTCCCCCGGGGAAACAGTGTCTTTTGGGTAGGTTGGGCAGTGCAAGGTGTGTTAGTAGTCGGATTATTATTAATATTGATCAATCGGTAAGTTAACTATATATGATACGATGCGAAAAAGTTGTCGATGTACGTGTATGCAAGATGGTTTCGTCTCGGTCGTCGTCGTCGATTGACTGAGATCTCTCTAACTTCCCAGAAAGAAGATGGCTCTGTCTGCCAAGGGGTTAGTTACTTAAGTAGGTACTGGGCGTGGATACTGATATCCAATATGCACCGAAAGGCTAGGTCGATGGGGGAGGAACAGTCGTTATATGCCCAGGAATGTGATTCAATAATATTTGAAAAGGGAAAGGCAAGAAAGATGAACGAGGAAAGAGATCTAGCTGCGATTGGTTCTTCTTGTACAGATACGATGAGAGGGGAAAGGTTAGAGGGAGAAGAAAACAGAAAAATTGGGAAAGGGAAATCGAGGAATCTCTTCGAGAACCCCTTTGGAGCTGCTATATTGTATATATACTTATTTATATCACCCGGAGAGGATGAGGGATGAGTGCGAGCGTGAGAGGGAAGAGGGAGGGAGATGAGGGAGGGGAAGGGCATCGCATCTCAACAGGACATGGGCATGCTGCATGGAGGTGGTGGTGGTGGTGGTGGAGGGGTGCAAAAGAACTTGAACGCCTCGGATAAAAGTTATATTGCTTCTTCAATACATCATCGCGACTTCATCACCTCCCTCTCTTTCTCTCTCTCACAGGTCACTTCAATTTTTTTTTTTTTTTTTGCGATGGGCAACGGTAACCGCGGGTTTCCCGAGTCAATTCCATCCCCCCTCCTCAATTACTTCAATCAGTTACAGTCAACGATCAAGGGGGGACCAGGCACAGTCCAGCATTCGAGTGGGGGGGACCAGGGGGGTCGCCGGACTGCAGTCCCAGGAGATTAATTTGGAAGGCTTCCAGAAGCAAGGGCAAATTCCCTCTTTCGAACGTCCTAAAACGCGCTTGAAAGCCCAGCTCATCGCACGGGGTCTCGTTCGCTGATATCACAAAATATCACCGCCAGTCGAGTCGCGCCCCATGTTCGCATACGACCAAGGTATCCTCGCTGCAAGAAGCGACCATTTCTCTGTGTGAAGAGGCAAAAATCGAAAAAAATATGATCAAAGCATATGCATCGTATTCGAGCATCAAAAAGCAATCTGGATCAAAAACGTGAGAACATACTTAATTATGTCTCATTCAATGCAAAAGAAAGAAGGCACCCCTTCTCAACCGTTGCTCAGAGGAAGGAAAAACTCAAAATCCCCTCATGGTTAATCGATCTCAGCATCTCACGCTCCCTCCAGTTGCCTTTCTCTATCTCCCTCTTCTCACTTGTTTCGTTCGCGATCATCTTGGGCAGGTTCACAATCTTGCCAACCAACGGTTTGTGTCCACTCCCAAGCGGAAGCAACCTGTCAGCGAGAAATGCAAATGTAATTTTAGAAAAGGGAGAAACGAGGGAAGGAAACCACGGAAACACCGTGTCAAATGAACCCAGGGGCGCACAACCAGAACAAAAATCGCGAATGGCGAACATTTCTCGAGGGTTCATTCGGTATACCTCCCGAGGCTCAAACTTGAAACAGGGACGCCGACCCGGACCGATTTTTTTATAAAAGACAAGACACTTCAGGTACACATCTGTGTCTGCGGATGTATCAGTCGCCACATCAAACGCTTGCCCGCTAACCAGCCGCCGATGCAGTTTGCAAGGTCTTGTTTGCTATGGCCAAAATTGTTTGCATCACCAAACAGCGGGCTGTTTTCTATTACTTGATATCCCGCATCCGCATTTGAAGCAACTGACCAAAAAAAAAAAATAATAATAATAATAAATAAAAGGCACCGATATTTATCTTCTTGGTTCTCATTTCAACCAGCTGACACTTTCCAAGATTCGGCTAAAGAAGGTAGGAAGCAAAGTTCTTCGTGACAGGGGAAATTCCGGAAAGGGGTGTCCGATTGATGAGATGGATATGATTATGCACAAGACCGGCCCATGATCCAAGAAGCCGGGTCCATTCCAGAAACCCGGACCACTCAGGCACCGCAATGACCCCCATGACGAAGTTTCTTTTGTTCTTGTCTTTGCTTTCTCATCAATCTCAAATCCTTCAGCACCAGCATATGTTATTTATTCTTTTCCTTGAAGTGGGAAAAAGAGAGGGTACACCCCTGCTCGAAGCATTCCCCGTTTTAAATTTTATATTCATACGGTATCGCATGACTTCATAATTTTTTCCTCCCATATTTCCCGTACCGGTTTGAATGACCGGAATTGGGCTTTGCGTCCTTGGCGAAGGATTTGCAAGACAATATATTTTGAATTGAATTGCCATCCGTATTTCTCATACATCGGTGGCGCGCAATATTCAGATGAATCAGGAGGGCATACATACATACATACATACTGCAGCGAGAAAGCAACAGGACACTTTGTCGACTTATTTCGCAAGCCTAAAAAGATGCTCATCTCCTTTCAAAAATTACCGTTAACCCAAAATCTCAAATTTTTCTTCAGTGTTCAGCGGCCTCGGGCCGGCGAGTTTCACCGCAACCTTACATACCTTGCTTAGTCCCAGGCACCGGCGAAATAATTAATAATAGGTAATTACCCTTCCACGGCATCCTGACGTTTTAAACATCAAACCAGCGGTTTAACCCCTCAGGACCAATCGCATTCGCATGACACCGGTACCTGCATACGCGACTCGCGATCCTCTGCATAATTATTTTCCCCGTCCTGCCACGTTTTCCGGCATGAATTTTTTTTTTTTTCGAATGAAAAACTTGCATTTGTTATCACCACCCTAGTCGGACCAGCTGGCCCGGTCTTAACACCAGCGAACCCGATTAAAATTGGATCTAGACCAGAAGTCGTCAGTCCACTTTGGCAGCATGCTAGCACCTGTTTTATATGCAAAGCTGACTGGCCACGGCTACATACAAACCAAAAATAAACCTTGCTTAACTGCGACCATTCAGCGTCCCTTGTTCGTGAAACCAATCAATATACCGACCGCTGATATTGGTCTCGGCTGATCAGTCTTGGGGCAAGAAGCCCAGCGAGGGACGGCTGATATCCTATGGGTATGTAAATTGTAATTTCGATATACAAAAAACCTCGACCAGCTCGAACTCTCTATAGCTATATAGCGCCCAACTTTGTCTCGACTACCGTATACATACCTTGGACGAATCGCAAGTCCGCGATTGATATGCATAAATTCTTACATCTAATAGGTCTCCTTCCGTGTATGCACAAGACCAGAATAGTACTTGCTATAAATAGAACTAAACTCCCGATACAGACATTATACTGAAACATATCCACATGCATGCATTTCAGAATAATAACCATTATAATTAAGTACTAAAGTATGTATATGATTAATTCGCATCTACCAACAATAAAACACCTCTTATAGTACTAGCTAGCTAGCTCAACCTCAATGCTAAAAAAAAACAGAACCTCACCCCAACTCACTTCATCATATCATATCAACATCCTCGTCCGTCCTTTCCGTCCTTCATCATGCTTCATGCTTCATGCTTCATGCTTTATTCTAGCGTACAGGGGTATGGTATGTTAACATATGTATGTTATGCAGTCTCGCATGTTATGGTAAAAGAAAAATTAAAGAAAAAGAAAAAGAAAACACAATAGGGTAAGTGTAGCAACAAAGCCATCTAGAAGAAATATCCCCGTTCAGATAAAGCAGAAGGAAAAGGACAAAAAGGTAGTTATGTAGTCATCCCCGGTACGAATTATCGCTAAGTATAAAAAAGAAAAGGATAAAAAAAAGACTAAAAGAAATGATATGAATGCCCCTTCCGTGTAATGCTACCATCCCCATGAGATTTGAAAGAAAAAAAAGAAACGAATTTAAAAGGAAAAACAACCACGATATAAAAACAAGTTTTGGACATCGTCTTGCTCGAGGCAGAGACAGAGGCAGAAAAAAAAAAAAAAAAAAAAAAAAAAAACAGAACCCATACTAAAGCTCGTAAACTTTAGAATTCGATCTAGTAACCCTGCGTGCACCTCGGCTTACTTCCGAGATTAAACAGGACGTAAAGAACATCGCTACTGAATATATCCGCTAATGAAGAATGCTTGGATGCCACGAACAAAAAAGGTATCGTGTTTCGTGACTGCAATAAAGTAATATTTGACGTGAAGGAATGCGACTCTCAATCCCCTCTTCGAGTCAAGTCTGCGAACCGGATATTCCGTCGGGCGGGTGCTTGGCGTTCGGTTCCATCATCATCGCTGTCATCGTCGTTGGGTGCCGAGCCGAGAGCGGCTTCTCGACGTCTACGCTCGGCATCAGTCTCAGGTGGATTTCTGGATCTGCTCCTCGCTCGCTCTACAGAGTGACCCAGTGCCGCCTCTCTTCTGCGTCTTTCAGCCGGTGTCTCTTCTTCAAAGTTCTCTGGATTTTCAGCACTAGCGGAACTCTGGAGCTTCGTCAAAGACAACCCAGGATCGGGTGTTTGAGCTGCCAAGTCGGCCTTCTCTAGTACTTTATCCCGAGGACCGGTAACCGCTTGGGGATGCTCAGTGCCACCGGGAGAGTACGTGCCGCTGCCACCATCATCCGTCTCAGCTTCCGCTTCCGCGACGATTCGTTGAGGGAGGTTGTGTGCCTGCGCAATCTTGGTTCTGTAACGGGGGTCGATAGTCTGAAAGTGCTCCATAAGCTCCTTGCGAGACATGCGCCCGCCATGGAAAGGATTGTGCAAATGAATACCGTGCTCCTCGTTCGATATAACTGACATGGCATCGTCGTTCTGTTCGTTTCGACCACCCTGTCGACTCGATTCTGGCGGGTTGGTATTCTTCCTAGTCAACCAAGAGCCGATTTTCTGCAAGCTCGGACGACGAGCGCTCGGGATTCCCATGATGGAGTCACTACGGCCAGTAGCGGTGTTAGTTCGGATAACCTTGATAACCTCTCCATCCTCGTCCTCGACAATAACATCGTTGCCGCTTTGGTATGCGGTTGCGGTACCACGCTTTCTGTGAGCTTCGGATTCACGGCGCTCGAGAGGGGCGATTTGTGGTTCGTCGTCTGTGGAGCTATCCTTACGCCGACTCGGACTATCGATTCGACGCAGGATATTCTCAGCGGCCTCCCCGATATGAGGTGGCTCCGCACCCGGTCTGCCAGCGCGTGTATCCTTCGATTCATCAAATGTATCTTCGATTCCACCGTCTTCAAGTGTTCGGAATTGTTTCACGACATCACCTTCAGAGTTCTCAATCAGAATTTCGTCGCCTTCTTGGTAAGCGTTGCCACCAGCGGGGATATGTATTTTGACGGCTTCTGGAATCGGTAGGCGTTCAGTTGAAACAGATCCGGTAGCTTGGCTCTTCGGTCTTCCGAGACCATTTCGTCTGCGAGGCGCATCCGCACTTTGATGTCTGCTGTGTTTTTTACCACCTCCATATGCAACCGGCCCGGGTGGCAATTTCTCCGTATCGGAATCCTCGGGCTTGCGGATAGATAACGATTGACCACGGTTCAAGAATGGCAGGCGGCTGACCCATGACTCTTCCGGTCCTTGTGTGGTGTACGACATTGTGAGCGTCATTCGGTTGATTCGCTTTCCCAGGGTAAACACAGCGATCGAGGATCCGTGAACGATGATGGAGGATATGACCATGAATGTAACGATAGGCCAGATGACTTTAACCAAAAGCAGCTCCGGAATTTCTTTATCGGCATCCGGTATCACGGCCAGAGGCGTGGCTGAATTTCCCGTAGATAGTTCCGATCTAGCGAGGATAGCGACAAAGATAGCACCGACACCCATAGGTCCGAAGTGTCCTGCGAATAGAGATTCTCTGAAAGTTTTGATATCCGGTATGAACGGCCGAAGAACCACCATGACGGGTATACGACGGAAAAAGATGACCAGGATTGATATGCAGACTAATCTCCATGGCTCCAAGCCCCACTCGGGTTTGTTGAATTGATCCCAGGGGATGATCGAGCCGAAATAGACGAAATATGCCAAGTTGAGAAGCAAGTCGATGACGTTCGAGACGTGCGATTCTTCGGTCTTGTGGGCGAACCATCCATCGTTACTGAATGCGACGCCCGCACAGAAACCAACTAGAAGATCATCCACACCTGTTCCGCCGTTAGTCAGCCATAATGTAACTTGGAAAGTAGGGTATACGGGAAGGAAACTTGCCTAAAGTACTTCCCGCGCCGGCACAGAACAGTGCCAATGTAAAGTAGAAGACGAGAAAACTCTCTCTGTCAATGATATTTTTCGATTCTGCGAATTTGATGAGACGTCGTCCTAGATAACCAACACAACACCCGAAAAATGCGCCGAAAACGCACTCGTAGAGAATCGTATAGACGAACCAATGATAGAAAACTTGAGAATAATCTGGGCGGTAGTGAATCAAGTAGAGGGCCAAGTAGATGAAAGGAAATGCCATGCCGTCGTTACAACCGGATTCGGCAGAGAGGAGATCTCTCAAATGCTTTGGAATACGTCTGGCGAATTTGCCTTTACCGACGACCGAGGAAGCCAGGACGGGATCGGTAGCTGTTACGCATGCCGCGACGCACAGTGACTCTAGCCATGTGAGTGGCTTGACAAGCCACCAGATGAATACTGAGACTACGAGCCATCCAAAAGTCATAACGGGGACGAGGAGGTACACGACGGATTTCCAATGACGAGTCATATAAGCCTGTATAAAAAAAAAACCCCCCATTCCAGTCAGCGAGATGGATTCTCTAAAGAATTGAGGTAATTTTTGTTCCTGAAACCCACCTTTGGCAATTCGACTCCGACGGCGAAACATTGCACCACCAAAACAATTCGACTGCATTCCAGTGTGATTTGATCGACATTTCCCCAGCTATTGGGATCGAATAAACCGGCAGCGTATGGACCGAAAATGACACCGCAGATAGTAGCGACGGTGGCTTCACCGATGTACAGTCTTTCCTTCACGAACAAAGAAACCAACATGAAAAGGGAGGTAAACCCTCCCAAAATGATATAAGCCAGATGCGGCTTATTGATCTGGTGTGAGGTAACATAGATTAGCAATTTGAACAAGAGGAAGAGCATCTTGAGGTAAGCTTTCAGGTGAGGCTGTAGGGGTAATGGTAGATGGATTTTGTGATGGATGTATCTTCAGAAGCTCAGATGACATTTGAGAATATGTCCACGACGCTCGCCCATCCTTGCAAGATGGGGAGCGTCTGCAAGATGGGCGAGCGTCCGAACTTCATCTCGAAGATCCAACAATGTTCAACACGAAGAAGCAGAACTATAAGGATGACTTACACTTAGGTGATCCCAGGCCATTTTGTATAGATCTGTTAATCGGTGGGATTTATATAACAGAACTATATTCCTTGGTAGATATCCCTTCCCTGGATTCTAGACGGAGGACTAGGTCCTTTACTCTCCTTCCCCCAGGACCAGTTTTTGTATATAATTTTTTTTATAACGAATTGATTCAAGCTTATTGCTCTTGAGAAGAGTGGAAAATGAGTGACGAGGTTGTTGGCTTTATGGAGGCTTTCTAATAATAAGGTCCACCCACTGGAACGAAGATGAGGTGAGTGGAGACCGGTAATGCATGCGCCGTTGACACAGCTGGTAGGAGGGACTCGGATCTGACGAAACGACGTGTCACCGGTTGACACAAGGCTGAAGCAAAAGAAGACGGATTCCGAAAAAGATTTCTGATCAGAAAGGCTTATGGATTGTTTATCGGTAGTCGGCTAGCGTTGCTGTTGCGCAAGAGCGGGATGCGCATGTGGACCAGTACCGTTGCTTTTCTTTTTTGATAGTTTACGATTCTCCGGGCCGGTGATTAATTTTTTTCAAAAAGAACTCCCACTCGGCTCCAAACCCTTTTTCTTTTTTCCAGAGACAAAAAAAAATTTAAAGGGTGAAAAACTTAGAGAGAGAAAAAAATACAGTCTTGTTTACCTTGTCGATGTAACGGGTTTGCGAGTGGTACCGAGGACGTCACTTGTAGAGGGTCTCGATTACTGAACTTCCTTTTCAGGGAGCCCGGAAGGAACCGAAATAGGTATCAAACGGTAGTTGGCTGAAAAAGATAGCGAGAATTGAAGGAGATTTATCGTGCGCGACTGGGAAAGGGTGTGATAGCGATAGGCTTGGAGGTATAACGGAGAGGCAGTGATGGAGTGAAGGGAGGAGGTAAGATCTCTTGACCCCGAAGGATAGGTTGATGTTACCGGGCGTGGAGAATGAAGGCGAAAGAAAGGAAGAAAGGAATTGAATTGATTTCGTTGAGGCGCGAGACAGTTGAAGGTTAGCTTAGACTGGATATTTCGGACCTGACTGAAATATGCGAGCAAACAGCCGCTTCAAGCCTCCTCGTCAAACCACCCCGGGAATTCACGGCCGCAGCAGAAGATAGGACCACCAATCGCTCCTTGTAGACCGTCGAAGATGGAACGAAGTTCAAGGAGTGTGATTTGGGGGTAGGTTGGTAGGTGCTGTTCAAAGGGAGAGAGAGATTGTCACCAGAGATATAAAAAAAAATTTTTTTCTCTTCAAGCGGAAAAGATAATAATAATTTTACATAGAATAAGCTATGAACCGCACATCAACCGAACCTCGTCCCAAGTGCTGCTCGAAGATCAGAGCAATCCTTTTTGTTTCTTATTTCTTATTTCAACATGATTATTCGGACTCTCGCTTGTTTTTTTTTTTTTTTTCTTTTCTTTTCTTGTCTTGCTGGGTGAAGCCCAACCACGACCAATGGATCAACCCTGCTGGCGGTGGTGGTGGTGTGCGCCCAGAAACATGTTAACACCAAACCCTTGCATATCGCTGCGCCGTCCTATTCAGCCTGCCACCCCCGGCTAGGACCCGAGAATGAGATTTCGGAGGACGAAGACTGATTCCAGACATCATCAGGCGTCGTGGCTTGCAGCAAGGAAAATCTTTTGGTGTTTTTCAATCTCAACTTGATTAATCTACTGGCCTATAGCCTGAACGGTAGCAAAACACGCGAGCCAATATCAAGGACAACGTTCGTCGGCAACATATCCCTTTCGAAATTTAGAAAGTAAATCAGCGGGTCAGTATGTAAAACGAGGGTGTTTAGCACATGGAAGCTACCTTTTTCGTCCTTTTCGCTTTAATTTTCCCTTCCCTTGCTTTCCCGTTTTGCCTCGTGGTGGGCAACAACAATGCTCGATGGGCATGATGCCCAGAAATCCGGCGCATGGCTGGGCCCACGCAAGATGACCGACAAGATGCATCCATACCGGACCCAAGCTCTGCCGATCCAAGAGTTCACCTCTGAACACTTGTAAAACGATACCATATACTATTTGATATAGTACTCAAGTACTCAATGTACTAGTTTGGTCCATTCTTACAAGGTTTAACGAGACTTGTCTTTCTAAAAGCTTTTGCATATCGAGGCTTCACCTTGCTTGAATTCCTGCCCAGAGGTTTCCAAGTATTCTCAAGTTCTCGCCAAGGCAAGATAGCGGGCGCTTCAGTATCTTTTTTAATTTTTCCACCCAACAAGCCAAGAGGCTTGAGAAAAGCACATACGGACATTTTCTTGCGAAATTTTCGGGTCGTAAATACGAGAAACCCCGAATATATTCTGGTCAATTGAGGTTAAATTACAAAGTGTGTCTGTCTTATCTGATAAATAATTAAATATGTACTGTGCAGCGCAGCACAGCAGCCTCGTAACGAAAGTCGTTTCCTGCCTGCGGATAGCTAGCTAGCCTCGAAACCTCTTTTGAATTCTGCGGGTGATCTAGGATCTACGGTACGTCAGCACTTTCAATTCCGATATACCGAGTTGGTACTGCTACCATCACAGTATAGTCCGCCTTGTGAAAATAGAACTTGATCCTGATTCTTTGGAGCCTTTTTTTTTTAATGATTCCTACGAATAGTAAGTGTACTATGTAGTGGTGTACTAACTAACAAAGTTTAGAGTATGCCCAACACAGTAGATGTTTGACGGGATTGGCTACCCCATCCCACCCGATAGGCCGGATTGGCGTTGAACTCGGGATGTGAACGGAACTCCACCACAAAGAAAAACCCCCATTCCATCGAGCTGTCTGTCTGTTCTCGCTACGCAAAACATTCCCTGCATATTCGAGCCCCATGAAAGTGCCAGTAGATGAGCACTAAGCTAAGACAAGCAAGGGAAGGTCGTTGACTAAATTTATAAAGGGCCTCAGCTCGAACGCCCGAGATTCCGAATAATCACAGTAAAAAAAAAGAAATACTAGTTCTTTTAGTCATTAATAGAATAATTATTATATATAAATGTGATTACAAACTTTTATACACACGTACATACATGTGGGATCATGCGGGATATATCGATCCGTGGAACATTAATTAAAACTAAAATGTAATACAAATACCGTCCTCCGTATGGCGATTGAATTCGTTATTTATACAACCTGTGAGTGCTTCATGAATTATGAATAGAATAAAGCAGGGCGCTATTGATTTGAACGTTCATCATTGAAACTTATTTGAAAGGTTAAACCGATTCGATATCTTTTGTACCATGACGCCCGCCCAAATCCCTCGCCCGAAATACTTGTCTCGTAAACCACAAATAGCAAAACAAAACAACAAACCTTGATGTTAAATTATAAATACTTAGTTACCAGCATCGAAGAGATGAAAAATCATAAAATCAGATCCTCGCAGTATATATAAACTACGGATACTTCGGAACCTGGTTCGAATCGTAAAATTGATCCGAATTTCCCCAACTACACGCCATAACATTTTAACGTTAGTCAAAAAAAAAAAAAAAAAAAAGGGATGACGATGTAATTAAATCCTTACTTGAAAGTTTCAAAGTCCTGCTGAAACTCCACTCCCATACCCCAACTCGCATTACTCATTATCGTATAATTGCTGCTCATACCCCCACTACCGGGCATCAAATTAAACGGACCATCAAGCGACATAGTCGTAGCACTACCGAATGGAGGCGTCATATTATACGTTGCGTCCATCGGCGCCATAAGCTCACTCTCCGGGAATGCCATCTGCATCCTATAACTCATCTGCTGCTGCTGCTGCTGATCTAACGATAAAGAGCTGATATTATCCGACACGTTTTGAAACTCCTCTCGACTCCGTTTCTGCTTCCTCACCGGTTTTTGCGAGGACGTAGAGCTACTGTCCGTTGCGGTCTGGGGTGGACTAAGCGTGGCATCGGACCCGTTATCCTGCATCGATGGTGATAATGCCTTTCGTCTCTCGTCCGCCACGTTCTCGCAGAATAACACCAGAGTTCCGGACATTTGCTTGAAACTCCATCTCTTCTCTTCACACATGCTTCGAGCTATATCCACGACCTTTTGGCACGCTCTGTCCGCTTCCTCGCGTAGGTCTTGCGGATACTCTGTCAGCGTGTCGTGTTTGATGCTCAACGCTACGAGGAAGCAGCGGACTTGAGCATAGTATCCTATACCCCATATAGCCTCACAGCTGTGTACTAGCTCTTTACTGGCGTATCCGAGAGCGTATACTGCGTCTTGGGCGAGTGTTGTTCGAAGTTTTGGGATATCCTGTAGGAATTCTGCGAATTTGTTCCTTTCAGCAGGGCTGGTGGGTTGGAAGAACGGGCTGTAGAAGATGAGTTTTAGAGCAGCGTAGTTTAGAGAGAGGGTGGCCTGGCTGTCGTAGTCTTTGCAAACTGCTTGGAATCTGCGGAGACGGTCACCGAGCTCTGCGATTGAGGATTCGGCTTCGCGGAAGGCTTCGACGGTTACGTGTTTGAAACGGTCAGCGCGGTAGGCTACCGGGTGGCACTTCCCCAGGACGAAGGCTTGGTGGATGAGTTCGATGAAGAAGTAGTGTTTTGTGGATTCGTATCCAGGGTCGAGGTTACGTTCTTGCGGGAAGTCAAGGTCGATGTCTTCTAACGCTATCATCAACGGGTAGCCTTTTCCTGTGCTTGTCCTACGTGATAGAGAGTCGGATTAGAACCGATATCGGACGTAAGTTACATGCATAGAAGGGTGGCGATTGCGTACCATCGGTCTTTAATGAAGACTGCCCAGAACAGCCGTCGTCGCATCTCTTGCATATCTGGAGAGTGTTTTTTCTGGGCTGACCTCCTGTGGAGTTTCAACTCCAGGGCCATACGAACAGCCTAGACATGCATGTTAGCAGTCATATGTCAGGTACCGTTAACCCCTAGGCCCTGCTCCTGTAGGATTCCAGGTTGATGACTTACCATACCAAGCCGAAGCGGCCAAGCCTCTGTATCATTGATCCCATCTGTTTGCAACTCTATCGTAAGGTGAATCAACGTCAAAGCTATGCATGCCTGCAGGGACGGACGGTAATTATTGACCAACTTGAGGAGTTGGGCATGCAGGACCTGTTTGATGTGGACGAAATCCCGACTTGAAACTAAAACTCTGCTCAACCGTGCAGCCACTCCGTACATAGCCGAGAGGAGTAGCTGAGATATTTTATTCGATTTGAAGTAGCCCCTGGTAATAATCGGAATATATGGCTGTATTTTCGTGAAGAAGAGGTCTTCAAGATAATTTGCGATTATAGGGTCAATGTGGAGCTTGTCCGTGCCCTCAATGTCGGTCCATGGTTGGTAATTGCTCTCAGTGATATTCTGACGTATTCTGAGAATTTTCTCCCTGGATTCTTCCGTGGGGCAGAAGGACTGATTTGACAGTTGGAAACCCGCATGAGCGGACGTACTTCCGTTCATAATCATGGACCTGATGGTCGAACCATGCATGCAAAAAAAAAAAAAATTCTTTCAGTTAGCCTTCGCTAGACAATCTCCTTTGTTTTAAAAATTTTTATATTGGGAAAAGTGGTGGGGAGAACTCGTTTTAGGAGCCATTTGGACTTTTATACTGACCCGTCATTTGGAGGTCGCGGTGTATGCTGCTGAAGGGACTCGTCGTCCGGCAGATCGCAGTCCTTTCCGTGTTGAATACACCAAAGACATTTGGTGGACCCGTCAGGCTGAGGCCTGAGTTCGCATTTCGTCCGACGAGAGCGACATTCGTTACATGAGCGTCGCCTGGAGGCCCTGGCAAAGGTAGCATGCGCGTGTAGAGTGTCGTGGGCCATTATAGCGGGTTTTGATGGTACTGGCTAGTAGATAGGGCAGCTCGGAGTGGAATGAGACAAGAGAAACTTGATTGACCGGCGGGGTTTTTTTCGGAGTTCTAAATGGAAGGCGACACTGCCTCGAGCCTGGCCGACTCGAACCTGCCTGCAGTTTGACGTCCGGCGAGATGGAGCGGCAAAGGTGGAGTCCAATCTCAGGACAACCATTCGGGTTTGACTTGCAAGCTAAGCTTGGGCGGTGACAATCAATCGCAGGAGTTATATCAGATAATTCGGTTCACTTTAACTCGGCCCCGGCGAGGGTCTGTTCGAAATGCTAGTTTATATTGAAGGTCGATACTATGAAGAGTCCATGCAGCATTTGATGAAGCTCCTTCATATACATCAATATGCCGTTATAACGTTAGTGGGTTTGGTTCCGATATTCGGACTTCGGTCGATTAATCGCGCATTCATATATGGCTCTTTTGATACTATAGCATACATAGTATGATCTTTCTGCGGCTTTGTTTCGAATCTGATCTTTCTGATCTTCATGTAGCTTGGAGATGCTAGTTGATGGACGATATGTAACAGTGGTCGGGGGAGAGAATGCGCATCATGGGCCCAAAGGCTCTCATGTTTGCAGCTGTTACGGGTGTGTGTGGGCCTCAGGAGATTATTTGATTGCGCCATGAAATCGATTAAATCCCTGCGACTTTGTTCCTGCAGGACACTTGATAATGGTTCGCCTTTTCCTCGAAAACTATTATAAAACATCATGAATCCTGAGCATATATTTATCAGTATCGATATCAATCATTTGCTCAATTATAAATAATAATATACTTAAGTATATATATCGGTAAATTAGGTAAGTTCCGAAGTACTTACTTGGGTGAGCCTGGCACTTGCATTTGACAATGCAATCGATGCAATCCTGAAAGTTTGAGGCCTCGAAAAGAATTCGAATGTAACTATCGATAAGGTACATGTATGTACATGTAGATTCAAAAACCACAAATCAAAGCACGGATCCATAGAGCCCGTCTCATGTGCCAAATAGCCTCAAATGTGTAACCGTTACCTTTAAAGCTTTTGCGACAGCAAATTCTAGCGAGCCTTTTCGGACGAGGCTGTAATTACTCGCTTTACTCAGTTGTTCGCGCGGGGTATCCGGTTTGTCGGACATTTGCGTTTTGGCTTAGGCCACCAGCACTTAATCGAGCTGGACACTCCGCGCTCCGAGCTGCCGTTCCATTTCCAATGACTTCCTCAGATCACGGCCGATGCGGACTTACATCTGATCACACCGAGGGCCCTCTATCAATACCCTAGTCGATTCTGTTTTGTTCCTGTTTTGTTCACACTCCCGCGTTCGAGATTGCCAAGCGGGCAATTAAGTCGTGCGTCAGGGCTGAGCTCAGGCTGTTCCTGAGCGTCGCGGACTAGTTGGAAACCATTTTTAGATTTCTGCACGAGGTCTCATATCTGATCCCCATCGACACAGCGTCAAATATTGCGTACCTCGTTTCAAAGAAAAAAAAACTTCTAAACTTCCCGATTCTTCGAGAATTCTGTCTGTGCATGGGCACGGAGTTTTTACGCCAATACGGGGCCAACGGTTTTTGAACAGCGGAACTATCCGTGTCTGTATATCTCAATTTCCACAATCCTGTGACGACATTCCCTTCTTGACGTTTTGCAGCTGGCAGAAAGCCTTATGGTTTCAAATTCGGTACAAGATCATGACCAGCGAACACTGAAATTTAAAGCTCACGCGAGAGCCGGTTTACCTCCCTAAAGAAGAAGATAGGAGATTTTGATATCATGCTTTATCATCGGTTTATAGAATCAAGTGTTGACGTCTCGAGCTTGTCATATTACTATCGGGGGAGATCGATCCAATGCCAGAACTCGAAGGTCCGATAAAGAGGTTAAAGGCTTCTAGAGCGTGCGATCGTAAGTTCTTCCTCTTCCACAGAACTTTAATATAGTGCACACACTGGTGATGTCAAAACCGTTTGCAAACGTTTGCATGGTATGTTTTGTCGCAAAGGCTAACAAGGCTGGTTGGTTTCGAAACCAGAATGCAGAAAATTGCGGACAAAGTAAGCGCAAGATTTTGCCATCATTTTTCTTAACATCAAATCGTTGGAGCGTATAAGCCGCGATAGTACTAGGGTGTCTAACGATCGTTTAGATGCCAGCTACCTGGGGATGACTCTGGCTCCCGCCGTGATACCTTTGACACGGTCGCGCGGGACCAAAGATGCACACGCTGTACTAGATTAAACATCGATTGTACACGGATTTTGCCCATCACCGAGACAAGGGATAGACGGCATGTGAGTGCCTCTGGTTCTAATTTGTGAGTTAATAACGAACACCAAACTTTGATATCACGCGAATCGTAGAGCTGACCCAAATTTTAAAAAACTCAAGAGAGTCCGTTCCCGAGAGCAGCACTTCTCCTGTTTTATCGAGACCCATTGTTGTGAGGTAGGTTTTTTTCCTATAATATATAAATGAGTTTCGAAGATCAAGGTCTCACGATTCTGTTTAGAAAACATTCTGCACAGCAGCTGCCTACGAGTCAGCTTGACCATATAGAACAGTATGTATTCTTCCTAGGCTACGGCACACGTATCCGCGTTTTGACATGACGGTCTGATCTTTTCATAGGTCAAAAGTTAAATTTGGAGAGTTCTTGGATGCATCGTTACCCATCGTCAGCTCTAAGGAACTCTCAAATAGCACTAGCGTCTTATTAAATCAGACGGTTCGGCGAATAGTTCTATCTTTTACCGAACCTCACAATGTATCGGACGACAACAAAATCAAAGAGTCGATTCAAAAGTACTTCAAAGACAAGAATGCAATCACCATACCATCAGTACACAATGTGCAGAGTTTATTATTGCTGAGTCTTTTCGTTGACGAGCCTGGGGCCGGAGCTGGGAATAAGTTGATCACTGTATGTGCTGACTTGTCACAAGCATACGACTTCATGAGTATGCGTAATGCTGATTCCGGGTTATGCCGTATGTAGGCTATAAGAATGGCTTGTTCTATGCACTGGAATCACACACCAGATCAGCCAGAGGAAGATAGAAGTCCAGCGGCTGACTATCTTTGGTGGTCCCTCGTATCTCAAGACATATGGTACGATATCACATCTATTTGCTGCTCGCTAATATCTCTAATATTTCTTATTTGTTTAGGATGTCTTTGTTCTCAGGCGTACCGCCTATCATAAATTATATGGGGTTCAACGTTCGAAAGCCCAGTAACTCTCCAAGCTATTTTAACGCATTAGTTGGAATTTCGGAAGTCCTGCGTACGCTCATCCGACAAGATTCTATCGGAGATTATGCAGTGCATGAAACAGCGATAGACGCGCTACGCGCTTGGGAGAGAGACTTTTTCGCAGAAGTGTACCCGCCGATTTCTCCAGACTCGCACGGACACCCGTTCGACGGCTATGCGTTCTTACGACTATTACACTCTGTTGTTATATCCTTATTCGCGCTCGAGGACCGTTATTTCCGGGTAAGGTACTACGCTCTTCACCAACAAGGGAATATTGGAGATGTATCCATGGCGGGACAGGATTTTGGAAACCTCTCACAGTCAAACGTGGATATCCTTGAAATATTATTTAGAACGCTGAGCTTGCATATGACGCATCCGGTTCTTTTCAACAGATGGGCCTTTCTACAGAGGTTTTCTGAAATTGTGGTATTGGCTATTTTGAGGTTATCATTTGGTTTTGTGCCGCCTCAAAATATTGTCTTTGGTCAGGGGAATTATGCGATTCCAAATTGGAAGAGCATTTGTATGGTTGAGGAAGAGAAGTGGGGGAGGATCCTCGAATTGGTGGAGAGAGACCAGGGGTGGCAGGTTGTGCTGGAGCTTTGTGCTGAGGTGTTTGAAGAGGAGGAAACAGATTCTGGGGATGGTGATGCCGATAGGTGAGGAGCTGTATATATTATACGTACCGGCACCATAATGTCTACTATACCGCTGATACCTTAATGTCTATAGCCTTAAAAAGTCTTGTCCCAGTACTTAGTTACGTTGCTCTATATACACTTCAATTTCGTATATATTATTCTTCATTACCATCCTATTCTTTCGCTGAGGGCATACCTTTCTTCTTGACATCGGAATGACTTCGGAGAATGTAGAGAGGCTCTATAATTTTCTGCCTTTTGAGATTATCTTATCAGCACGGGGTCCTCACGCTATTGGCTCGATCTGTTTGCTACGGGATGACCTCATGCGGATGGTGCCGCATTTCGCTTGCGAGATGCCGTTCAACCTCCGTTTGATAAGGCTAACCAGGGTTAAAAGATGGCATGAGGACATTGCCAACATTCCTAAGAACTTAAGTGCCAGCACCAAAAGAATGCAAAATGTAGCTCTAAAGATCGAATCAGAATAGAATGAGCTGTGCATGTGTACAGATATGAGATATCTAGCAGGATTTTTGACCCAATATTCCAGTTAAACGGCAAATTAATTAATTCGAATAAATTGTTAAGTCAATACGTGTCAACGTGTCTAGATTAGAGCTAAGTAAGTATCTAAGTTCTTAACTTATCGAGGTGAGTGGGTGTTCAAAAATGCGTGCACCATGGTTGGTTACGTTATTACCGCATCACAAGGCGAGAAGCCTGTTCTAGCGATAGCTTCCCCACAATCAATCGTACCGAACCCTTGATATATCTGTCTTGCATTGCATTGACGAGCTCTGAGGGTGTCTATACGGTATCACGGGAATTAAGGAAGGTTACACCGTCCACGTTCTCGGTATCTTTCCGTCAATTGGCATTTTTTGCGAATTTTTTGTTTCGACGACGGCAAAGTTCCCGATCTGCGTGGTGTTTATAACAAAAACCGGCCGCCGCTGCTAAACAAGGGATTAACGCTTGCTAATTCAGATCTTTAAGACAACCGACAATTCTTTTATTTTTGGGCTCAAATATTTGGGATTTTTTTAATTATACTATATATTGCCCTTGGGACGACCTGGGCTTTTCAATTGCTTGCAACTTCTTCTTCATCATCATCAACGGAGAACTACTTAAAGTTAACTAGTATCCGAATTCGACCTCTCTTACCCGCTCTCTTCAAACCTGCGAAGACCTTCAGTATATATACATAGGTGAGATATCGCTTACGACAGTATCCTGAAAACCTCTCTCTGATAGTTACTAACTTGGTCTTGCTAGCCTGTAGCTTTCTCATTTGATTCTTCCAGTCCCTGTTTACGTCAACCATCCGTGTTTTGGACTCCAGTTTAAATAGTACCGCCGAATCCCAAGTTTTGGGAACTCTGCTCCAAAATGGCAGGGCCAAGTAGAGCTGTGAAAGGAGGTTTCGATGATATCATGAGCCCACTAACAGACTCCTTCGTGCCCGCGCCCGAGTCAGATCCGGATGAGATCAAGCCGGTTCCCCAAGAGAAACCCACCTCACATGGTATCTACAAATACGAAACCATACCACATTGGATTGGTCCTACCAGCCTTGAAGCGCATTTGGTCGGAAAGCCAAAAAATTTCACCATACACGGACCTTCCGTCAACCGTCTCAAATTGGAAGTCGGCTCCGTCATGCCTGATATCGTGAGGGTCAAGATCACAGATGCCTCGGAGCGAAGATGGGAGATACCCGAGCAATGGGTGCCAATCGGACGAAATATTCTGGAGAAGCATAAGACTAGCCCGAGAATGGATTGGGAATTCGCATATGACTCGGCTAATATAGATGCTGGGATTGCTATTCTTCGCAAGAAGGATAGCTTTCCCATATTTGATACCCGTGAGATGGGACTCACTTATAGTGAACATTATATGGAGATAACTACAAAGTTGCCGAGGGGCACGTATGTTTTCGGGATGGGTGAGGTTACTGGTCCTTTTTTGCGCGAGCAGGGAAAGAGATATGCGTTTTGGGCTAGAGGTATGTATTTGCATATTGTCCCTTATGCGTATTTTCTGCTGCTAAATTTGAGAATCAAGATGCTCAAACCCCATTACATGAGAATGCGTACTCCAGTTTCCCAATGTTCGTGGGTGTCAATAATGGCAAGGCATTTGGCGTTGTAAGTTCTCTTCTACATAGGCTTATATAAGAGTGAAGCTAGTTTAGCTAAACGTTTATTCTTGATAGCACTTGCACAACTCCAATGCATTGGATATGATTTATGAGGGTAACAAGATTACGTACAAAGTTGTGGGTGGTGTCTTGGATTTCTTTATTTTTACTGGAGAAAACTACGAGGACGTTGTAAGGCAGTACCAGTTAGTCACCGGGTTTCCCAGTCTGCCTCCCTATTGTAAGTCAACTCTCCTGAGTATTCAACCTAAGTGTTAAAGCTAACCAATCACAAGGGGCCTTTGGATACCATCAATGTCGCTGGTATTACGACACCTTGGGTAAATTCGATGAAGCCAGGAAGAAAAATATGGAAGCCGATATTCCGGTCGATGTTTTCTGGTTGGATATTGGTGAGTGCAAATCCAGAAACTTACTTCTGGAAGGGAAGTTTTAACTTTGGGCTAGATTATATGGAAAAATACAAGCTCTTCACTCTCGACCAAGTCCGCTATCCGGACTTTGCTGAATATGTTGAGAAGACCATGAAGAAGGACAATCACAGGCTGGTAGCGATCTTGGATCCCGGTGTCAAGTGTAAAGTTCCCAATTATAGGCCTTGGACTCGCGGTCGTGAGTTGGACGTGTTCATCAAGAATGCGAAGACTCACGATGACTTCATCGGGAAGGTAAGCTTTAACCAGACCACACCCATTTCAAGGGCGAAAGCTTATATTGATGCACCGAGACAGGTTTGGCCGGGACATGTTGTTTTCCCTGACTGGATTCACCCAAATATCTTGCCCTATTGGAAAGAGATGTTGGAAGAATGGATGAAGATAATGCCCGTTGATGGTATCTGGCATGGTAAGTTAGCTCTAACAAACCGATATGCTTTTGCAGGAAATTTCAATAGAACTGGGCTAAAAACGGACAGATATGAACGAATGTAGCAATTTCGTCAATGGTGATGTAAGGGATGGCGATGAAGAGGCCCAAAAAGATGAAATATTGATCCCAACCGATGAGGAGACAGTTGAAGAGATGGCAAAGGCAGCGGCCGAGGGACTTACACTTGAGGATGACGGCAAACGTGGCGCTGCTAAACCGAGGCCTCTTATTGCATTTGATCCAAAAAAGGAACATAGTATCACCAACCCACCTTATAGCGTCAACCACGGCGGTGACGATTGGAATTTATCTGCCCGGGGTATATCCGTGGACGCCTATCATTATATGGGAACCACAGAGTTTAATCTTCATAATTTGTTCGGGCACCTCAACTGCGCAGCCACTTATGACTCGATGCTTCAGATTCGGCCAGGTACTCGTCCTTTCATTTTGACGCGGAGCGCTTTCGCTGGAACTGGAAGACTTGCATCAAAATGGTACGTTCTACGATAGACTTGGTTAAAAAAAAAAAAAATATGAGGGGATGCTTGCTTATCAGCGTAAATAGGCTTGGGGATAACTTTAGCAACTGGGAATCCATGAGACATTCAATCGCTGGAATGTTAAACATGCAAATATTCGGTATCCCGCACATTGGAGCTGATATCGGTGGGTTTAACGGCACTCCATCTGAAGAGCTGTTGATTCGTTGGTTCCAGCTTGGTTCAATGTACCCATTCTGCAGAAACCACAATATGCCAAACACACCCCCTCAAGAAGCATATGTATCCAAAAAAGTGGCAGATATCGCCAGAACCTATCTCACACTACGTTATCGACTGCTACCGTTTTGGTATACTACGTTTGCTATGATTTGCAGAATTGCAGGAAGTGCGGTTCAGCCCGTTTGGGCGCAGTATACGCCACAAAAAAGAGGCGAGGAAATGGATAAGGTCATGAAGAATGCTAACAATTGCTTCTTGGTTGGCAAGGTGCTTTTGGTGGTCCCAGTTGTTACACCAAGAGCGACGTCTGTTACTGCTTGGATTCCGGCAGGAGTATGGTACGACATGTTAACTGGAGCTGCTATTGCATCTCACGAGGATCAATGGGTAGAGCTGGACGCACCGCTTAGCAGGATGCCGGTATTTATGCCACACTCAAAATTTTGGTTATGACTAGATTAGAATACTAACTTTCAGAGTAGATGCTAGTTCATGGCGGAACTATCATTCCTATGCACTTTAACAAGACTGGCAAAACGACCGTGGACTTTAGGGCTGGTGGGTTTTCTCTTCTCGTCGCACTGGATGCCTATGGACATGCGGATGGATATCTGTACCTTGACGACGGTGAACATTATGACTCTAAGCAATCTTGGATTACGCTCAAAGCCGAATTGACTCTCGACACTGGAAACCTGGTCATCGAAACGACAAGTGACGAGATCTTTGAATACAAGCCGAGGAATGAAAACGAGTACATGATTCGCGAGGTGGTACTCATGGCTGTAGGAACACAGCCAAGATCATTAGATATGAGAATGCCTCTTTGGGGTCGTATGAAGCACTTTGTGGAGGTTTAGAAAGCCCCACAAGTGAAAAAAGGCTGGAAGAGGTCTTTCCGGAGGACATGGAATAAAATTGGGGGCAAAAAAACTGGGGACGATTATGAATACCGTACTCCGCGTGCTCCGATTCCCAAATTCGAGTCACCTCCAAGAGAACCGCTTTCTGAGCCCGACGATCCAGTTTATGGGTATCTCTCATCTGGTGGGGCTACTCCGAATGTCGAAAATTCTCCAACTGCTGCATCTGCAGCTTAACGGATCAGATTTCGGATTGTGAAAATTAAGTTTTTTCTTTCTTTTGTATTGGGAATTTCTGGTTCTGTCTGGCGAAATATGGTATTTGAAAGGTATTATATTGTTACCTTTTGAGGAAATAAAGTTTCGGATTGCCGGTGACATCATTGGCACGTATATGGAAGTTTCTGTTGGGCAGAAAAGACTTCACGAATCCGGATCCTTCAAGATCTTATATGTATTGAGGTAGCTTTGTACTAGCTTAGTTTTACGGACTAATCATACATGTACCTCTTTGGGTGCTTCTCTTTGGGAATGATTTCTAAGATTGAAAGCCGAGATGTTTTGTAAGTTTTGGAGTTGGGTATGGGATATAAGACTAGACCTATGTGAGGCATAAAGGTACTTGTGTCCTCACCTCATACTACATAAAGCCTCGAATGTATATGCACGTTGGTTTCATTTCAACATCAAACTACGCAATCAAATAGACAGGCAGGTCACAAACCTGATATATGTGCGAGATAATGGATGAGATATCGATATTGTATTGCATATATTGGTAGCGAAGCCCTAGGCGCCCTTGCCCTTGCGTCACCCGCTCGTGGTTGTTGTGGAAAGTGCGTTGTTGGCCCAATCTGACAGTGCAGCTCATCTCGGTTCGCCGCGCATAACTCCAGGTGGTCTCGAGGACATCACCCTCCAGTCCCCACCATCCGAATTAATTTCCATGTAGTCCTCCCCCTTCTATGCCCGATGGTTCGATAGAGATGTCCGACATACACAGAGATGGCATGCAGGCCATTATCAACGAAGAACCGCGAGATGACGAAGCCCTCCTCGGGTCCGATAACGATCTCGAAGAGGCGAGCAAGTTGGTCCGAGGAGAGCCAGGGATTTGGGTTTGGTTGCTGGTTGTGAGCGCTGGGATATCGGGGTTATTATTTGGGTGTAAGTACACAAATAAATACTTTTTCAAAACAACGAGGGGAACTACTTTATTATTTTATATATGTGGGGGCAGTAGACTGATGTATACATATACCTATGGGGTTATTCTAGATGATACTGCGATTATTAGTTCGGCACTTTTACAGCTTGCGAATCCGCCCGAGGAGTCCCCGATACCTGCACTCACGGTTGGCGAGCAATCGTTGGTGACTTCGATCACATCGATATCGGCGCTTATATCTTCGTTATGTTCGGGACCGGTGTCGGAGTATGGTCGGAAGAAGGCCATTCTGGCAGCTGCTGTGGTGTTTATCCTTGGTGCTGTTTGGCAGAGTGCGGCTGGCTCGGTGCAGAGTCTAGTTGTGGGCAGGTTTATTGTTGGTAGGTTTGGGTTTTTTTCTGAATTTTAATTCTGCTCCGGGAGTAATATCATTGACTTGGAGATAAAAAAATAGGGCTGGGTGTTGGTGCTGGAAGTGCTGTTGTGCCGATGTAAGGAGGATATTCACGGTCGCTGGTATCGGTTTGGAGTTGAAGGTTAACTTTTTTTTTTGGCGAAGGTATATCACGGAACTTTCGCCGGCCCATCTACGATCGCGGTTAAATACGCTAAACACGGTATTCATCACACTTGGACAAATAGTGGCGTATCTTATCGGGTATTGGTACTCTCATACGCCGTTTGGATGGAGGCCGATGTTTCTCTTGGGTGGTCTTCCCGCCGCGATTCAAATCGTGCTCCTGTTCTTCTTACCAGGTACAAAATTATCTTCATCTGGATACTTAAGTATCCACTTAACTTATATAATTATAACGCTGGCGAATGGCTGACGGGATATGAACAGAATCACCTCGATGGCTTGTTCAACGTGGGTACACAGAACAAGCTACCTCGATACTGGCTCGGATTTATGGCATCAAGCAGGAACAGTCTAATGCTTCTGAACGACGAATGCTGTCACAGCTGATCAGAAGTATCGAACGTGGTGTTCGCAGCGAACACGAACTCGCGAGCACTTCGGCGAAATGGAAGAGCTTGATCGGAAAGAGAGGAAACAGGAAAGCTCTCTTGATCTCTGGTGGTCTCCAGGGCTTCCAGCAGCTCTGCGGGTTCAACGCCTTGATGTACTTTTCGAGTTTGATATACGCCATGCTGAACTTTAAGAACCCCACCCTAACGTCTCTTTCCGTTGCCGCGACAAATTTCACATTTACATTGGTATCCTTGGTTTTGATACCAAAGGTCGGAAAGCGGAGGTTGTTGCTCTATTCTGTGCCCATGATGGCATTGGGGCTTTTGATCGCGGCATATGGATTCTCTCATTTGCCCACGCGTCAAGTTTCTAGCGCAGGTGGGGGTGATCCTTCGAGTCCTGTGGACCCCGAATCTTCGTTTTACGCCTATGTTATCCTCTTTTCGACGACGTTCTACGTTGCATCGTACGCCTCGGGGATAGGTAATGTCCCCTGGCAGCAATCCGAGTTTTTCCCAATGTCGGTTCGTTCGCTGGGGACTGCTATCGCGACGGCGTGTAACTGGAGCAGTAATTTCATTATCGGGGAGACGTTTTTGGGGTTGATGGAACGGATGGGGGCTGTGGCTACGTTTGTGCTTTTTGCGATTATATGTACGGCGGGGTGGACTGGGATTTATTTGGGATATCCTGATACTGAGGGTATGAATTTGGAAGAGATTGAGGCGTTACTGAGCCGATAGCATTGTTATTTTCCTTGCATTTTTCCATGGAGAGTGTGTAACAGTAATAACAGTTGTACGTTGTATTACATGGGTTTTTCTATATAATTTTTTCTGTTCTAGAATTGCCTAACTATTTAAACCCTTCTAGTCTGGGAATATATCCTTTGGTGGATCGATATAAACCTCATGGAGAGCTCAAAAGCATTCAGGTTACCATGACTCGAATTGTTACGAGAATCATCCAGATAAGGCCTCTGGGACCCACAGCGGCTCTTATAGCCTGATTAACGATAGCAGGGTATACGTATCGTTATGCATGCTCCAGGTATATTATTGAATCGGAACAATAGATTCCGAACCCTTCGCACAAAATCTTCCCCGCTCAGAATTCAATTTGGTAGACACCAGTTCACAGATACTTGTCAATTCAGACCGCAAGACTCGTTCACCACGTTTCATACTGTGATACAAAGCAACTTCCCTTCGAAGTCCAACTACATTATTTCGAGCTCGTATTTGACCCCCTGCTGGTTGGTGACATCACCGACTGCCGAAACATGCCGGCCCCAGTCCCAAAGAGGAAAGCCGGCTTGCAGCATGCCCCCGCCAAACGACCACGCTGCAACACACCGCACTGCAACCAACCGCCCCACGGCGAGTTATTCAATGGCAATGGCATGGCATGGCTGGGAACAGGCCAAGGAACTCAAGCTTCTTGAGAATTCCGCCGCTTCCGACGATCTGAATACACCGTCTCCTCTCCAGCTTCCCCCCCTCCCAGACTAACCCCCCCTCCCTTTGTCCACGTCTACCGTCACAAATTAGCATAGTGCAGAACCTAGTATTCCCTTGCTGATTCGCTCGATGGCTCTCTCTGCTCGCGTGACTTTCTGCCCTGTAACGTAGCCGGTCTTGCTTACAAACTCTGCTTCTGGTACTCTCTCCTGGCTTTGGAAAAGCCCTAGTTACCAACAGAATTCCCTGGTTGCATTGGCGTACTAAAGATATTAGTATTAGCCGTGTACCTGGCAACCATTCTCGCTGTTGTAGATTGGCTATTTTTTATACAAAAGAAGAGTACCGCAACAAAAAGAAGAAGGAGGAGAAGGAGAGCAGAGTAAAGGTATAGAAGATCTCGGTACACACACCGAAGAGGGCTTAAAGTTCACCGGCAGAACCCATCGAGATGACAGGCTATGCACTAGAAGAAGGCGCATCAGCAGCTGATCTCGAATCCGGTTCCCCGCCGTATTCAAGGTCAGATTCCCCTTCGCCTGAACGACCTCTGCTTGATCGTGGCGGGACCCGAACCCGTGGCAATCGCAGACGGGATCGCGACGGCCGCAATCGCGAAACTTACAGACTTAGCGACGATATTGAACGCCTAGATGGAGATGGACAACGCTCACGATATAGTTATAGTTCATCGAGTTTGAGACTTTCGAAAAAGTACACCTCTACGGTAGCCAAATGGATCAAGGGACCCAACCCTCCGGAGAAGTTACGGATCGACCCGATTCTTCCAGATATACAGGCGATACCTATCAGAATTCTCGATAACTTTTTCCCGAGTAAACGATCAAAGATTTATGCCTGGGTCGCCGCTGCTGGGTTGTGGCTACTCACTTTTATTCTTGTCATACATTTCTCATATTTTAGAGGAGGTGAAACACTTCTGGAATGTTATGACACCCTCTGGTGAGTTTCTGTTTACTCGCATATCCTATCAAACTAAGTAACGTATTAATTATACCGCGTCTCAGGTCGAAGAATGCCGGATGCGGTTTAGACGGTATCAATTGTCGCTCATTCGCAAACGAAACTTTCGTGTTTAGATGTCCAACCGACTGCGGATCCGTACGGCTACTCGAACCGTATACTGTTGGAACACAACAGTTCAACTACCAAGGTTTTGTTGTAGGAGGCGGTCTCCCTTCACAAGGAATAGACCCAGATACCAAATATTATCGTGCCGACTCCTTCATTTGTCAAGCAGCAGCACACTCTGGCGTTCTTAAAGCTAGCAAGGGCGGTTGCGCACGACTTCGTAAAACGGGAACTCAAGCATCGTTCGCCGCTTCGTTTGCCTCGGGTATTCAATCGATTGGCTTTGATGCTCCGTTTGTCTCTTCCTTTACAGTTGAGCCTTTAGAAGAGGAGGAGCCGTGCACCGATCTTCGATGGACTGCTTTTGGGATCACACTGGCTTTCAACATTATCATTTCGCTATTTACTACTAACCCGACTGTTTTCTACTGGACACTCTTTTGCAGTGTATTTTGGGAAGTTGCGATGGCTGGCGACCCACCCGCACACTCGACTCCGTACGATCTGGTCGCGATAGGTGCCACCCGCTTTCTACCTACAGCTTTTGCAGGTTACGTTCTCGAACGAATGGTGGTCCGCCGAACCCTCAAAGATTTGAACGCACAGATCGAAAAGACGGTTTTATGGGTCGGTGCATGCTGGCTCGGAGCCTTGAACGACTATACTTTTGACAAATGGATTCCAATCTCGCGGCTTACACCACATGATCTGAAGCAACAGCCTGGTGCCATGGCAGCGTTGGTCATCATCGTGGTCGCTTTGATTGTGATTGCTGTTTCTCAAGCGTGGAGTATCAGAAAGGAGGGCAAGATGGGAAATTATCTCCTCTTCTATGCCTTCGTGGGCATATGCATAGCGTTGATGATCGCGATTCCAAACGTGAATTTGAGGATCCATCATTATGTCTTATCGTTGCTGTTGTTACCCGGCACGAGAATACAGACGCGGCCGTCCTTGTTGTACCAGGGTCTACTCATGGGGCTTTTTATCAACGGACTGGCGAGGTGGGGTTGGGATGGGATTTTGCAGACGGATCTGGAGCTGAGGAACGATGCGCTTTTGGGGACAATACTGCCAAAGTTGCAAGATGTGGCTGTGATGGCTACTAATGTTACCGTCAGCTGGGCGGCAGCAAAAGCGCCATGGGACGCTGTTAGTGTTCTCGTGAATGATGTGGAGAGGTACAGAGGTAATGCTAGGAGTGTGACCTTTGAAAGATTAACTATCGGGCAGGTTTTACAGCAGAGTTGGTGGGACAGTAACTCTACTGACGGAACTGGAGATTCGGATCTGTTCGGGAACATGGAGAGGGAGAAGTTGTATATCAGGCTTGGGTTTGTTGATGGTAGTTCTGTGGGAGATTATACCAAAGCGGCGGTTGTGTTTCCTAATGGAACATGGGTGGCGATGGAAGCTGGATCTACCTGATTGCACTTGGAGCGTTTGTATATTCGATTCTGTTCATAATTAGCGGGTGCTTTTTTGCCCTTCAGCGGCTTTTGAATTTTTCTATATAGACCCATGATGTGGTCATTTAAAATGAAAAGGTATATATTAAAAATTATGCACGGAGTTACAATATAGATATTTATCATACTAATATCAACCCTACTGTATCCGCGTAGCCGTTTGTATTACCATCATCTGCCCGTACTGAGATTAACTCCTCCCTTTCAGATTGATTTAACCAACTCGCTATATTTTCTGTCCCGATGGTGTTCAGACCCATCAACCAGATATTCCTTCGATCTAGGAATTTTCCACTTGTCGCCTCTCCTTCTATTTTCACCATAGTATGCTGACACGATCTAGATTCTATACAATCTATACAACCTGTTAGCCTTTAAGGTACCGGATAGAATTAACGAAGGGAATAGCTTACCAGTACTCCAGTTATCAAAGAAAGAATACAACCCAGCCCCAAAGGTAAACACATCAGTTGAATTCAATATCCTCAGTCCCCAGCTCTTCTCGCACTGTTTAATCTTCTCCGGATCGGTATCAGCAGCTCCGCACGCCGCTTCAAAATCCGGATCGTGGTATTTCGGAACGGGAGGGAACGGTTCCCGCGCTCGCGGGTTTGATTGAAAGTATGGCGTCTCGGTCTGTATCACTCCCATGAATATATTCTTCGTATTTACGAGTTGGTAGTTGTAGAGAACATTATGTTCGACGGCGTGACCGTACATCCATACCGGCCCCTGTTCGCTTTCGCAGAGGAGACCGCGCCCGGTGTAGAGACTCATTTGGTCGTGGTTTGGTGCGTCGTCGAGATCGTGGTCGCTGTATGGACACAAAATGAATGTTAGTCTCTCGAGATATTAATTTAAGGAGAGAGTTGATAGATACCTCGTCCATAGCCACATATTCTCCATCATGAGACTACCAGTCTTGCCGATATGTAGCAACATGAACGCGGAGATACAATCATCATCGATACCAGCATGGTTTTCCGCGTCTGGCTTTTTACGACACTTGTTTGGTTGTAAGTTTGTGCTGTGCGAACCTCCTACCCGAAAGTGGACATCCCACATGCCGGATACATTTTGTCCTTGAGGAGATCTCTTTCGAAATTAGCGTTACCTCTATTGGAAACCCGTATCTGAAGATTCTCACTATACCTAACATTCCACTCCATGAGGATAGCACCAGCAGCTGGACCCTGTGTTTGAAACAGCATGTCCGAAATCTGAACTATTCCTTCCTCGCCTGGGTTCCCGACCTTGAAAACAGGCTTTGGATTCTTAACGTCACCAAAGGTGCTGCCGGACGACATTATCACGCTCCACATCTCACCGACGATATAGGTATTCGGAGGAACGTAGATAGTGCTTGTAACACGATACACACCATAATCGAAGAAGATGATCTTTTTTTCGTGTTCCGGTTGCGTGTTTCCATTTACACTGAGAATTTGTTGAATGGCAGCTGTATCGTCCGTTTTACCGTCTCCGACAGCGCCATGGTCTCGTACGCTTACAAAGCGGTGATGGGGGATATGTCTATACAACGGACGCGGTCTTTCTAAAATCTTCCCTTCAGAGTCTTTTAGTATCGACGGGATTGCATCGATAGTTTCGTCTGCCACGACGTTGATATCTTCGCCGTGGGGAATGGCATTCGAGTAACCCTTTCCGTGACCCCAGAATGGAATGGTGGTAGTGCGTCCCTCCTCGTTACCACCGAATATCTCACGATCTTGCCAACCTGAGACAGCGACTTTTACACCCGATATTTTTAGATTTTGGAGTACGAGGGTACCCCCGGCTGGTGGCTTTGAGTCCGGGTGGCGGGAGGTTTTTATTGCGATGGGTGTGTTTTCAATGTAGCTGTCTAGTAATAAGACTGAACCGACGCCGAGTTTGTCAGGTGCACCGCTAGTTATGTCGATTCCGATATTGGAGTTGTATATTTTGATGGATTTAAGGAGCCAAACCCAGTCCCAGTTCTAACTTCGAGTTAACAGGTTTGGAGTTTGATAGCAGAAATATTATACTCACGACATAGATGGCGGTTTTGCAGTTATGGAATTCTAGGTTTATAGTTGTGAATTGCTATTTTTCAAGTTAGCATTAGCAAAGTTGTGACATCGACGCTGTGAATTACCACATACTTGATTTCCAAAATATGCACCGACTTCTCCACCATAGAATTTTAAACCTGAGAGAAAGCCTCCGGATCCTGAGGTTTCGAGCAATATAAGTAAGAATGGACCCGTTTAGAGAGATTATAGTGTGAACCTACCATTATCCATAAAGATGCCTCGATGTTTAGTGTTTGGACTATCATTCATCTTGAAAACTACGTTGTGAATCGAGGTCGCTTGGGCCACCTGATGATGAATTCTCCTCGTCCGTTAGCATTTTACAACCTTTCCCAAAAATTATAGTCTGTGGGTGGTGTTTGATAGGACATACCCAGTACCCTCAGCCGGATCCATATTTGTCAAATCAATCACAAAATTCCTTATCGCCCGAAAGAAATTATTCTGATTTGTATACCAATTCTTTCCGAAAGCCCCATAAGGATTCGTATCGATCACAGCTATACCTTTGAAATCATTTAAAGCAACCAGCTCGGGCATGTCGAGTGGGTTTCCAACAAGCTGGGTATGGTATAATGCCACGATCGGCCCGGTGAGTAGGTATCTTCCCGGTGGGAAATATACTAGCGCTGGCGTTATGGTCGAAGAGTCGCAGTTTTCACCGCAGCGGGCACCAGCTGAGATCGCTGCGTTTATAGCTTCTGTATCGTCAGTTTTGCCGTCGCCTTTGGCACCGAATTCGGTGACATCGCGGAAGACTAAAAGGAAAAAAACGAAATCTCGTTAGAATATGCATTATTCTAGGGATTGGTATAATAATAACATTCTTACCCTTATATTGGCTATCAGCATTATAAGGTGCGACACCCTGGTGCTTCATATTCGCCAACCAATAAGTCGAAGCATCAAGTGTTGGAGCTGCCGTCAAAGCTGTCGAAACCACACTCGTAGCATCGGGTTCAGCAATCGTCGTAGCCACAGATGCAGATGTCGAAAGTGGCGCATCCTCGATAGGTTCTTGAGGTCTCTCCGAAAACGTGCCTCCAGTGTTGTATTGATATCCGCGAAACCCGCTGCTCATATACCCGTAGTAAATGTAGCATATTATCGTCCCAACCGTTAAGAGGGTGTATATACGGACCCGTGTGTTTACGACAAGGGTATAGTCATGGCCGCCAAAGGAGCTTTTGTCGTCATCTTCGTAGGAGTCACTACGACGGTGACGGGGATCCACTGGCATGGCTCCTGTTTGTGAAGGGACCGCTGAAGGTGTCAATTGACGCGGTTGGTATATATACGATCATTCGGTATCCGCGATTTAAACTCACGTAGGTAACGTAACGTAAGGGAATATAGAAAAGGACGGCGACGCTACATTCGGTTCGGCTGCGTAAGGGATATACGCTTGGCTTGGTTAGCCGCATTTCGCTTTGCTAAGCAGCCCCTGTCGCTTGCAGCAACATCTCGAAGTACCACAAGCACAACGTAACATTCTAATTAGTACGCTGAATTGATATTGGTTTTCAATTACAAATAACACCCGATGCTTTACTTGATAAAAATTTTCTGCGAGTACTAAAGCCCCCTTTGAACTATTTTGAACCATAGTCTAAAACTCAAGACAAAAAGTTCGAAATGCAAAAAGTACATAATTCAGCACTAACTTGAGGGATGTGTAGATTGCTGCTGTACAACTTTCATGTTAAATACTCTAATATTGGGGTCTGGGTTTCGCAGTATAATAAGATGGCAAGCTCGCGAGTGAAAGGTTCGAAGCTACCTTTTACATGCAATCTTGATCAATTGATGCCATGCTACAAAGTACACATGAGGCAATCGCCGGGAAGACTTGAGGAGACTTCATCCACAAGTGAAACTATAAAGTCTAGGGGTGTAAAACCTCATGATTCCAACGAAAACCGATTCACGTTCATCGTCACTTTCGAGATACTTCATTTCTGCCACAACCCAACAGGATTCTATATCCCCTCCGAATTCATGAAGCTGTTTGTTCGCCTCAGCCAATGAATCCATCACTTCCTCCCGCAGGTGGGATGGAACCTCGTCATAGCCTCGAAACTGAGCGAAAACTTGTGAGTGTCGGGCACCGGTACTACAACTACCTTCTGTGGATCCTAACTGAAGATGAGGATGAATGATCGACAGTCATAGGTTTCAGCATACGGACCGATGTCGATTTTGAATCCAGACTATTTGTACATGTGGATTCGCCGGTTAGCTCATGTTATGCATGCATACAGACTAAACAGCAAAACCTTCAGAATTTGATCATTTCGGCACTTACTACCATCGTATCTTTTGCCTTTTTTCGAGGGAAAACCGTATGTTTGTATTTTTTAGGATATTAATCAGACTAGATCACGCTGCTCGGAAAGTTAACAAATGCGTATATCCCAAATCTTGGTGATACTTGCAAGGAATTTACCTAATATCTAGCTTATTGGAAACTGTTAGCCGAAGAATTTAGGAGGTCAAAGACTGGGCTGAAAATAAGCTGTAGAACTGCTTAACTTTAGTATGAGGCCTGAGGACTAGAGCAAAGAAAAGAGAAGAGAGGAAGATAACGTTCTCAGCTCGAATTTAAAGGTATGATCGATGATCTGAAGCGATATAGCGATGGAATATTAAGTTGTAAACTGTCGGAACTACTAGAACATCTTTCGCAAGTCGCAAGCAGCTCCAAGACAAAGAATATACTGTGCCGAAAAGACCCGACTTCTATTGTACAAGACAATCAACCCATGAGACGGCATGTTCGTTGTTCGTACAGAAACTTCTGGTCGTCACTAATGCACTCTGCTTTGTTGGTTACAATGCCGCCTTTGTTGCATGTTGGTGTTAGTATTAATAGCCATATTTGCACCGTGTATTCACGTAGAGAGCTCATACAGTGTAAGAGTCGGGAATTTTCCAGCTAGTATCATCATTCTTTCGTAGTTTTCTTTACGATGCTTGCCTGTTTCAGCGTATTCTCTTTGCTAGCTATGATAAAGTTGCTAGAAACTTGCATTGCATTGCCATTCTGATTCTAGTCCATTCACTACAAAACAGTCCTATGGTCAGAACAAGACTAATCAATAATATCATGATAAGTTGGATTCTTCTAAACACAGTGTTCTATAGCAATTCTCAAAATTCTTGTTTCACTGAAAATTCAGATATAAAGCTCGTATCTTTTGCAAAAATATAATTCCAGTGAAAGTCGAATCATGGTTTTGAGAAATTCAGAGACATAAGACAAACTCCTTGAATGTAGTCTCTGCGAGTTTATCAATGTGAGGTTTGAAAATTTGAACGACCAGGTAGCTAGTGCTTGAAATTAAGGAATGGTTGATATTGTACGAGGTATGCTTGCAATCGAGTCCTTTACCTTAAGTATTAACTATATTCCATACCCCTATGTTCTTTTAAAGCTAAGTCCACTCATGTATAATTCCAATGAAAACTGATCCATCATCGAAGTATTTCATTCCGGTCACAACCAAGCGGAAGTCACTATCTAGTTGAGAAATTCGATAGTTTGCATCAGCTAAGGAATCAGCTATTGCCTTTTGCTTATATTCTGGGATCCTAGCTAGGGCTTCTAAATCCATATGCAACTTGGTCTCATTGGACACTGGGATGATGGTTACATTTGGCGGAGCCCAGTTGAAAATGAGGATATGGGATCGGCTGCCGGATGTATCGAAATAAGGACCGAAGTCAATTTTAGGCTATTTACTTGCTTGTTAATCCCCGCTATTCATATCAACATCAAATATTCAAAGTCTTACAACGATTTTGTCTGCCGTGGCATATGTATTGACTCTCATAGAGTTATCTGTCATTATATTGTCTGCCGATTATCTTCCGCCATATTCTCTACGAAAATATTTCAATCAAAAGACTTTCGGTATTTTATAGACCTGAATCTAGGACTCTAGTCGCTAACAAGGGTTTGGCAGTTCTGAGCTTGAGAGTCAACTAACTTGTGCCTTGTGTTAATGAAACCCGTTTAATTTCGTAGATATGTGGTGAAGGTGAAGAATCAAGGAGAGAGTCTTGGGTTTTTGGAGGTCTAGACGTCTTAGGATTATTTAAAGCTTTTCAAACAGGCTCTGGAGGCTTCCAGGCTAATCTTAATGGAACTTCTAGAACAAAAAAATATCCCATGCAGATTAAATTTCACCAACGATATAGAAGTTTCTATTTTGCTCGTCCATTCTATACTCATACTAACTATCCAGAATCCGCTATATATATCTTTGGCATATTATAAGATGGTATAGAGGCTCGACTACTATCAACCTTAGAGAGAAAGAGAGTTCTCTTTGTAGCTACTGAGAGCTAGAGTCAGTCAATCGTGTCGAGAAGAGTTCAGCATTTCTTGGAAGATATTGGTATTGACAAGAGCAACATTTATGGACACAGTTATTATATTCGATCGACAGTCTTTACTAAGTAATTAAACGAGATCAGTATAATTTGTTTTATCTAGTCGTGGGATTTGTATTTGTATGACTTAGAACCGAATCAAGTTTGATTTCTTATAACCACAGATAGAGTCTTTATAACCACAAATATGATCTTAAGATTTCGTAAAAGAAGCCACTGATAGACAAGAAAGCCCCCCCTCGGTTCTACCCACAAAATTCTCCTCCACAATACCCAGCATAAATGGATATACCACATCTAATCTTCAATCCCAGGACACCCCAACTTGCCAAAAATATAAAGCCTGCGATCCTGCTGAACGACATCCATAACGGTAAAATACGCATCCTCCCTCCCATACATCGTCTGGGCAGCCAAAATTGTTCTCGCGACAACCCTCTCGACGTCTTGTTTCCCATTTCCGAGCCATCCGTTGAGCGGGTCGAGGAGGAAAGGAGTACCCGGTGGTGGAACACGGGATCGTTTGACCGTGGTTGGCATTATCTTCTGAAACTGGTAATTAACCGGGTCGTCGTCTTTTTGTTTGAGTGTTAGGATGAGGATTTCGACGAGGGGTTCTTCCTCTGGTTGGGTCGTTTCGTCAACTTCGTCGATACGGGGGAGTGACGGGAGGCTTGGTCTGGAATGGATCATTGCCGCTACTCATTCCCAAAAAAAAAGAATATTAGAAATTGATACTGGCTAAAGCGTAGCTTTTTTCAAGAATCCCATAGGAGCATGTTTAATGGTAACTGGATCTTTGATACTCAAGACAAAAGGCTAATGAAAGATTCGACAATTTTGGGTGAGAGGGTGTGCTGTGCTACTTAGCGGAATTCATCACTTCGAACAAGTTGGAATAGGACACGGTGTGGTCTTATATTGGCTTCTGGGACCGGAGGACTCGCAATGTTATCGGACCTGTGAGAGTAGTCTTGTATTGACGCTTCATGCAGCAGCGAGGTTGTGAGAGTTATACATAAAAGAAATGGTTCGAGGCTCTGCTGGCTCCCCATTTTATAGCTAGAGTAGCGTTCTAGAGAATCTAGTTGAAGCTGAAGAACGTTCAAAGTTTCCCTCAACGTATACATACTTAAGTACTTGATGTCACCGGGAGATTCTTTATCTCGGAGTAGAGTTCCTTAGGATACGGTATAAGGAAACCGGCCTTCTCATTGTTCTGCCACAGGACATACATGGATCTCGAGATAGATGTGAAGAGAGTATTCAATTGGTCAGGGTGCTCAAGTAGTTTAGGAACTAAATTTACATGTTGAGGAAATACCGGAAAGGGTCATCCTGATTGATTCATCAATACCTATATATATAATTTACATGTCGAACACACATATATCATTCGTAAAAAAAAAAGCATCAGCGTTTAACAAAAAACAAAACAAAAACCTCGAAACCCATAAAACACTCGTCTCGTAAACCTAGCGAGCTAGCTCTGCCGGCTAAAAGAGCCCATGCCTAATCCAAATCATTATACTCGCAACGAAATTCAACAAAGTAACAGTATCACAAAAGCCACCCTGCTCTCGGTCCTCTAATTAAGCAAAAGGATACGTAAACCACAGCTAAGATGCTCCATTATATCACATCACGTCCTCATCAGTTCCCGTACTCATTCTATCCCTCTCCAAGCTCGCCCCTCTCCTACCAGTAGTCCTGACACTCCGCCTCCGCTGCGGTGCGGTATCTGTCGTTGACGAAGATTTTATACTCCCACCCTCTCTATCAGGTGACACGTACGGGGCTCGCTGTTTTCCCTTCGAATTCGATCTCGAAACCATGGATCCTGTGCGACTCGGGGCAACATACTCGTCGTCTTTATAGTCCAGAAAGAGGGGAGAAGAAAAGTTTTCAGTAAACCGGCGTGATTGATAAACGTAAACAAAAAACAAAGAAACAAAAGAAGAAATCTGGTGTATAACGGGAAGAAAACAAGATGGAATGATTGGTATATTGATATATGCATAAAAGATAATAGTAGTGGACAATTCTTCATTCCTCTCCAAAGAATGAGCCACAAGCGATCACAAGATTGACCGCCAACTAGAAGAATTCCGACGCATAGTCGTCTTCCTCTTCTTCCGCTTCTTCATGTCGGGTCTTCTTGCTAGCTCCGTTCGAATGACGCTTTTGATGGTGATGTTGTGGTGCTATAGGTTCGGCTATTCAAGAAGAAAAACCAAAAGTAGACACAAAGAGTCGAAGAATTAACATAAACCTCCTCTTATATTAACAAAGAAGGGTGGGACCATGACATTCATCTCCAAGAAGAAGAAAAAAGACGAAATCTCATTTCGGAAGGATATCGAAAAACCACAAACGCTTAGGAACAAATTGGCTTACCTCCTCTCGCATCCGCGATCCGTAGCCGCTCTTCCAAATGAGAAATGGTCTTCTGCTGCTCGTAGTACAACCTCTTGACCTTGTCATACTTGAGTTTCAAGATTTCCTGCGGGTAATCTGAGCCTGTAGAATTGTGCGCCGTTGCCGAAACTCGCTTGTCGCGAACGCCGTTAGCCGAAGTTGCCTGTGCCTGGAGTTTTGCGACTTCGTCCTCGAGATCCTTTATTCGGTTCTGCAAGTTCTCGCGATCCTGGCGAGCGTCGTCTCGTTCGATGATCGCGTCTTCTCGGTGTTGCACGGCGTCCTCCTTTTCTTTTTCCATCTGGTCCCGATCCCGGATGACAGCGTCTCTTTCTCTGTTTATTAATTCTCGCTCACGCTCCATGGCATCACGCTGGCGGACCAATGAGTCTCGTTCTTTTGTCACATCTTCGAGTTCGCCTTTCATGGCGTCGCGTTCCTGGACCATGATGTCAAGGTCTCGGTTGAGTTCCTGGTTTTCAGCCTTGAGGGCCTCCAGTTCATCGACATCGCCCCTCAATGCTTCGTTCTCCTTGGTCAATTCTTCGATTTGTGTTTCCTTTTGGAAGTAGAGTTTCTTGACTTTGTTATATTTTGTCTGCAACGTTTCTAATTCCCCCAGAAGGGCAGGGTCTTGTGGTGGAGGACGGGTTCGTAGCTGCAAAGACAATACAAAGATTTGTTAGTCAGTAATGAATCCTCGCTATCTTTGTGTTCCGTTTCCGATGCACGGCTTTAACAATTGAGGGGGGGGACAAGAATCGGTGTAACCACACTTACATCTTCGTTTTCATCCTTGACTTTTGTGTGTTCGTTCAACAAACTCTCAAGTTTACCTTCCAACTTGCGAAACTCAGCCATGATACCCATCAGGTACTCCGCTGCGGGGGCAAGGTTATCTGGCGCCGGCGCCGGTGGGGGAGGAGGCACGTGTGCATCTTCATCTTCGTGAGGTGGCGGTACTGGTAAATCTTCGGGTTGGAGATGTTCTTCATGGTCTTGGTCCTGCATTTCCTCGTCCTCGTCCTCTGGCGGGTGATGGAAAGTCTGGCGGTGATCAGAGAGACCGACTCCGGAGGCAGATTCTTCTGTCGGAGCGGTGGATGCACGGTGCGGATCTGGTGTTTCAGAGGCCATGACGTCGGGGACGGATTCAGTTGCGGTAGCCATTCTGGGTGTCGCGCTGGTGCTCACGGTTCGAGAGCCTGGCCTTGAAGCTGACGAGTTGCGACGAATTCTGATTCTGACAACACGCGGTTGTCTGGGGGACGAAGAAGCGATGGAGGGGGATCGGTGAGAGGAGTGAACAGAAGGCGACGGGACAGCGAGGAGAGCTGAAGTTTCGCGATCGGAGGGGCTTCCGTAGGGAAGAATGCGATTGGGCGCTCTTGCTGGCGCTGCTGGCTGGTGGAAGCCCGCTGCAGACCTCGACGAATGGCGCCTGCTGCCAGCGACGATGGTAGGGCTCGATTGCGATTGGCCACGCCCGCCCGAAAGGTGAACTCGAACGACAACTCCACTCGGCCGTGACAAACCGGCTGACTCGGAGACGACTGTCTTTTAATCTATCTAATCGAACGGTGCCTGGGGATAAGAGAAGATGCGACGACGGCGATAGTGGTGGCGAACGCGATCGATAGACGCAATCAGTCGCCAGGCGATCGGATTATGTGTCTGTCTGGATGCAGGGAAAAAGGAGGGAAATTACGATCCCTCCCGCGACATTGAAAGGCACTACCACCACACTCGAGTGGGAGGGCAATTAAACCTGGGGGTTGGCCCACGGGCTGCTCGATTGAATGATTAATTATTATTATTATTCGAGTGAGTGGGCAAGCGGTTGGGCGACAAGGGCGCGCGGACGCAGGGCGGCAGAGCAGCAAAAAAAAAAAGAGAGACCGGCTGGTTTGGCTGAGACGCTAATTCCAATGAGCTTCGGCTGGATAATCGATGTCCGATCGATCGGGTGGATGATATTAATTATCGTGATGTAAGTTGATGTCAGTCTCTCGATCGGTGTCTATTCGGACGTCCAAAATTAACTGATTACCCTGCCCGCTTCGAGTTCAAACTGATGAAAAAATTTTGTTTTACAAACCTGTGAAACCCTTCGCATTTAGTCGGATTCGGAGTTCAAATTGCGGTGGTTGGTAGATGTTGCTCCCTTGCAATTGCCAGGTGACCCTTTGCAGCCAGCAGGCTCGAGCCACAATCGATCCATCACATCGCAGGCACAGGGCACATTGCATTGAGCTTGTAAGGGGAGGAGCCACAGTGCCGTTGCCGTGTGGCGACCTCCCTTGACGGACTGGATCCGAAGGTATATTCATATTCAAATGGAGTATTCAGGCGCGAAACGGTCAAGATTGTTATATTAAACAAGTTATTATCATATGGTATACAGAGAATTCGAAAGAACCAAAGGCTAGTGAACATGAACAGGTATTGGAATGTGACGCGCTAGGAAACGCCCCGAGAAATGAAATGGGAATATGCAGAAGGATATAACGTCAAAATTTGCTCAGAAAAATCACACGGTATCGAAATATTTTGATGAAAAAACGCCAATAGCGATGATGCTAAACGCAAGTGTTCCTCCCCTGCAAAAACGAAATGAAATAGACCAATCTCTCTATATCTTGTCCGAAATAGAAAATTGGTCGTGGGAAAAAAAGCAATCGACAAGCATTGAGCGGAGTAATCCAGAAAACGAAACGAACATGTGCATGTCAAACTCGAACTTTTAATTCGTGAGATCGTATATCGGAAATAAAGATCGACTATTGAAAGACCCGCCATTTCCAACAACCTCCATATGGAAAAATATCTGTCTTCAGAATTAGAAGCTCAACTGCCAACATTCGGCACTAGAGTCTTCAGACGCCGGCAACTGGAATTCCTCCAGATCGTCCAAAATGCTGTCCAGTCTCAAATCGCCAGCATCCAAAATCGGTTCTCGTTTCCACGACGTGATATCTTGGAGGTAAGGGTCTTCTTGAACCGATAGTGGGGAGGGCTCAAGTCGAAACGTTTCGCTCGTCGTCCGATAAGCCTTATCGTAGATGACATTCGCGAGAGGTGATCTAGCCTGGATATTCATAGCCCCCATCTTTTCGTCCAATATTGTCGAACCCAGAATCGAGGATGGTGCTGGCGGTGATGGTGGAATCGAATATTGTTTGTATTCTCTGTCCCGTTGAAATAAAATATCGCTCAATTGAGTCGATGTCGACAGACCCTCAAATCCAAAAACCGTAAACCGTAACAAATTCAAGCTGCGATGATGCCCCGAAGAGGTACCGCGATTCCTGTTCCTGCCGAAGAATTGCAGCCTCTTCGCATGGTGGAGAGCCTTCGAGGAAGAGAATGGAAACTGGGTAGCCAGTTTCTGGACAGCAATCCTTCGAGCTAGTAGATATCCTGATATCGAGGGTTTGGCTAAATCCGGAGATCCGGCACCGCCGCGGCTGCTGTTACCCGTGCTAGCGCTTTTGGATCTACTGGCAGATAACGCTGCAACGGCGATACCTCTGCCAGCCGAATGTCGCTGACGAAAGATCAAGGAAATCTCGAGCAATCTGTCGAGCACGGCCTTTTTCTGCAAACTCGAAATCGATAAGGATAGTTGCTTATTGGGGACCTATATAATAAGGACGTCGTTACATTAGAAAAAAGCACTCAAAGAGAACCAATTGGCAAGGTCAGCTGGACCAGCTGCAGCAGTACGAAAAAAGGCGGAGTAGAGAGAGATTTCAAGAGGAAAGTGGAGTGTGAGCTAAAGATGCATTAGAAGACAAGGGTGGAAAGCTATTTCCAGCCAATCCGACAAATCTCGTGTTAAACTTTCATCGGATTTCAAGGAAATTCGATTTTGAAAAAACTGCGGGGACGGGATGGCATATAGAGGTGACAACGATCGTGCATGAACGGTTCACGGGATGAATCCCTCTTGTTTGTAGTATTACCTGACCGGCTGCCGGAACTCGTCGAGAGAACCGATCTGAGGTTGGAACGGAAGTCATGGCGGTAGATTCGGCTGGGTAAAAAGGTCGAATCCTGGGTTTTTGAGAAGGTGTGTGGAGAACAAGTCAATGTCTACCAGGGTCGTTTTACCATCTCATGCGCATGCAGCTCGATAGAGACTGTTACGTGTGCACGACGAGTCGGGGTGTCGGTACCGTGCAATTCGTGTGACCGACGACCTTTTGTGTTGCGACGACGTTGGCTTTGCCTGGATGCGTATGATATGTCCGAAGATCGCAGCGAGCAGATCACAGACGTCGTCCTCGAGGATATAATCTATATCTCAATCTAACTAAGGTCTCAAAGGAATGAAAAGGAGAGAAGGACCCGTCGACGGGATATAATAGAAAAGTGAGCGACAGGAGAGGAAACCTTAAAGAACGAAGGGATAATCGAATTCGAATTTTTCAACAAAAGATCTTCCAATTGCCGGCCAATTCATGTTCAGCTCAACCCCTTGGCGAAAGACTCCATTGGTTCTGTTGGTCATCCTCAACATTAAGTACCTTTCGACGAAAAGAAACAACCTTAACTCCTGAAAGAAGAATAAGAAAAATATGACGGAATGCTACGATGCGAGCTTTCCGTCTGTAATCGGCCACAACCAACGCCCACCTTCGAGCCTTCTACCCCACCGAAAAATGATATTAATATATTCTGGCATTCGTGAAATGGCCGAATAAATTGGCATTCGCTATAATCTCACGGCGCCGGCATGCATGAAGATTATGAGTTCATCGGTATGTTACTGATATCTCGCACGATCGATCTATCTATGGTCACGGACGCCTTCGGGTTCGTAGGCAGACTTATCTGCTATTAGTACGTACGTAATTAACATAACTTCCCCAGCCCCCACTGAATTTACACGCTGATATCCGCCATAATCGGTCGCCTAAGTGAGCTGTGAAACCGACAAGATTGTATTTTGGTCCTATGATCATGAAAACGGGAAACGAAACGACAAGTGTACCCCCACACCGGCCGTCGTTGAATTCTCTCTTCCCCGGATTTGGTCATGTAATCATGTAAGGGGAAACCTCCAAAGAGAAAATTCAACATAAACGATTGCAATTCCAGGCCTAGTTCGAATCCCAAGAACCAGGCTTTCTTTTAACATGTGGGGTCTAGTCTGCGCCTTTTTGTCCTCGAGATCTTCATTCCTTGAAACTACACACCCCCATTGTTGGAATAATTTAATTCTCCGAACAGTAACTCGAACAAAACATGCCAATGCCCTGTCCTAGTCTTGTTATTGACGCTTCGGGCCCTGTCCGCGAGCTCTGGTATTTGAAGCCGTCCCCGACTGAGTATAGTCTTGCCGAAATATCTTTAAATGATACATAAACATCGAAGAAACGTTACCCCCCAACGAACGACCAGGCTGCATGCCCTCTGGAATGCGGCTGTATACAAAGTATTACTAGATTCGAGGTATCCGTGACGAAATACCGGCAAATGAACTCCGTAAAATCTGCTATTTCGCTCTTTATTCTCTGCGAAGAATTTACTGACGAAACCGGCCGCTAACAGACGGGAAAGGCTTGATTGAAGAGAAAATCCGGGGTTATAATACTGATCCACCACAAAATTGTGGAGACGATGCTAGTGCTGTGGAGACAGTGATCATCTGACCGGATTTGTGGCTGAAACTTCCTTTTTAAACCTCAATTTTAGAACCTCAATTTCAACAATTTCACGAAGGAAATCTTGAGCTTGTTCGATTCTAGAACTCATTAGATTGACTCGCATTTTTATTTCCAAGATCTGTCGAAGCCATAGTTGGAGATTAGGCTTTAATGACAGTAGATAGCTAATTTTGTACAATCCATAATTTAAACGTATAATTACATTAATTCAAGATTAGATAAAACTGTTGAATAGATAGGGTTCCTGGAGAACTAAACCAAGGAATCAGGACAGAAAGATAAAACTAGATCCAAGCCAATACACCCTATTAATAGCAAAAGGAAAGCCAGAAACTCATATGATTATGATCATCCTTTCTTCTTCATATGATCATTTTCTAATTGCTGGGGAACTATTTAGCGTCTAGCGACCGCAAAGTCAGCACACCTCTCTCTAGACAGAGCTTCAAAGGTTATCACTCTCACTTACCTAAATGGTTCCAACATTGGCATTTGTACTCGGGATCAAATGGGCAGTTGTGGATAACGATCTGGTGACCGTACGTGTCGGTATACGTTTGGGTCAAGCGCCTAGTCATGAAACGATGATGTTAGCATTTCTAATATTTCGAAAATCCACTAAGAACCTGTTGAAATAGAGATCTCGCCGCTCGTATCAACTAGCTAACCGCGATCTGGCAGTCGAGATATATGGTTCTACCGTTTTAATCCGACCTGGGGTACTTACTCCCGACCATAGCCTTGCCCACCAACCAGGGTAAACAATATCGGGTTTTCGGGAGTCCCCATCGGGATCCCAATAGGCGGAGGAGGGGTTGCTTGTGTCTCTCCCATCATCCGTCGATCATCGCAGGATGTGCATTCAAATTCCACGTTCATGACAGCTAAGATTTCATAACCAGATCCACAAGTTCTGCAATGGGCCATCTTGTGGCCCGGCTTTGTCGACTCACTGTCAGAGTACCCTGTGTTCGGTTTGTGCACGGGTAGCTTTGCCCATTTTACTTTATTCGGGCTAGCTTTGGGGGTGGAGTTTTTCTCGCACGTAGAGCAGGTACTGCAAGTGCCCCACCATTCATGACAAGTGCAGCTCGCCTTTTGGGAAGTATAGGAAGCCATTTTGATTCAATAATGAATAATCTGTCCAACAAACCAGAGTCAAGATACTTAGCAATCCCTCAATTCGATAAAAGGACCGGGGAAATAAAATCAAACCCAAAATGGGACTCACTTTTGATAAAGTTGGCTATAGACGAGATATATGTACTTCAAGTGTAAGATTGATTTTTTTGAAATATTATTAGTAGGAAGATAGAGAGCAATAAAGCTTTATGATAATAAATAGCGTGGAGCCTCGCAACGGCTATTGTTTTCTTTGAAGGGAGGAATAGTGATATTTGAAGAATATTTACGGATCTAAGATTTTCCTGGGTTGGGAGGGGCGGTCCGCCGGCTTTTTATACCTTCATACAGAAATACAGGGTGAACATTAGTCTTGGGGTGGCGAACATGTCATTTCCGCGACGTCGGAGCTGTTGTGCATCAGGTCTGGTTTTATGACCTATCTTTGTATCATTAGTATGGATCACTTCCCATTGAGGCGACAGTTTTGCAACTTTTCGAATGTAGTTATCTTTTTCTATAGTTTTCTATTGAAAGTTACAGTGAGATACAGTCGGTGGAACAAGAGAAGTCTCACAATAAGTCTTGTAAGCGCCTTATAAACATATTTATGTTGCTTTGATATTGGATACGGTAGGTTCAAATATCGGGCCTCCCGCAGTTTTGGCCAATGGACTAGGTTTGAGCACACTAAATAGACACTTCGAGGGTTAACTTACGACCCTCCAGCAAATCAGAGGCACAAAAACCAATTCTGATAGCGATTATACGCCAACGTATGTATATGGATCTCTAAGCAGTAGAACAGATCCACCTTCAGTCTTGGTACTTTTTATTTATTATATCATTTATGTCTCATTAAGTCGATTATGAGTGAACAATTCTCAGGTAAAGGGGACTTAGCGAACTTTGAACGAACTATTGGAGTTCAATGAGGACTTTTATAGTCCATGAGGCTAAGCCGAGAAAAGAGGAAGAGACACCGTGCCGCTGAGCTGGTGAACTCCAAAGTCACGTTATAACGTTACGTTTATGATTTATGCCATTGAAATTTGACTTTCGAGTGGCAAAGACATGCTCTGTTATTCTTAAAAATTGATTGCATGCTTGCAGACCGCAATATCTTACTGACCATTGCGTCAGAAACTCAAGACCGACGGATTGCAACGTTGTTCATAACGTAGGATTTCAAGGCGCGAAAGAGCCAGTGTATTCCAGATTTGTGAAGTATCGGCGGCCGTGAATCCAGACTAAGAAATAAGATAAGCTTTTAAGAGTATCTGTGGTTGTGGTGATAGGAATATTGAGGCAATATGGTCCCGGTCCTGGCTTCGGGACTAATCCTGATCTGATTACAGCTAAAGTTGCGTTCATTTTGCTAATATCTTCATTATCCAATATCAGTGCTACCACCCTCGTCAAGAAGATCACAGTGCTAGGATCATATGAGGTTTTCGAAGCTTTGGGTGAAAGAAAGAGCCAGAGAACTCATTTCATAGCTAATGCTGTAAACCCCGAAAACTTCATTCTCATGCGCCTTATATCATTTGGTGTTGCACTCAAAGAAAAAAGAAATCAACTATCTCGAGTATAGAAAGCTAATTAAGGTCATCATTATCTGGAAGGACACTACGGATACTAGACCTAGAGCTGGGTTGGTCTCCTGGTTAAATTGATAGGCTTGACCACATCTAGGAAACGACTACTTTGTTGGCATTTTCTCTTACAGCTTTGACACATTTGCCAAACTACTCCTCCGAAAAGATGTCTTATCCATCTATGATCCTACTAGCGGTTTATTCTATCATCCTATCGCCCTTTCCTCTACGAACCAGCGATACTTTCCTCGCAACCTCAATAAAATCTCTAAAGTAAACCAACACATGTCGTTGTTTTTGTTGGAGATTTCAATATAATGTTTCCAGATTGGGAAGCGAATTGTGGCTTTCGATTGGCTACGCCACGGAAGGCTGAAAGTTTTCGTTGAGACTGGCAAAAGGCCACAGGATAAAGCGGTAAAACTTCAACCTACATATTGTTATATCTGCTTGGCTCTTTCACCTTTTGGCAATACCAAATTAAATGGTACACCTCGGAGCAGTAATGTATGAAGGCAAACCGGGTATCTGCAGGTTTGTTCTGCTGAGCTTTCGAGATACTGGAATTAATGCAAATTATCAAGGAAACCTTTCTTTTGATTCAAAACAAGGGGAGAATTTCGAAAAATACTGATAGCTTTTATAAGAGAGTGGCATTAATATGCAGCTACGGGCACTAGCCAACAGGCTAGTCACAGGATAAGTTGCGCTTGGATTCGAGGAATCAAACTATTGGCGTCAAGCTCCCGGCAAAACCCCCCTACAGTTAAAGCTACTCAATCAATTTTGAAATAACTCTTCTGGTAAATCTGCTGCTGACTATGATCGAGCAAGATCCAAAGTTCTCAAAAAAGTGATATGGCAATGATGCTCTAGGAAAAGACATCTGAAGAAATCGCCTTGAACTTTTATATCTTAAGGCGCTGCTAATCGTCATATACATGCATATGCGCCCTGCTCAGGAAGTACTTCCAAGTTGATTACCGCAGAAGAATCCTATGTTGACTCGGAAAAACGAGGGTGAATTTCTCCTCAAACAAATTGCTAGAAGTAGAATAAGATTGCGGGCCTGATATCCTAGTCTCGAGCCAGTACGAGACTCGGTTCAAATCGGGGCTCCGATGGTGGAAATTTGCGTCCAGAACAGGACCGGCTTGTTGTTGACACACCTCTCAGCCGCAGAGAAAGGTTCCAGCTCCGACGGCCAACATGCTTTTGACGGGATCAACAAGGGATCATAAAGCTTGTTTTTAGCACCAAGACGCCAGGTGTTTGAGTGCCCGCATTAAATTGAAGCATGACTTTTCTCAGGAGCTAATGACTTCGGTGCCTGAATAACCAACATTACGCTGCACAGCCGAGTCAAAACTGCGCTGTAAAGGTCGAAAGCGGGTACGGGTCTCCATTCCATCCGAATGAATGCAAGCCAGTCTAGCTAAGAATATAAAAGGCCGACAATCGCAACCTCATTTGGTTTCCAATATCCGCTGCACAGACCATCAAGATATTAGCACAATTGAATAAAAAAATCACTACATCAAATCACTATACGACTTCTTTTACCCCTATAATATACCTTGATAAACCACGTATTTCACAAAATGGTTCACACAGTGTCCTTCCTTACCACCACCGCCGCATTCGCCGCATTGGCAGGGGCACAGAACAACCCAAGTGCTGAAGCTCACATATTTGATATCTACCCGCCTTTCCCATGCGATGCCAACTGCAAGAAAGCACAACCTAACTACTTCCCACCATGTGGAGACGGTATGGGTTGTGAGTACAATGGCTCCGAGTGTGGCAACTAGGCCGGCTATAAAAGCTATTGCTGTCTCCAAAATCTTCCACAGAGGTATGGCAATATCACCTGCGACGATATCGCTTCCTACCTAGGTTCTTTCGATTTCAACAAAGATGGCACCGCAGCCGTCCAAGCACATGCCGATAATGCTGCCGATATCCAGTGCCCATCCGGGTCTGTTTCCTTTACTGGTACAGCGGATAACGCTAACGCGGCGGGAATTACGGGATCCTGTTGTGATGAAAATGGCGATGCAGTGGCTTTTGTCCCTGCTAATAACAGTCTGGTAGAGCCAACTATTGTAAGATGCATCCCGAGGCTAGGCAGTCAAGATGGAGACTCGTCCACCAATGGCGGATCGTCTACCACGGCTGATTCGGTTCCTTCGCCAACAAGTGGGGGAAGCGGCGGGGGCGCCCCTTCAACTTCATCAAAACCAAATGCTGCTGAAAGGACAATAATCGGTTCTAATCTTATTTTTGGGCTAGCGATTCTTTTGGCCGTTGGTTTGGCAATGTAGAGTTAGACTATAAGGATATTAGTGATGTGTTACGTGTTATGACAATTCATTAGCAGCGAAGGGTATTTTGTATTATAGTTACCTAAATAATGGATATCGATTAATAGTTCGATGCGATCAATGAGTATGAACGAGAGAGGTCGTCGACCTTTTCTTCTAGAATGCTAAGATATTACGCTCAGCTGAAAGTCTTCGGACTAGCAAATGGATTGACTTGATATAGAATACAATGGCGTGATATATGGGATTTTTATACGTATACAAGACTAAGGATCCTTAGCCAATGAAAGAGCTTATATTGCTTATATCCACTAGCAGTATCGGAATAGGCTTTATGCATGAAGGAAAATAAAATGACGAAAGATGATGACCGTCTTGATATGGAGATGGAAGGGGTTGAGTTGTGAGAGTTGGCTGAATATGCAGACGCAGACATCGACAGCAAATGGAGGAATGTGGGCGTTGCTAATCTTCAAAAATACTCTTCCTCCCATCAACCCCCTCTCTCAAAACTCTCCCTACACTCAAACAACCCATCTTCCAGGCTATCATCTCCATTTATATTTGCCTTCCATCCCCTGAAAGCCTGGAAGCCTACATCTATCTCATTCGTTTGATTTAGCTTCGGCACTTCCACTCGTTTTCTCGTTTAGGGCTGTTGGATAGCTGGCTACCCGCTTTGCTCAGCCCACTGTTTCACCCACTCTCGTTTTCAACTGGACGTATCTGATATAGAATTTTTGAAACTATCAAGGTATGGAGTGAAATCCAAGATGAATAATACTGCACAAACAATATAGGCATCCTATTTTCCTGCATTAGTTGCTAATATCAATCCGTGGGCGCCAGATGGCGACAGCGTCAAGCAGTGACGTTGATGTCGTATCTATGATCAAGAATCTTAAAGCTGATCTAGATTCGAAGTCAGCGGATATTGCTGAGATCAAAGAAAGCGTCAACCTCCTGAAAAGGTTAGTCTTTTTTGGAATATGCTCCAGAATAGAAACAAAGAATAATTATCTTAACAACTTAAATTCCATTTTAGTGTTCTTCTGGCTACCAATCGCATTACTGCACCGATGAAGAAACAATTGGATCAAGAGGATGAGAAAGGTTAGTTGTCTGCTTCCATCAAGTATCATATATCCGCGAACAAATATCTAACTAGAGCCTTTTGATAAGCAGAGTTCCATTCCTCTCCGTCACAGGCCCCCGAGGACCATGGCAGCGACAACCTTAGCTCGGTTGGAACTTCATTGACTAAAGTCTCTCGTTCCAGCTCCCAACAGGCACCATTTCGATTTGATGAGGCCGAGAAAAAAAGCATCATGGTTCCTGCTGGAGCTACTACTAGCCCTAGCAGCGAAGTTACCAGTCGAAAGAACACCGACTGTCCAGCTTGGCTCGATCCAAACCCCATTCCCCAAGCTGGACATGTCATACCATCGCCTGTAACTCCTGCTTTTCCATCCACGAACGGCATGTCAATGAATGATACCAATGGGCAAGCGGGAGATTCTCAGAAAATCATACCGTGTAATCAGATTGCTACAGAGTCTGGACCTCAAACTTCTATGACCAAAATCATGATTAACGGAGTCCCTCGCAACATCCCAAGTGGTAAGGGGTCCGCTCCTAAACAGTCGTTCTATGCTCAGCAGAAGGAAACTCTCGGTCCCTCGCAGCCTGTCCTCTTCACTCGTACTGTCAGAAACTCTGCACCTGCAAAATTTCCAGGGACGCAGGCCGCTATGCCCTTTCGTAACTTGACGGCTCCTTCTATGGCTACCAAACAGCACCAATCTTTCGAAAAACCCAATCAACGACATGTTTCCGAGCCCCACAGATCTCGCAAGTCCCGTCCTGCAAAGTATTGTACCTCTTGTGGAGACCAACATAATCATCTCAAAAATTGTCCCAAAGAAGGTATCATCCAGCTTGGGGGATTTGACGGACGACAATCCAAACCTGAACATGCTGACGGTTCCGAAAAAGTGGGCCCCGGTCATCGTACTTTTGGCAACGGAAAGGGACCTATTTTTCGACCTTCCGAGAAAGCTCCAGGATATCCTGTGGATCGTCAATTAGAGCTCATCAACACGGTGATTGTCCGCCTCGAAGCCGGTGGATGGAGACCGCCACCAAGGCAGTACATTGATGCCCTTGGGAACCCTATTCCAATGGTCGACGTCGTCAACGTTAATTACTCGGATGACTGATGGGATTTTTAAATTTCAGATTTTGGCTTATCCTATAGATCTTTGTTTACCGCCATCTCCACCCAGGTAGCAAAGGCTGTCTTGAATTTGTCATTATCTTCCTTTCCTTTCCTTTCCTTCTTTTCTTGAAAAATTATTAATTAGGGTTTATACGGGTCAATTATTAATGTACTTTGGGCGTTGGTTTCATGGGTTTCTTTCTTATTTTCTTTCCTTTAACCCTCGGGAATTGGTTAGATTTTACTTAACATTCTCGAGTGAACCTTCTGTTACATTAGACAGCTTGAAAAATAAACTAATCATAGTATTCGAATATTCTCCATGAAAGAGTAAAATATAGCCTTGGTAGCGGCTAGTCTGGGCGGGTAGCGGCTAGCTACAGCTGCGCCGAAATATCTATATGACTTTAGTAAGACAGATATATACGTGGGTCTGATGAATCCTCTAATAGGCATCTCGATATTTTGACGAGGCTCTCGGTAACATTCAACAAATCCCTAGGTCTAACCTGCGACGGTGAATTTAGTACAATAGTACTTTGTAGGAGTTTTCGCATGTAATATATACGTTGTCTTATCTGGCGGCATTAGCCCTGGAGGCTAACTAGATTATTACTCGCGTTTGTAAAAAGATTTACAAGGTAAATAATATCCGAGCATCTACCACATGTTCCCAACATAGTCCCGAGACTAGTCCCAACAATAAATGAAGGTCAAATGGTGCCTTATTATTAAATTCAACTGTATCGAGATGAGCTAGTGTAATTAATTACAGTGAAACCTCTGGCTACAATCGAAAAGCTTACGAATAAAATCGGTTCGGAATTCCAGAGTAGAAACTTTCCAAAAGTCAATAACATAACATTATCCAACAATGCGCAACGCCCGGCCCAACCGTGGTCTGTAACTCTCCTTACTCTGGTCAAAGGGAAATGGGTTGTCTCGTAAACCAGCCGCGCAGCACGAAGGAAATGGGGTTAATGAGCTTACTAAGTGGATAACTCCGAATATTCCTCGGTAGCCTCGAATCCAGGCGCCCGAGGCAAGGGTTCCTCGTTAGAGGTTGTGCCGTCGCCCACGCACACAGCGAGAAAATTCTGATACAGCGCAAAATTTCGTTCACATGTGTCGGAGCATTCTTGGAATGAGTTGGCTGATTTTTGCGGATTTGGGGCTTTAAACTGCTAAAGTCGGACTAGCTGTGGCGCTAGAGATTCCAATTCGAGCTGTCATGTTTACTCGGCGCTCTTCATGACAGAAGTAGTATGGATAATTCGAGAATTAATTTTTCGATTAGCTATTCGAACGGTTCATCCGTCGCATGTTTAGCGATATTTGTTTTTTCAGCATGCAGGCATGCGATCAATGGGATGCAATTAATGCTTGCACTTGTCGTGATGTCAACATCCAACATTTCTAACCCAGTTTCGCTGCCAGGAGGTCTAATATTCCATTCCATTGAAATGAAAATTTTATAAAAGGAATACCATCCAGCTATCCTGAGCTTGATATTTTCATCATTCTTCTACACCATCAGTATTTAATTAACCATTTGATTCTCATCTTCAATTTATATAAATTTATTACAACCGTTTCGCTGGTATTTTCAGACCTTAATTTCTAAAGCATCTTTATAAACCTCTTTAAATATTACAACATATTCAACACAAAGTATTTCCACCAAAAGCAATGGCTCGAGATACCTTTGTTGGCTGGGTCGCAAAGGACGCCTCCGCAGCGGATGGCAATCTCGTCTACGAAGAATTTGAGCCAAAGACGTGGGAAGAAACTGATGTTGATATCGAGGTCACCCACAGTGGCATTTGTGGTAAGTCTTATCTTGCCTTCACATTCCTCGGATCCCGAATCACCATTCCACATATGCATATGCGCATCAAAACTCGCGTGAAGAGCCCTACTTCCGATTGGTCGAATAGAATACTAACTATTGTTCATTGTAAATACAGGAAGCGATATCCACACGCTAAGCGGTGGTTGGCACGTACCAGAATACCCTTGCGTCGTCGGCCATGAGATAGTCGGCAAAGCTGTCCGAGTCGGCAGTAAAGTTAATCACATCAAAGTTGGAGACCGTGTTGGCGTGGGCGCGCAATCCGACTCCTGCGGAGAGTGCGAGTTCTGTTTGAGCGGTAACGAGACGGTCTGTGACAAATTTGTGCAGACTTATAATTCTAGACACCTGAACGGTGATAGGTCGCAGGGCGGATACGCCGATCACGCGAGAGTTCCTGGAAGATTTGTTATCAACCTGACACCGTATCCCAATATCCCCTCGGAGCTGCTAGCCCCAATGTTATGCGGTGGTCTCACTGTGTTTAGCCCACTCAAGAGGTATGGGGCGGGACCTGGGAAGAAAGTTGGTATCATCGGGCTCGGTGGATTAGGGCATTTCGGTGTCATGTTTGCAAAAGGTGTGTTGATATTCCAAACCACGCGTCGAATTTTAGGTTATGGACTAATAGAGGGTGGTGAAATTGCAGCATTGGGAGCCGATGAAGTCGTGGTCATCTCTCGCAACAAATCGAAGGAAGCAGATGCCAAAAAACTCGGTGCTGACCGCATCATAGCCACAGGCGAACCTGACTGGGAAAAAACCTATGCAAGCTCGCTGGATATCATCGTCAATACCGCAGATTCTACAACTATGCCTTTCTCAGGTTACCTCAAACTCCTCAGGCCGTTCGGAACAATCGTACAGGTGGGAGCACCCGAAGGAAACATGCCAGCATGGAGCGGTGCCGCCTTGTTGCTGAAGAACAGAAGTATCGCCGGTTCTCTCATTGGCACTCGAGCGGAAATCAGGGAGATGCTACAGGTAGCAAACGACAAGGAAGTCAAGACATGGGCAAACTTTTTCCCAATGACCAAAGTTAATGATGCCATCAAAGCTTTCAATCGTTCCGAGGCACGGTATCGTATCGTGCTCGTCAACGAGAAGCACATACATTAAAGGAATAGACACCAAGCTAGCACAGCCTAGCTTGGCTATCGGATGAAGCTAGAGAATAGAATATAGAATATGCATATAGATTAGAGGGCGGTGTTGATTGGTTTTCCTTAGGTCTTCTGTTATACGTACGTGGCATCGGAATATTTGAGCGGCCTCGTTTGTACTTAGCATAATAGGATGAATTTCAAAAGCCGTTTTCAGTTTTACTTTGATATCCAAGAGTTTTCAACGGTGGGATTTTCTCTCCAAGCCAGCTGGTGATCTGGTGATAAAGTGTCCGTTTGGGGCGAGTGGAGTTTGTCTCCCTTGCGTGTGCCGGCTTGCTGCGCCTTCTTATTTTCACCGATATGAGGGAAATATTCTAACTTCCCCATGCATTCGCCTTATAACCAATCAGTGCGAAGTCCGGGTAGCTCGAGAGTTAGAGAAACAATCTTGGTATAGGACATGTTGAGTTAATTTGTTCTGTCAATGTTGGGATTCTCGTGCTCTCGCTCTTGATTTTCAAGGCCATATAGGAAAGTCCTCGCTTGGAAATAAGCATAACCGTCGCGTAGCTTAGTATCCCGGTAGACCTGTTCGTCATCTGTTAGGGCTTAGATCTAGGGGAGATCTTTTCATTTTTATTTGTTTGTGGACTGCAGGTTAATCAGGAGCTGAGAGAGCTATGACTTATGTTCCAGTTGCGCAAGACGTGGTTAACCTGCACACGTGGCCGGCGCTGCGGACATCGGCTGTCATCTAAATTGCTGATCGATGTTTTGGTCTCTTTACCATAAATTTCGATCGCGAATTGCCACTCCGAGAAGACCGCGGACAGCTAAAAGTATTATTACTAATTAACCGTTGGATTAGCAAATACCAATAAATCTAGACTGATCTGTTATGATTGAATTCATCCCATCAGATCTTGGTTTCAATTGTTCGGGGCAGTGTCGTCAAACCCCTCCCCAAATTTCCGAGAACGAAGAATTTGAATGGCAGCGTAACGTTCCGGGGATGTCTCGCAAGAGAATGCGATGTACGCAAGGAAATCGCCGCAAGAGAAAATAATCCGTGAGACGTTTGATGTTAGGTAGCTAACTTGGCTTGCTTGGGGAGAGGTATTAGAAATGATACAAGTATTCGCCAAGCTAGGTTCCCTGGTCTGGCGCAACACCTGCACAACGAAGGCCGGACTGTTGGGGATGAGCGGCATGAGCTCTTTCCTGTTTTGAGAGGTGCCTGGTTGATCAGCTTCAATGCGTTAAGCCACAGGAGACTCACTAGCCACACGAGTCACCACTTCAGCTGGTCGGGAACATCCAACTTGCAACTTTTTGCCGGCCGGTGCTGTGGCGTTTGAAAGTCGGGAGGCATGCACTGCCACACATGCCACCATCTGTGGCTTAGTAGCATTTATGTCAGATCTCCAGAAGAATCAATATGCAATAGTATACTAGCCAGTAGGATATATCCGGATATACCTTAGGAGTTTATTGGAGGATAATATCAGGCCCGTCCCTGAGACAACTATGCTACACGAACCCGTGATACAACTGGGGGAATCTCGCGGAAAACAATCTTGATCGTATCGACCATGGGGTCTCTTAATTGCTGTGAAATCTGCAAATTTGGAGGCTGTGTCCTCGAAATTTTTAAATTTCACACGCCATTTAGAAGCCATATACAAGAATCAAGCTTGAACCCGAAGTTGTCAACATTTCAAACACCAAGCGTATCGGAAGGCAAAAGTTTTCGGTATCATTAGGACCAGGTCCTGGGCACGATCACAGGTTCTGCAGATCTGGAGTTGAGCGGATCCAAGTCCAGGAGCGGAAGTTTTGTGTCAGAGAAACTACATGCCTATGCAATATGATTATGGAAAATCTTCGAACACGTAAAGGCTTTTCCGCAGCTGGCCGAGTGGCTGTGAAGCCCTGTTACCGGATTTTTGTTCATTATTTAGCAATTTTGAGTAATAGCAATCGTCAATCCCAGATCTAGCTCTAGTCGTTGATAGCAGCCTATCCGTCTCCGTTGTCGTTGTTGTTTGCAGTTTCCATTTGCAATCCATGTCCAGTTTGTTCAAGAACCTAAATTATAAAGATTCGACTGCCTAAGAGAAATCCTATATCACAAATGGCTTCGCTTGGCATCTTTGCTCTTGGTGATAGGTTACACGGGAAACGGCTTGATGGAGAGCTCTAAAAGGAAGGCAACTCTTGGCGATCGATTGAGGGATGTCCTGTTGATTGACAAGCTCGTGTTCATCGAGGAGGATTTTTAATTTTCTCGATACGCAAGATCTATGCAATTCGATGTCATGTAAAATGCTGTGTACAGGTACCAGTAAATTTGTATGCTACTTCCTAAGTAGCAGGTACCGGTATACCGAGTATTCATGCTCAGATAGATTTTTAAGTATTGTGACACAGGTATAAGAGTGAATGATATTATATTAAGAGAATGCTATTTTTTCTCTCTAGAAATTCGCACAGCGGGCGGCTAAAGAGACTACTGGCAAGCTGGAAAAAAAAAAAAATAATAATAAAAAAAAATTAATAACCTAAGACGAGAAGCACGGCAACTAATACGCCTGATCACGATTGAGAGTATTGAAGTTTGAGGTTGGGCAATAAGTGCCATGTTATTGGACGGGATGACGCCGGAGTTTGTTGGCGTCCAATGTAACTATTTGGCGCCTCGTGTGGGCCAGCCAGCTGCGGTGGTTGAAGGTTGGAATTCTTCAGTAAGCCAACGTTACCCACAACTTTGATCCGTGCCTATTCAAGATAGCAATACCAGTACATAGTACTAGTACGTACTAGTATACTGTATTTGACGAAGGAATACCCTGAGCACGAGTACTTGGCGAGACGACAACCTACCCTCGATGATCTTTTCTTTACTAAACGATCCGTTCGGAAAGTCCAACAAGGATTTGAAAGACTGAGAAGGAGACCAACGATCCTGCCTGCACAGGCCTGTTAAGCGGGATTCGAATGTCATGGAAGAGCGAGACCATCCAACACATCCCACCAGCGCTGCCCCCTGTCTCAAGACTTTACACAGCCCACCTGGGCCTGCTGTGGGATGATGGATGGGGATGGGCCATGGGCGCGCGTTAGGCCATGTGCTGCTGAGGGCAAAAAAGCATTCCACAATCTGCTGCGAACGAACTGATATGCCGTCAAGGCAGTTGCTAGGTGACTTTCTCGTTAGTCGTTCAAGGCTTGGGCCATGGCAGGCCATGGGAAAGTATTGAACCGTTGAGGAAAACAAGGTATGCTATCCTGATTTTCAATTTTTCTTCTTCTTTCCTTTTAATGGCTCCGCCTGCCTTTGCCCAGATATTTACCATCTTTCACAAGCCCGAATTTGGTCGTCATCTCCTCGCACAATCTTAAAAAAAATTATATTACAAAATATCCCTCCTTGAAGGATCGCGGCTGCTGAAAGTTCCGGCTCACGATAATATATAGCGAAATTCGCCTCGCAGCTCTCCTACATTCGAGATTCTTAAACGTCAGGGCCTCGCCGACAGAATATATGCATAGCCTGCCCCGATGACTCGAGTCGCATAACTCTATTTCTTCCATTCTAAATTTTAATTCTCATTAATATTCCCACCCCTTTCCTCGCTCATAGCAACTTTATTCATTCGATAAAAATTATAAGGCACAGTTCGACCCGCTCGACAAAAGAAGAAGAATATCGAAAAGGGTTTAATAGCGTTGCTGTTTTTGTGAAAGGATAATTGATCGCACGACAACGTTGCAACGCGACGACCAATTACAAGGGGTCACAACGACAACAGCCCAACACATTTAACCTGATTCTCCTGCTATACTATGGCCCAACAGCCAGCGGTTCCGTCGCTGACAGTGAGCACCCAGCATCTTACGATATCACCGACTAGCAACTCTCCCAACGGAAGGTCCAGGAGTGAAAGCATTGGATCCCCCACAACTCCGACAAATTCATTTTTAACAGCAGGTGTTCACCATGTCCGACATGGAAGCATATCTTCTTCCATTGGTGGAAGCACATTACGGCCCAGGTCCAGCTCCATGGGCATGTTTGGGAATATCAGTCCCGAAGAGGCCCTGAAACCCGATTTAGGAACGGAAAAGGATTTCAAAGTCGAAAGCAATCCCTTTGCCTTCACTCCGGGCCAGTTGAATAAAATGTTAAACCCGAAATCTTTGGCTGCGTATCAGGCTTTAGGAGGTGTATTTGGTATCGCTAAGGGTTTGAAAACGGATCTCCGCAGTGGCCTCAATGTGGATGAGACGGCCATCCACTCGCCTATTAGTTTTAATGATGCGGTTACCAGCAGTGAGGAGGAGCCAAAGAAGAATAAAGCAAATAACAGCCAAGCCATTTACGTTTCTCAATCTGGGACAAGAGCGCCCTTCGGCGACAGACTGAGAGTTTACAAAGATAATCGAATTCCCGAGAAGAAGGCAACTCCGCTTTGGATGTTGATGTGGAATGCATACAAGGACGAGATTCTCCTCCTTTTAACTGGTGCGGCCGTCATATCGTTAGCTTTAGGTCTCTACGAGACCTTTCGCTCACATCCTGCTCCGAATCCTGGTGAGCCGGTTGAAAGTGTTAAGGGTGCCGACTGGATCGAAGGTGTCGCTATCATCGCTGCTATCGTCATTGTTGTTTTAGTGTAAGTTGAGCTCTATCCCATTCCATGCAACTAAAAACAAAGCTGATCGCCTTATTTTAGTGGAGCTATCAATGATTACCAAAAGGAGAAGCAATTCGTCAAACTGAACAAGAAGAAGGACTCTAGAGAGGTCAAGGTAATCCGGTCTGGAAAATCAGTTCTCATCTCCGTATACGATCTCATGGTTGGAGATATTGTTCACATCGAACCCGGTGATCTCATCCCTACGGATGGTATCTTTGTCGAAGGCCACAATGTTAAATGCGATGAATCCAGTGCAACCGGTGAATCTGACATGATGAAGAAGACGCCAGGCGACGAAGTTTGGAGATCTCTTCACAACGGAACCGCAACTGCCAAAATGGATCCCTTTATCATTTCTGGCGCTAAAGTCCTCGAAGGTGTCGGTACTTATATGACCACTTCTGTTGGTGTCAACTCCAGTTTCGGCAAAATTATGATGGCACTTCGCACCGAGACGGAGGCGACTCCTCTTCAAGAAAAACTTAATAGGCTTGCCGGTATGATAGCTAAGCTTGGTGGCTCGTAAGTTATACGTTAGCATTTTCCTTTTTTTTACTAGTTGTGTGCTAACATCTGATACTAGGGCTGCTGGGCTCTTGTTTTTCGTCCTTCTCATCAAGTTCCTCGCGGAGCTTTCTGGACATTTACAACCCTTGAGCCCCGCTAATAAGGCATCCGTTTTCACTGATATCCTCATTGTCGCCGTCACCATTGTAGTTGTCGCAATCCCCGAAGGTCTCCCACTCGCTGTCACACTAGCTCTCGCTTTCGCCACCACTCGAATGTTGAAGGACAACAATCTGGTTAGACTTTTGAAGTCTTGCGAGATTATGGGAAATGCGACCGCTATCTGCTCTGATAAAACCGGAACCCTAACCACTAACCAAATGACAGTTGTTGCTGGTACCATCAGCTTGAACAAGGGTTTCGCATCGACTCCGAATCTGCAGGAGAAGCTTTCTCACCGGCCAATCTCAGATGTCGTTTCCTCTCTTTCACCTGCGATCAAAGAGCTTTTAGTCAAAAGTATTGCCATCAATTCGACTGCGTTCGAGGGAGAAGAAAACGGTGTCCAGACATTCATCGGCAGCAAAACAGAAACAGCCCTTCTGACCTTTGCTCGCGATTTCCTCGGCATGTCGCCCGTCGCCGAAGAACGATCCAACGTCAACATTGTGCAAATCTTCCCCTTCGATTCCGGCAGGAAGTGTATGGGCGTCGCTATTAAGACCGGGAGCGGGTATCGCCTGTTCGTCAAGGGCGCCTCTGAAATCATGCTTCGATTTTCTTCTCATTACTTGGCTGAAGTGTCTTCCTCTGATAGACTCTCCACGATTGCCTTGAGCAGGAATGATGTTATCGGAGTCGAAGATACGATCAATTCTTATGCCGAGAAATCCCTTCGCACCATTGGTATGCTTTACAAAGATTTCCCACAATGGCCACCCGCAGAATCAAAATTCCAAGAGGACAGCACCTCTGCTGTCGAGTTTGGTTCAATCCTGAACAACTGCGTGTTTATCGGCTTGGTGGGTATCCAAGATCCCCTCCGTCCAGGCGTCGAACGTGCTGTTGCGCAATGCCAAAAGGCTGGTATCACCGTCAGAATGGTCACTGGTGACAACATCGTTACCGCTAAAGCCATCGCCGCCGAGTGTGGAATATATAGAGAAGATGGCATCGTCATGGAAGGCCCAGATTTCCGCCAATTATCACAGGAATCAATGGACGAAATTCTCCCTCGTCTTCAAGTTCTAGCCCGTTCATCGCCAGAAGACAAGCGTATCTTGGTTCGCAGACTTAGGGACCTTGGAGAGACTGTTGCATGTACCGGAGACGGAACTAACGATGCCCCTGCCCTTCACGCCGCCGATGTTGGCTTTGCTATGGGTATCGCCGGTACTGAAACTGCAAAGGAAGCCGCCGCTATCATCTTGATGGATGATAACTTTGCCTCTATTGTGAAAGCGACCATGTGGGGTCGTGCTGTCAACGATGCTGTCCAGAAATTCCTTCAGTTTCAACTCACCGTTAACATCACAGCCGTCATCCTCGCTTTCGTCTCCGCAGTCTCCAACCCTGATATGAAGTCAGTTCTGACCGCGGTTCAATTGCTCTGGGTCAACCTCATCATGGACACATTTGCTGCTCTCGCTCTAGCCACCGACGCTCCCACCGAAGAAATCTTAGACCGAAAACCGACAGGCAAGAAAGCACCATTAGTTACTCTGGTCATGTGGAAAATGATCATTGGACAAGCGATTCTCCAACTCGTCATCACATTCACTCTTTACTTTGGCGGCTCTAAACTCCTCCCAGACGCCACCACCGCTGAACTCGATACCATCGTATTCAACACCTTCGTGTGGATGCAAATCTTCAACGAATTCAACAACCGTCGTCTCGATAACAAACTCAACATCTTTGCTGGTATCCAAAGAAACTGGTTCTTTATTGCCATCAACTGTATTATGATTGGTGGTCAAGTTCTCATCATCTTCTTCGGTAGCGATGTCTTCTCGGTCACACGCATCAACGGCAAGCAGTGGGCAATCTGTCTAGGTACCGCAGCGATATCCCTCCCGTGGGCCGTCCTTATCAGGCTTATCCCAGATTCTGCAGTTCATGCAGGATGGGTCTTTTGCCTCCCATTCATCCGCCTCGTCGGTCGGATCTGGAGTTTCTTTGCTCGCTGGGTTCTCGATCCTATCGGTCATCTGTTCAGAAACACCTGGAGGGCGGCAAAGATGCCTTTCGGGCGCAGCAAGAGAAGGAATAACTCTGATGGAGAGGAGGATGAAGGGGAAGAAGAGTATTCCAGAGAGAAGGATACCCCCAACGCCAACCCATCCACCCCACTAGCTGCACCAATGCCTGCTATCGTTGTTGGTGATGACTACATCACTCCAGTCAGCCCGTTCTCCAAATCAGCAGATATCGAGCAGGGAATGCCTCCAAAGGCATAATTCTGCCTTTCTGTACGTCTGTTTGTCACAGTACTTTTGACGCACAAGGCTGTGTGTCTACGGCACAGCTACCGCATTGCATTTTTGAACACACAAAACATGCACAACACATTTTCTCTACATTTTGCAACATTTCCCCCCAGCGTTTATTTGGCTTGCATTTGCGTTTGCATCTGCATCTGCATTTCCTTTTCTTTTCCTTTCCTTTCTATCCCATGAGGGATATCTCCTGGGAGGTAATGTGCTGCTATGATTCTTTAAAAACATAAAAGTATTTCCAATCATTTAGCGATGGAGCGATGGAGTATCGGAGTTTAATAATTTTTTCTTCTGAATTTTGTTTTTCACATATATTTATCAGGACTATCGCTATCTTTATACTATTATTAATTGAGTCCTGTCATCGAAGTAGCTAATGTATTATTGAAATCCATGTATCAATAGAATATATCCATATACACTTCTCATTATATCATGCATATGCATGCATCGAATGTTCAATCCTCGAGTTGGTTAAGGTAGCCTTGAATCCAGGTTAAGGTATGTAGGTCACAGTAGAGCAGGTGTTTAAATTAAAACGGCAAGGCTTCGTTCAAGACAAATCAGCAACAAGTGTATTTCTGTATCTGGATGAAGAATCGCAAAGAAAAAGAGAAAAAAGAAAAACATCCCTGTACGAGTTCGGTATGTAGATCCTGTAGGGCTGCTAAAAAGCTGTATCAAATCAAACAAACAAAAAAAAAAAAACAAGATACTAAGTATATATAAAAAGATGTAAGCAAATAAAGCAAGGCTATATAAAAACTTTGTGAAATGTCCCTTTTGTCCAACCCTAAATACCCAAAAAATTAAAAAGAAAAAAGAAGAAAAAATCCGTCGCTAAATGCACAAAATGAAATGTAACGTAAAGTAGGCGCAAAACTGTATGACAGAAAACTGGCAAATCAAATCAAGAGGAAATAAAAGAGAAATGGGTGCTGGAATCCCTGCTGCTGGTTTGCTATGCGGTAAGTAAAAATGGAAAAAAAAAAGAAAGAAAGAAAGAAAAGAAACGCGGTATATATGGATATATAGTGAAACGAAAAAAAAAAAAGATGGCAAGCAAATAATGAGAAAGGTAAGGAAATTAATATGTATGAACGCAAACGCTAAGGGAAAGACAAAGGGAAAGAAAGGATCATTGCGGTCGTTATATGTTCGTTAACTCGAGGCGGGATATGTAGAGCCTCAAAGTGTCTCGTGGACCAGACCGGGCTCGTATTCAGAAACCCAAATTGCTTAATTTGTGAAATCGCAATCGGAGCCATCGAACCAGCTGCCATCGTTTTTTTTACTTCTCCATGGTAGCGGCCGTGCTGATTCCGTCAACACTGCCTTCCGAATGGAGCTCATCGGTTACATAGCTCCAACTGACGCCGGTATCGACACACCATCTGTTCCACAAATCTTCGAACATTTGCTCGCCGTACATGTCGACCTATTGGAAGAGAATGTTTGTTAGTTTTGAGCCTCCAAACTGAAACCGATACGGTATGGTGGGGGGGGGGGGGGGGGGGGAATCTTAGACTTACAATTGAAGTCATTGGTTTCATCCGATCAAACAGGCGACCGCCATTTGCTGCCACCTTCTTGCTTGGTGTAACAGCACACATGACGCCAGTCTTACAACCTTCGCTCGAGGGCATAGCGAGATTGAACCCGGCCGTTAGGAGCCACCAGATCGGGTCCACGCTTCTTTTCGAGGTCTTGACGGTCTCGGTTTGGAAGAAATCCGAGGCCGCGTATCCGGGATTGAACGCATGAGCGACATAGTCCTTCCCTTCCAACCTCCACTTTTTGTTCAACGCCTTTGCGAAGCATAACTGCATGAGCTTTGACTGGCAGTATAGAATACAGTTGGTCGGCTGCTGACCCTTGATGTAATGATATCCCGCTTCCATTTCGTTCTTTACTGACTGTTTGGCAAACCGTGGAGTGAAGCCACCGACGTAACAGCCGGGCGAGGCGGTCATAACGACTCGGGCGTTCGGGGCAAAGTACTTTTCGAGCCTTTGGGTGATTATAAAGTTGGAGAGGAAGTTGGTCATGTACATGTGCTCATAACCGTCCGGGGCGTAGATGTGATCCGTATCCGGCGGACCGCCAACTCCAGCGTTATGCATGAGAATATCGACGGTTTTGCCTTCCTTGTCCCAGGCATCACAGAATCTGGTACAGTTTTCGATAGTCGAAGTGTCGAGCTGCAGAATGTGAAGAGTTGCTTTTGGCACCGTTCTGAGGATATCCTGCTTGGCAGCTTCTGCCTTTTCCATGTTTCGGCATGCAAGGTAGACCGTAGCGTTCATTTCAGCTAGGTATCTTGCAATTTCCTTCCCGAGACCCGTATTACTGCCAGTGACAATAGCGTTCTTTCCGGTAAGATCCTGGCGTTCGAGTTTCTGGCGTGGGAGGAGTCTTGCGAGCATCACTTTGATCATTAGTGCCTTTATCGAATTGATATTGATAGCGGCCTTCATCTTTGTCCTTCTCAGGAACGACATCTTCTTTTGATACTCCATCTTCCCTCAAGGTACTATAAATATATATATAAAAAAATAAATGATACTATAAGATATGTATATATATGATAAAAGATATAAAAACGGTCGATATTTTTAATCGGCGCAAAATAAGAATAAAAAATATAAAGAGGCAAGAAGAATATAAGCTGAAAAAGACGATTTTGAGGTCAAAGGGGGAGCTAACAAGCGGCAAGCGACTCGCTTTTATAAGCCACCAGAACCGCAAAGACCATTGGAGTTTAGTCGAGGAAAATGGCGTCGCAATTTTGGGGAACTACGAGCCGGAGGGGCGCCCGAGCTTCAAGTGCGATAAAGATTTAAACTCCTAGCAAATAGCCCCCCCAATCTACTTCTCCTCTCTGATTTTCTTTTCTTTTCCGAGTTACATGTACGATTGCGAAAATGTTTTTTGATCGAGGTGGAACCAGCGTTTGCTAATTTGTGACAGCTACGCGCATAGTGCGGAGGCGAGGTGGCCATTGGGCAATTCGGGGGGGGATAGCGTTCTTTATTATTATTTTGGGTACCGGGCCTCAAATTTCCAGACCATGCGTCGCAAAAGCCCATTATGAGGGCACTCGGCACTCGGCTAAATATTCATCCAGAATAGAATACTTTCAGCGTCGCTGCTGCAAAGACAAGATTAAATTCTGGGATAATCGAGGATATCCGGCATCATCCCACGCGTCGACTTCTGCGGTTTTCGTTGGGATTTTCACGCAGAACGGCGGCACGGAAGCAAGTAGACAGTGATCCGAGGCAGTTTGTCTGGGTATTTCATGGATTCCTATGCCCCGGTCAGGTCATCATGCACCTGCAAGCTTTGTAGACGAGATGCTGTAGCAAACTTCGATTGGGCGTGATGCGCACATATCTTGTGCTTCAAACGCTGCATAAGGATGCTGTTCCGCCCAATTAATGTTGAGCATCTCCTGCGTACATGAAATGATAAACGGATTTGGGACACATTTTTTGTCAACAAAATCCGGGCCTGCCACGCGGGGAAAACCAAGTATTTGCCTGCAACATCTCGGAATTATCCTTTTTTTCTCCATTCTTTTTTTTTTTTTTCTTAATTTTCATTTTCTCCCCCTTCTCTTCTTCCTTGCTTGCTCAAATGTAAATTGGTATTCGGGTCGCGCTAAGGAGTGGGGAACGATGAAGGCCCCACTTTTGGCAGGAGCTGTGCCAGCGCACAATGTTGCTTCAAAGATTGAAAAGGGTGACCGAGTGAGTGGTGACTGCGACATGGCTTGCAATCGAGCGTCTTGGGTTTGCTTGCCCTTTCGATTTTAATTGCAAAGTATTTTTTTTCGTCCCATACGCGTGGTTCTCGAGGGTGGTCCTGCTTTTCTCGACCTAAAATGACGCTAGCGGACGGAAAACCAGGGCCACCCGTTTGATTCAGATCAAACTAAATGGTAGGAGGACCCGAATGCTCAGGTTGACAGCATTTTCATGGCGCTGGGTGGTTGATCACACCCCGAAAACATGACGGACATTTCAATTAATAAGCCCCGTTCTCGTCGAGGGCTTTGGTGCTTTTTGCGTCTTTTGGTGGAGGGGGCGAAAGGAACCTAAGACCGAGGAGGGGTAAGCTCGACAAGAAATGGCATGGTCTTGGTGGGTAACCCAAGACATATGGGTGCTCCGATCGATATTTGGGGATCCCAGCAGAAGTTCTTTTGAGACCTTTCGGGTCTAGAAGCGAGAACCAAAGAAGAACTGGGAAACATCATCATGGAATCCAAAAGGTGTTGCATTTTCAAAGGCATGTCGTCGTCTCCAACACGCTTCTGCCGGCCTGCCTGGCGGTTACCGTGCAACATGGGGATTTTAAACCCTGTACGACCAACATCTAGCAAGCATCGCTACCAAATCGTTGGATCAATTCTCGCCATCTAATTAGTCTCGTAGGAATGTTGGAGCGGTGCTCGAATGCAATCGTCAAAGGGCTGGCGAGTAGATGGAGCCGGCCAGCTAGGTCTCGGTAACAATGCCTCTCGATTGAATCCCTTGCAGTCGGCTCTTTTGCGGATGAACTGGCCCTTTGAACGGTGTTTGGTTCGCTAAAGCTGGCGAGGTTTTTGCTGACGTGGAAATCTCGTTTTCGGCTGGTTTTTAGCTCATTGTAGGCAGCTAATCGATCAAGCTGCATGGGCCGACGGCGGTGGTGAATGCAAGGCGACGAACCATGCATATGACAGTCCGAACCAACTCCTCTGTTTCAAGCGCGAGAAGCTGAGCTTCTACCAAATTGAGGCCAAGATGTGGGTTCAAGTCAAGGCAGAAATACGACTTCTGGATGATCAGGTTCTTAGGGTTTTCTGAAGCTCGAATCGTTAGCTCGAATACTTTGTAACACATGTCTTGGTTCCCCCTGTTCGCGGTCACTTGGACACAACAAGCTAGCAAGGAAGAAGCCAGAAGAAATCGGACCCGAAAACCATTCGCGCACATCATTCTCATGGCATGTCGTTGGGTCGGGTCCAGTTCCACAAAAAAGGACCCCCAGAACCCCGGCCATGTGGGTCCCCAAAAAGATACTTTGTGCGTGCGTGATTACGATAAAAAAACTACAATAGCGTCGATGTGAATAAACGCTCGAAATTTAGTCTAAAGTTTATCTTTTTCTCTAATCGAGGTGTGTGTGCCTCCTGTCACTTTTTCTTGCATGATGGTGGGTCCTCCGCACCCGCCCGTCTACCAATCCCCAAACGCAGCATCTTCCAGGTCGTCAGCGTTCAACAAACCCACAGGAATATCCATGAGCTGTCTCCAGACATTATGCCTCCTCTTCGTCGACCAATTTGGTGTTTCCCAAAATCTGACCAGTATGCCCCGATCCTTTGCCGTTTGCACCCAACGCTCGATTTTCTGCAACTGCTCGGAGCTGAGCCCAGCTCCCTTGACATCCCCAACCGCCTCCATTAAACTCGTTGTTGCGAATGGGCTGCTCGTACGATCGTACAGCGGAGTTCCATCGGGATGCTTCTTTTCCGAAGCAGTGCCGAACGTCAACAACGGAGCATCGACGAAATAGTCTCGAGGCCGAGTTTGGTTGACGATAAGAACCTCATAATTGGAATTTCCAGTGCCGATCACAGTCACTGGCCCCGGGATGATGGTTTCTCCATCCCACTTTGTAAGCCAGTTTCTTTTACGTAGCGGTTCGAGCTGAGCTACGACTAGCGGCCACGTCTCTTCGGCACTTGTCTTCAAGTCAACCCAGAGGTAGAGAGTCTGTGAACACGATTCATCGAAAACACCACTATCACAGAGTCAGCTGCCGAATCTAGGAGTGATATAAGAATTTATAGGCTTCTCAGCATACCAGCGCGTGTTGTTCGCATATTTCGTGGTGGGGTTCTCTTTTTCAAGAAGTTCCACAATCGGGTTCACATAAAGTGATCTAAATGTGCGATTTGGAGAAATAGCGGTTTCTTCGTGAGCGACCTAATCGAATCAGTCTATACATTCCCCGATCAAGCTACTGCCGGTTCTCAACCAAGAGCTGTCACATACCAAAAGGTCACCATCACGGGCATAGACATCAGCTTCTGTGGAAACCGCGCCAACGGAGATGCCTAAAATTTTAAAAAAAAAAATTCCAACAGCAATCACCCTTAGCTTCGCCTAGCTGTGCATATGCATATATGCACGCATATGAAATTTAGCTTACCAAGATATAGAGGTACCTTCTGCCAATAATCATTATGTGAGTGGATTGGTTTCTGCCACAGATTCGATATTAGCAACAGCTTACGTTCCAACCTCCAAGGCATATTTCACGTCTAGTGCAAATTTCATGCAGGTGATATGACAATTATGACGGCCGATTATAACATACCGGCTCGATACCACGCGTGAAGCTGGATGGATATTGTCCGAGCCCTGTCTTTTGTGGCCACTCCTCCACAAACTGACTGATGTGACCTGGAAGGTTCCACTTGACACCAAAGATGCCGAAGGCATCAGATACCGTGAAGAGGTACTGCAGGATTAGGGTTAAAACACTATTTTCGAGAATGCACCTAAGATCAGAAAAGAAAACAAAAGAATATTTGAATAGGCTAGACTTTGGATTTGGATGCGTTTGTGCAATTGGAGTGGTTCGCGTATCCGCGACGCTTCGGCGAATAAAACAACACCGCACGGATAGCGGAACGAAGGACGGGAGGGTTAGCTGGCGGGACAGCCAACCTGAGCTCAGACTCTCCAAGAAAGGGGTGTCTAAACGTACAGCATGATGAATATCAAGTAGCAGGAATATCCTGGAGGCGCGAATATTAATCTGTCTCTGAAGCTCGGTTTACCCTGAGGTGAGAGCTTGGAGTATCGCGCCGACGGCAGCATCAATTTATCAATTAAGACAGCCCGGTGGAAAAAAGAAGTCGAGGGACTGGCCGAAAAAACTCGTGATGCCTAACCAAATAACACGCAGAAAAGCATTCTTTGACTTGATCTGGATGGTGCTCCTGGCAATGGACAGCCAGAGGAATGTGCTTGAGGGGAGCGTGATTTCGCATGTGGACGAGCCATATCATTCGCCGGTTTCTTCGATGCCGGTTTGCTGCTAATTAAGTTTCCGAACCTTCCCCGTTTCAATCACAGAGTGCCTTCTCGGCAGGTGGGCCTATCAACTTTCATTTCGAATTTCGCGACCCAAGCCAAATGCATTTAAATGCAAACATCTCAACCAGAAGCGAAATTTTTAAAATGGCCTTCAGTTACACCGTGGTGGCATTGCATTATAATTACCGTGACCATGGGCGATTTCAATCCCACGTTCAGCGGCTCAGCTCATATCATAATTTATATAATTAATACTTAATTATTAACACTCTGCCAAATATTACTACCATATCATATATATTGGGCTCAGGCCTTTTACTGTTCAATCTGAAGCCGTGCGCAAACTTTTGCCATGCGCTCAACTATTGAAACGCTGAAAATGATATCGAAGATCATATAATAATATAATACCCCTCCTATTATCATATTTCCTCCATGGTAATTCCAACGTGAGAGCTAATTAATTTCCAACAATCAAATTTGGTACATACATGCGATCGCACAGATTAAATATTCGAATCAGCTTTGTAACATGTCAAATTCACCAAACTTGTTTGAGCAGCAAGTCGCAGACATGGTCAGCCGCAGCAAAATCATACCGGTTGCAATGACCACCTGTCTTCTTGTCGCTTTATTCGAAGCACAGACTCGGAGCACGGTACAATCCTTGCGGTCGTCAATGACGGTCCAGATGATTCTTTGATCGTATCCATTTTTCAACACCCTCTTGGGTTGTCCGCAATACCCATCCCTCTCCTTCTTCTCGAGCCATATGCCCTCGCTAGGAAAGATACCAAGTGTACCGTTCATGAAGGCGCCGTTATCAAAAAAGGAATCGTCCGTGAGATCCCTCCAAATGTCGTCGTGCGCATAGTACGCATGCTTCAACATGTCATAAGCAACCACAACTGGGTACGGGAACTTGACATTCTTTCCTCCATCTGGCTGGTTTGCCAGGTCTCTATCGCTCAGATAGAACACATACCCTCTCCTCGGGTTCACAAGAGAGAAATCTAGGCCGGCGCCATAGGTACTCATGCCTTCAAGATTCATGATGAATTGCTTTTCGTAACCTTTAGCCCGCCGATCTTTGAAAGTAGCTCTATTGAAAACGTTGTTTTGTTCGGGGTGCAGACCAGCGGTATCCAGTCTGATATCCCACCGGGTCTGATCGCAAGCATGCTGGAACTGGAAATCATGTGCGATGAGGTCGCCTCCGATTGCTAAGAATGGAGGCATAGCGGTCATTATACAGGTTGCAATTGTTGTGGAGACGAGGATAAGTCGTCTTCGATTGGACTCTCGTGCGGTTTGCTTTTCGAATACCGGACCTGCCTTGAACTTCTTCATTTCAATCCCTTTGGATTGCCTTTTGAGTCCCAAGTTCCACCATCGTCCCTTCTTTTTCCCCCTCTCATCACTGCCATCGTCGTCATTTCGCTCTTCCAATGAAGGTTCTTGCATGTGAACTTGTCTTTGCATGTGAGTTCCAACCTCTGACCAAATTGCCTTGTTCATCTGCTCTAAGGCGGCCTGTTGATCGTGATAGGATCCATATGTCATGATATTCTTGACTGTTCTTGACCGTTCACGGATTGGATCATAACATTCTTCCCGCTCCAATGAAGATCTACTGTTAGAAGTCGAACGCTTTCTGTCCAGCTTTCCCGTGTCTTGTTTCGCAGAGTTTTCAGAGCTTTCGTTTGTTGAGGGCTCTCTCGAAGGTTCGCTTTGGTGAGCCGATATATTCGAGGACCCTTCTCCGCTGGAAGTTGGAGGATCTGGATTGGTTACCCTTCTCGTAATTTCTCTCTTGCTTCGATACTTGGAAGACCCGGACCCTTGAACAGATGAAAGCGGGGTGGAAGATCTAGAGTCAATTGCCCTAAACCTCACTTTGTCGGATATTGGAGAACTACATATGTTCTCGTTAGGTTCGGTTCTAGCTATCTCAGCGTCTTCCGACCGGATGGTGAACTTATTTGTGCCCTTCTTAGACTTTTTCTTCCTTGTAAGCTCGCCAGCCGATGTTGCAGAGTTTGACCAAGTTGTCGTCGAGCTCGGAGCCTTCTCGTCCTTCGGAAACGGGTACTCATCCGCATGGCGTCGCGAGACTCTATCATCATCATGCACAGGCCTCGCTGCCGAATCCGAGAACTCACCTACCTCTCCTTCGTTCATGTTCCCATCTTCCCACCTCTCTGTATTCCGATTAGTCTCTGTCTCGACATCTCCTGTTTCTTCAGCGATAGGTTCCTGCTCTGTATAATTCTGTAACCGTCCTACAGGATGTGATAACCTTTTACTCTTCCTTGCAGCGGCAAAAGTGGCAGAATGTGTCCTCCTCGCGGCCGTATAAGGATTATTATTCGCAAACCAGACCTTAGACCCAGGCCCAGCATACTCCTTCCTCTCATCATCTTTATCCACATCCGTCCCAATGTCAACGTCGTCAACGTCAACGTCGACACCTTCCTCCTCTTCCTCAGCATCATACTTTGGATTCCGATACCTGTTCAAATGGCCCTCAGACTCCTCCCTCTTCCACTTCTTTCTCATCCATCTGTACCCATAACACCCCAACAAACAGTTATAAAAAGCAGTGAGAAGCGTCCAGAACCCGCAGAAAATCTTAAACACCAACAAGCGCGTTCTATCCGCCAACACGGGCTCGTATTCATGCGGACTTATCACGGGCGCGATGAGAAGGTGGATTAGTACGATTGAGACGACGTTGAGGAGGAGATAGGTGAACGTTATCCTCATCGCTTCGTGGCGTTTTTCCTCTTTTGAACTTTCGCGATCGTAGCGCAAGTCGCCGATGTCTTCTCCTCTTCTTCTTCTCCTACTCATATTTACTGCTCGACTTATTATATCTTATATATTATATATTTGTTGTATATATAGTTGAATATATTTATAATTTATGAAGGTGAATTTCCTCGGGAACGATTGGGGGATTCGTTCCTAGGTGCAGTTTGCTGCTGCTGTTCTGCAGCTGGTTTGGATTTGCGACGACGACGACCAAAACAGTGTGGGAATTTTAGAATGAATGAACAGATAAAGAAGAGAATTCCACTGCCCATGGTGGATGGGTGGAGTGTGCTTTCGGTGATGGATGTATGGGATTAGGATGGTATATCGGAAGGCATTTCGTCAGTAACATGCTAGCATGGGAGCCGGAGATGGCGAGAAGGGGGGTGTCTCTCTTTGAGAAGGCAATTCCCACCGCAGTACTGTACAAAGGGCTCTTCTCTAGCTCTGAGGTTCGCTAAATAGAGATAATTCACTTGGGGACACGGAGAATCTTGCTCTTTCTACTGAGCGATTTAGCAATGTGGATCTGGTGATCACTACTATAGCCCGGCGTCGAGACCGGTTACATATGAGAAATATATGAAGTAAAGGGCTCCTCGGGTCCTTTTGTGATGACAATAGATATAGCGGTTTTTATTCTAGGTAGGGTATGTGGGGATTAAGTCGGACTGCAGCGACTGTAAGTACACATGAATCGTCAAAAATGACAATATAAGTTTATAATTAAACAAACCTCTTACGAGGTTACGGCAATCTAGGCTAAAGCTAAGAGTGATAATAAAGCCGTGGTATACCAATTAACTAATCAATCAAAACGTTACATCTGTCAGGATTTCTGTTAATGCTTGATCGAGGTCAAAGTACCGCTTGATGTCATCCGCTTTCGAATCTTCAGTGATTTTATAGGTTTTTGCGACTTCAAGTTTCTTAGGCGTGATATAGTTACTCGTTCTCGTTATTCTTCTCTCGGGAATCTTGATTCTTTTGTTTGCCTTTTCGATCATAGCATTGTAACTCCCGGTCCTTTTTTGGGGAAGCCTATCCGATTTGTCTACTTCCTCGATGGCCATGATCTTTTCGAGATTTTCAATTTCGTCGACACGAAGATTTTCGACATTTTGCATCCTTCCGCCGTTTTGTGGACTCCTGATTTCTGCCCTTTTTTCTATCGCCATGGGCTTTTTGATTTCTAAATTATCGACCAGTTGTTTGTTCTGGATCATTTTGAGGTTTTCCGGGTTTTTGATGCCTCCGATTTTAGGAGTTGGAAGTGCCACAATTGAATCTTTGATACCCTTCGCCGTTTCAAAGCTTTGATCGTACTTGGGACCTTTCGGCTCCCCTGTAGGTTCGATTTCGTTGTCCTCCAAATCGCCAATCGTCTTTGTCTCGATAATCTCATCGTCATCATCCGGTTCATCATCCGAATCGTTTTCGGGACCATCATCTGCATCGCTTTCTTCATCTTTCTGAACCCTTTCCTTCGGGAACACCTTGTTCCTGATTATCTCATCCGCGGCCAAGATACCCTTTTCAATGGTGCTAAAGTCCAATCCCGGTTTTCTCTCATCATCATCGTCGTCATCGTCTTCGTCGTCGACATCCTTGTTATATTTCTCGATCATAGTTGCCTCATTTTGCAATCCATCTCCAAACGTATGCCCCGACTTTTTGAATCCAAGCACAATAGGCTTAACTAGCGTATGTTTCGGTTTATTCGCCACCACCGTTTCTGATGGCGCCAACGCGGGAGCTATCGGTAATTCTGATGATAAAACATCCACAGCATCAGAACTAGGCTCCGGCGGTACAACCACCGCCACAGGCTTCATACCCGCCCTATCCAACGAAGCAGACGATCCCACGAACGGATTCTCAGTCGGTGGTTCCAGCGTCTCACCAGGCCTCAATTCTTCAACGAGAGGTCTCATCCCACCATCCACCGGTTTTCCATCAACATAATTTGTCTCCGCTCCGTGTTGAAGAAGATTATTGGCCTGCTGGCGGGGTTTCCCGATTTTAGGTCTGATTTGGGTGATTCCAACCACGAGACAGGCGAGTAGTACGAGTGTCACTAGAGTGCAAATTGTGAATAGCTTTCTGCTGTAGTTTGACGCTCCTGGGGAGAACATTTTGGGTGAGTTTCGTTTTCTAGCGTACTCCGTGGATTGGTGGTATGGGGTTGGTGAGTATCTTGATTTTGAAGAGAACATTTCCTCTTTTTTTTTTCTTTTTAAATTCGAATATCGGCCGGGGGAGGTGTAGCTTTTTTCTTCCCTTGCGTGTGAATTATGTTAATGGTATACGTATATGACTACCTAGCTCTTTATGGTATAGAGGGTCGGTCCGGTATCGAGATTGATCGAGGCGGTTTGATATAGTAGAGGTGGGGAAGGTTGGTGAGAATCTCCCGTGTGAAGAGACTCATTTTTTCGTTATCTGGGGTAATCGATCGATTGTGATTTTCGATGAGGTTGTTTATCAGCAGATATCAAGGTTAATCATATCATCATGGTGATCCATACTCTTTGCATCGACTCGGAGTAATGTACAACACACCTTTTGGCATTTCATTTGTTGGATTTTGCCTAGATATGTCGCCGCTCTGAAACCTCATATTCATTATTCCATACTGTTCATGAATCCATAAAATTTAAATGACATGTCAACTTGAGCTTATCAATAGTTCAATCTACTAGTTTTGCTATCTCATCTATTTTCTCGCTAATGCGCTTACTGTACCAGCCAAATGTTAGTCTTGTATTGGCGCTGCAGCATGGCAGCGAAGTCACGATAGTTAAGTAGGTGGTTACCCTCCCCCTCGTGACGCTTAGAAGAGATGATGTATAAACAGTTAAGGGTTAGTATCTTCTAGCTGGACTCGTTATATCATATACCTCGCAAAAAACTTACAACTCCATCTACCAGTCCCGTGGCCCTATGTTTCTACAAATTCTGTCTTTCACACAATATACTAGAATACTCAATCATCACGTAAATGCTATTTGCAATTTGGCTAGCCGGCTGGTACGAGAAAATGAGCAGCGCAGTGTGAATCCCTAGTTCTTGGACCTCGGTATGTGGATAACCCAGAGCAAATATCCGAAAACCCATGCCAGGTGAAAACTCCACCATAAGCCTAAAACCTACAACAAAAAAGGTCTAGAACACTTGGCTCCTGCAGTCATCATTCCCCACCGACCCTCTTCGATTATACATCTATATAGACTGTGGTAAAAATCCGAACTCAGTCTTCAAACTGCGGAAACTATCCGCAATAAACGGCCCCCTCCCTCTTGTATCATCTGACGTGATTCGATTCGAATAAACCATCCGAATTGGTTTATAGTTTATAACGGCTGAATTTAAAGAACACACCTAGTCTCATAACCAGGCAACGTTGAATTCACACCCAAGCCAATCCCCAAGCAAGAACCATGGTTGATGACCGTCGCCGGTTTACTTACCCCTCCACTACCAGCCAACTACCCGTCACGGTACTTCGTATACATGTAGACTTTTTTTTTCTGATTTCCCGGGACTGAGAGAGACGTTAATTTAGGCTTAATTAGAAGCTTTTTGAGTTGAAACGTGCTCTACATACATGTTCCATCCATTCATCCTAGATCGATACATATAGATAAAACATCATGTGCGGACCACACCCACCGATAAAGTTAAAGGTTCTACAAATTTAAAATCCAAATGTAGTCATCTCGGTCGATGTTCGATGTTCGATATCGGTATCGGTATCGGTGTCACGGTAGGTACTGTACCTGTAAATAAGCGGCCATGCAATGGTTGGTCTGAATAAACAAAAAAGCCTATAGGCTAAATAAACAACACCGTACGACAGCGTTTGGAAATAAACTTTCAGTGTGCATATATGTCCGCTCACTTTATACTTATCGTGCAGCGAGGTCGAGGTTGGGATCGATGATCATTTCGGCCATGGTTTAGGGGAAACGCAAGACCTTAAAACTCCGCGGCTCCGGATGGGTTCCGATGGCTAGCTTGCTTCCTTTTTGCCGCAAATAAATTTAAATTGAGGCCGCCGCCGCCGTATCTCTTAGCTTCGCATACCGGCCGGTTAACAAAGTAACAAGTAACAAGGCGGTATACTCAACACGGAGCGTCTGTAGATGCACGACGATTAGACTCCCATGTAATTGCGCAACAAGGTTAAATACGAGCGGTCTTATCGATTTCTGTTACTTGACGAGTGTCGATCTTGTGCTGCCTTGAATATATATAACCACACGTGCATGCTTAGCAAGTATACATATATATATCCCGATTTTAGCCAGTTTCTCGTTTGTCATATTTATATAAAGCTGTTGGGGGGGAGACAACTAGTACTATCCTGATTTATCGAATCCATAGTAGATAGTGTAACCAAAGTTCGCCCCGCGCATCCGGTATATATGTCGCACAAAGATAAAGATATATTTCTAAATGAAGACCCGTTGACCTCGAAAAGGACAGCTGAGGCCGTCATAACTATCGTTACATCAAGCGAAACGTAGCGTGGGGAAACCAGAGAAGTGCTGATATCGGATTCCGTGTCATATGACAGTGGGGTTAACCGGTGATGCATGGAGGCGAGTCCGGGTCAGGTACGACCTGGTGACACCGGACTTGGCGTCCCTCTTCAACATCGTCCGGTCTGTACTACAAACACAACGAATAGTCACAACTTGACAGACAAGGTGAAGAAACGGTCAGGTAGTTTGGAATAGTTATTATGTTGTCGCATTATTCTATAGTGATGCCGATGAAAGCAGAAGCGATATCATACAAGGGGAAAAAAACAAACAAAAACTCCGATACACTAAAAGTAGTAGTAACCCGTATACAGTGTACTTTCTGGTAAGGACCTTTCTCAATCAAAGCAGAGAGAAGGGAAGGAAATCGATATTAGAACATACAATACTCGAAGAAGAAGAGGTGTCGGAGAAAGATATTTTGCCAGAAAGAAAGAAATACTCGTATCGTGGCACGCTATGATTTTGTAAAACTAGAGAGTTTTTCCAATCCGACTCTCTTTAAGCAATTTGACTCATTATTGTCGAAATTTCGACTATGCTTTTGATGCAAGATTTTTTTTTTATTTTTCTCCAATCTTTTTTTCAATTATCCCGATCGATAAACTTCCACCATTTTCTGTCGGTTTTCTTCGGGATAATCTCGGCCTTGTCTTGTTCACTGATTTTCGCCAACGGTAAGCGCGCCAACGGAGATCCCTCAATCTTCTTTATCCGCTTCCCTTCGAGTCCGATCACGACGCCAGCGCCGATAGCGGATCCGAAACCGAGGACGATGAAGAGTGCAGTATACCAAGACGGCCGGACGTATCTATTCATACCCCACATACCACCGGCGAGAATGGCCTGAAAGATTGTGTTCCAAACGTATAGCCAAATGACGAGATCCAACTTCCACAAAGCCGTAGGATTGGCGTATTTTCCAGTTCTCGTTCGTGAGATGGTACGGTGGCTATGCATTGTTTGTTGAGTGCTGGTGGATTGGGTGAGGTCTTCTTCGTCGCTGCCGGCATATCGGAGAGGGTATGTGCGAGGGCCCTTGTCGTCGACTCGGAACCAACCGCGATGGATGTTAGCAAGATGATTCAAAGCGACGGCGTCGCCCTTGGTACGATATCGCATGAGGTAGTAAAAGTCACGGAAACGCCAGGGGATCAAGCCAAAGCCGGTGACGCAGAACAGTGCGTTCAAGACTTGGGAATCGATTTCTATCCAGATGCTGCGGGCGGATCGTTTGTCGTTGGCGCCGTAAGGCCCTCTCATTGCCGGTGCAGCATTGCAGAGAAGTAAGAAAATCATACCACCCCATGCGACTACTAGAAGGAAGTAGAGGGTTATCAGGAATCCCTAGAAACCAATCATCATATCAGTCTATGTTAAAGCGAATAGTTTGAGCTGGGAACCTTACCATTGGTGTACAGAACCATTTCCAAAAGGCAGCGAGGAATTTCTTCGTTGCCTGCCATGTCGTGAGTTTAACTTCTTCTTCGCCGGGGTATAAAACGCCAGCAGCAATCTCGTCGGCTGTTAAGATACGGTCTGACGGGTCATCAGAACCGGTCTCCTTGAAGAGCATTTGGTTTTCGCGTGAAGGTACTCGGCCAGCCGCGATATTTTCTTCTGTGATTGTGTTTCTTCGGATCATATCTATTCTCCTAGCAGCAGCCTTTTCGTCTCGTTCCATGTCGGTGAAGGTCCTGGACTGGGCCGAGATTTCTCCAGCCACCTGGAAGAAACCTGAAGGCATCGGAGCGTCCATGATTGATACTGAAGCACGGCGTATGGACTGAACTAGAGAGTTTCCACGGGCTCGGCCTGAGGCAGCAGCGGTAGGAGACGCGGCGCCGGTATTTGAGGGTGATTGCGAGAGGTCTTGATCGGCCATGATGACGATTGTTTGTTATGGTGAGAAGGAAAAGAAAGGAGCGACGGACGATGCGACGGACGATGCGCCGGATGGTCGTGTGTGCGAATCCCACCACCACCACCACCACCAAAACCAGGTCGTGCGCGAGTATCCCTCGCTATTACTGCTGTAAATACAGGTTGTAAATCGGTGAGTCGAAAAAGGCGAGTCGAGTCGGGTGATTGCTGCAGATGGTTTTTCCGGCGGGTCTCGTGGTTGGTGTGTGCCCCGTCCGCGAGGATGTCGTTGGTCGGTCGCAGAACAACAAACGGAGTCTTTCGGTTTGAATGGGGAAGGTGTATTCGAACAACGGCCGATTGAATATTAATGGGTTCGAGAAGAGAAGAAGAATATTATAAGGAATACAACAAGGGCTATGAGAACCTCTATATAGATTATCCACCTTTCTATTATATCGGACGTTTGAAAACTCCTCCGACGGAGGGGGAGAAGTGTCGTTGGTTTACATAAGACGGCAAGGAGCAGTTCATTCGTTCGTTTAGCGTCAGGGCCGCAGTAGCGCGCATGTATTTTCTGATATTCTCATCTTTTCGCCCCGTTCCAGTCGGCCTGAACACCCAAAGAGCTCTCGTACGGAACGGTGCCACCGGTAGTTGAACTCGTATGAAGAACCCTCCGTCTGATTCTCTCGTCGTCGTTCCCCCCAGCCTGGGTTAGTATTGCTATAGTACGTACGTCTTTGGACAGCCCCAAATACTCCGTACCAGTGGCGTTTCCTCCAGCGATTCCGGACTGGTGAAAATTCTGTACCCTCGAGCCCTCGACATTCATCGCAATGTACCGCATTGCGAGCAGGGGCTAGTTAATACCAGTAACTGAAAATGTACGTAATCGGGCGGTGCACTTGCTAAAAAGAGGCTGTGATAATTACCTGTCGTCTGCGATTACCCAAATTAGCCATGTTGAAAAAATTCTAAACAACGTTTTAAGCTTAATCCATCCTTCTTTCCCAACGTGAGACGAGCTTCAAACAGAGACGAGTCGAATCGAACCGCGCTGGAAACGAGAGAGAAGGAGGACGACGAAGCTTTCAAAGGAGCCCCGCATTGCCGCCACGCACTCGTTCTTTTCTTTTCTGGTGCAACAGCGGACGTCATCCTGAACAAAATATCACCAAACTCCGTCAACATCATTGATACTACACACAGCAGGTCACACATCCGCTTTAGGTTACACCCGCCGAGCTCGACGGCGTCTATCTGATCTGACCATGGCGGCCGACGATGAAGCGATGTCCCATCTACGGGGTCTACGTTCCATCGTTCTGTCCAATCTAGAATACCAGCATTATTGGACCGATATCAAACTTCTGGACACTATGGCAGATCTTGACCAAAACGCTCAATTCGACCCTCTCCCACGACCAATGATATATGGAAGACCACCAGATCAGCTCTATAATCCAGAGCCTGCTGCTGCTGGTGGAAATTCTTCTGCTAATGGATCCGAATCTCAAAAGCCTACTGCGGAAATGGAATACGTCCTCCCTGTGCATCTTACTGAAAAGCTCACATTAAGACAATGGGCTGCTGTATTCGATGCTCTCCCCACGCCGCCACCGTCACCACTAGCAACTCCAGCGGTAGGATCTGATGGTCGCAAGAAGAGGATAGTTGTGGCAGTCGTATCCGGCGACAGCACCATTGTTTATTACATTATGCATGATGGGATAGTCAAACCGCGTCAGAACTGAAAAAACACTCCCACCACGACGAATCTCACCACCCCCCGTTTCTCGCTCTGTCCTTCCATATCGCGAAACGTACTCACACGAATATTAATATATATCAAATGACGACGACTCTGATTCGCTCCTGCAGTTCGGAAGGGCGTTCCCCGGCGCGGGATGACCCGCCACACATCCATCTTACATATCTCCTACTGCATCTCGTAATATGTATCTCAAGGCTGGCATTTCGCACTTTTGAAAAGAAAGCTGATAAGCTCGAATCTCACACGCGAGGTAAGGCACCCGTTTCGATATTGACATCGCTAAATTTGCTTGTGATTTTAATTTATTTTATGCTTAGTTGGTTTAAAAAAAAAAACCTTCTCTTTTTCTTGGAATTCAACGATGCATGGGAGATGCATGAAATGCGGATCTCGGATGCCTTCCCATTCGATACCAACTTTTCGCTCTGTTTTTTTTTTTTTTTTGTTTTTTTCAAGATTTCGGCCATATGCGCGCATCCCTCCCCCCCCCGAAGCCGGCGTTAGATTTTAGAATAGCAAGTCTTTACAAAGTATTTTGATAAAAGCAAGATCAAGATACAACTCGATTTCGTGTCTTGTGAATTTGAAGCTCTCTCTTTTATTTCTTTTTTATGCGGGATGTATGAAAGAGGAATGTCGCGACAAACACTCCAAAATCGATGACTAAAAGGAATTCAAACAATTACATTCATCGTAAGCGATTCGATGTCTCTTCCACGGTACTCTCTCGAATCAACAGTCAGCCCCTTTCAGCAAAGTCGCCGTTTCCTGCCCGACAAGATTTTAGTAATTGTCTGCGAGTGATAGGAGAGAAACCCCGCAATGTCAAAGTCAGCTGTTAACCGGCGCTAGCTGAATGGAATTTCCCCCAACACATCATAGTAGGGAAATCGAGGCTACATGGTAGGCAACATTGTGGATTGGTTGCGAGATTGATCGCGACGGTTTGACTCCAGCTAGTTAACTTTCCATGATTTATCCCAGATCCTCGAACCGAGCTGAGAATTCTCGGCCCGCCCAGCGGCATGCAAGGGACAGTGTTTTTGAACTATTTTTGACGTTCACATCCATGGATTTTGAAGCTATATGATGTTCCCGGAACGCTAGTCGCGATCTGTATTATCCGGTACATGTCTACATATTATGCGTCATTTGAAGGCCCAAGCCCTTTTCAAATAGACACAGTGTTAGCGTGGCTTGGTAAGATGGTGGCTTCAAATTCGATGACGCCACATACAATATACACTTCTGTTAGGCGTGTAATATACGTAATATATCCAGTCTCGAAAAGAAAAGAAAAAGGAAGAGTGGGGCTTCAAGAGACTCTTAAATTTTTTTTTTATGTGCAGCTGTGGCTAGTATGAGAGACATGTGGCTACCAGCTACGTCCATATATATGCCTTGAGCTTTGATGTTTAAATCATCTGCATCTGTGTGAAAAATACAACTATGACATATGTTGCATACGGGTCAAAACTAAATCCTTCCTTTGAATTTTGTATCACATGAAACTGCATTCAAATTCAATTGAATGACACCCCACTGATACTATTCAAGATACCATAAATCTACAGCAGAAGAATATGCAAGATTGAACCTGCACTCTCTGCAGCTACGGAGCGCCGGCGTCTAGGCACGAGGCCCAAGCCAATCGAACCGTCTTATTTGCCAATTTTCTTCGTCGAGTTTCTACGGTGATATAGCTATACTTGGGTACGAAATCAATCCCACGCTCTCAGGATTCGAAATGAAAAAGTTGATATCACGGTGACATCCACCAAAAGCCTGAGATAGTATCGGTATCAGGAATATACCGAGCTCACCTCGCTCAACAATCTCAACAGCTTACAGCATCTCGGAAACTAAATTGTATTTTGAAATTTCGTGGCAGATATCTAGTATTACGGGAATTCTCCACAACCGCCCAAAAAAACCCACAATAATGCATCAGCACATGCATATCAAGCCCCCCCCCCCCCAAAAAAAAAAAAATAAGTAGAAATATCCGGCACGAGTAAGAGTACGAGCAAGGTATATTATTATATAAGATATTACTCAAGGTGAACGGCGGGCGCATGTGGGCATCAACTTGACAGCTAGCTAGCCTCCATGTTGCATATTGCTTGCAGGTTCAATCGCATGCAATCCACTGTATCGATATCCACCCGGTTACGGCAAAGTCTCCGGAATAAGAAAGACATCACAATTGATTTTTATTTTATTTTGTTTTGTTTTGTTTTTATTTTTTATTTTTTGGGGGATGCCCTTATCTCGTCCCACGGTCACACGAATGAAGGAGCAGTAAGGGATCGAGGCTTCAATTTTCGCTTCCAAATCTGCCTGTTTAAATTTTCTTCCTCTTACGATGCACATTAATATCCTCCCACTTTTGTTTACTCGGTTGGTATCAATGACGGCTTGGAA
>LDDX01000017.1:506268-548535 GCA_012184315.1 Arthrobotrys entomopaga | reverse complement strand
CCCCCCCCCCCCCCCCCCCTTGCATGCACAACAATAAAGATGGCTTGAGGGACCAGAAGCTTCTTTTTTTTTTTTCATTTTATATCCCTCGTGATCGAGAACTGGCGAGGAAGAGACATACATATCCGGCGTGCTGCATTTTGACTGCATCTGCTTGCTTTTTGGAATTCTTGCTTGCGTGTCAGGCTTGTCTAGCCTGCTCCTCCACCCCCACACCCTCCTGTTATGTAGCTAGCAGTTGTGTTTACCGCATGTTGTGGTCTAGGTCTTTTTCAATATCGTTGCTTTTCATTCCTCCCGGAACGGAAAAACAGTTATTGCAGGATTTGAAACCTTTGCTCGCTCGCTCGCTCGCTACCCACTTAGATTATCTTGGATTAAAAATCTTTCGCTCACTCGGATTTTAACCGTAGTGGTCTGTCTAGTAAATTAACAGGTTTGATAAGAAACCACGAGACGGGGAAAAAAAGAAGAAGAGAAATTGAAAGGTTTGGATTGTTTTGTTGGATTGGATGGAAATAGGCGCCGAATACGCGAGTTTGCTTGCTCGTTTCTCAATTCTCATCCCCCCCGGTTCATCACTATGACCTAGCACTTCGTGCTGCGCGGCTGGTTTACGAGACAAACCTAGCAGCGCTTTTCGCAACATCGAATCTCAATAATCCTTTATAGCTTTAGATCAAAGCTAGCACACACCACTTGAGTATTCACGAATACGGCTATAGAAATATTTACCCTGATCTCATAATCATGTTATCATCAAAGAAAAGGGTGGACGGGTAGTAGCGAATACCGAAATTAACAGCGGCGTAAAGCTGCCAGGGCCTGTCAGACAAGCAACAAGTAACGTAACCAAAATTTAAAAGCTAAGACAAATATCACATCCCGCGCCTGTGCCGCGAACTCTCGCATTGTTGTCAACAAAAGGAGAAGAACCATCTAGATTGATTGTTCTGTTATTCCCTAATAATATTCCTCCCTCTAGAGATACCTAAAACTTTCTGCCTGATTTACTCTATTGATGTCTCCTGCCGATATCTCAACAATCTTCGAAATATCTGCCAAATAGGGGTTTCCGAGAATCGATACACATGTCAAAGTGAAAGACGATAAATACATAGAATGATTTACGCCGTTTCTCATCCGGGAAGCGCCTAAGTAGACTCGCCACTCTAATGTTCTAAAAAGTGTGAGAAGACAATGTGTATTTTTTTTCGGGGGTAATATAATATGAATGAAACATGCGCATGTTATGGTTTTAGGTATCGCCATCTCACAGAAAGTTCTCGCGTAGGAAACCCCCCATGTTTAAATGTTGTAATTATAATTGTTGGCCACCAAAAGAATTATACTCGACAAGCCTGAGGCCTTGTTTTCTTTTGAAAAAAGCTCAACTCGTCGCGAAGCAAAAAAGCTTGTTAGCCCCCCACCTTCTTTTCTTCTTCCTGCCTTTTCCTTTCCTTTTTTTTCTGCCACCCACGTCTTCCAAGACTTGGCTTTTTTGCGACGGGAACCAGCGGGAAAATTGAGGAAAGAAGAAAATAAAAAGAGAAAAACAAAACCAGAGGGGAAGGGAATGGAAGGGAAGGGAAGGGAAAGAGACTCTCGGGCTTCGTTTGCGGTCGAGTCGACGGATCCTTTTTAAACAGAGATCATATTATTATAGATTTTGTACTTTGACTTCTGCTTTCCTCGAGGTCTCGCTTTGGAAAAGGTAGATTATCTTATTATTTTTGTTTTTATTATATATTTTTGGTCACGAAATATATTATATACCCGAAATACATTCTATTCGACCGGTAAAATACCCTCCCTCTTCGCAAGGGGAAAAAAAAGAGAAAATAATAATATGGGTATCGTTAAATGATCAGGGTCTTTCAAGTTGCATAATCGTCTGAAGTTTTCCCTTAACGACGATATACTATACCACATTAATTGTCGTCGATGGCGAGCGATATGATGCCACACCCTCCATCCGCTAATAGCTCTCTCTTGTTTGCAATGCCTCATCACTTGAACCTCACCCTCATAGCTAGTACATACATACCATACGTATTTTTGGCATTTCGTATGCGGAAGGAGATATAGATAAAAAAGGATGGCTGTCCTGTCCTGCCCTGTCCTGTCCTGTCCTGTCCTCTTACAGGCAAGATCCCAACAAGGTCTCTTAAGCCTAGAGCAAAAAAAATCTGGTTCTACGAATCGGAACACGTTTTCTAGCTTCCGATAACGTGGTGGCTACGGGTCGCGGGTGACTTTCAGGGACATGGACATTTTCATGATAGCGAAAAGAGAAGGGGGGGTTAAGTACGTACCTCAAGAAAGAAGAAAAACGCAGAGGGGTGTGAAATGTGAGAAAGAGAAGGGTTGAAGCATGTATGTAATGTCATGTACTCAGTTCCGTTTGGGAAAGGGAGTTGCAGAACAGTACTTAAGTACATACATACCTCATATATACAAGGGCACGGTGCGACTTGCAGGTTGCGCGGCAGCTAAATTGCTGTTTGCGATAAGGCAAGGGAATGAGCTTATGAGGAAATCGATGAGCATTACGGAGTATTATTCCCTTCTTCTTTCACATGAATATTTTGGGTATTAATTTTTTTTTTTAATTTTTTTTTTTATAGAAGATGCTTGTAAGCACTTAGTAAAGCTTCGGATGTGGCCAATCGGCATGGGGCAACGGTTCACTGGTCCAAAGGAGAGGAGGAGGAGGAGGAGGTAAAAAGCATGTCATGGTTGAAATTACGCACAAAGATTTCGGAACAAAAATTAACTAAAAATGCTCCTCACAGTGAGCATGAGAATTGTGCTTGCTTGCTTGCTTGATGCTGGTTTAGTTAGCTACGACCCGTGCCTCTTGACACATCGACGGCGGCGCCGGCGCCGGCGCTAGTTCACTGACGAAACCCTGGGCGGGGAGTCAAAAAACGGACCCTGTCGATAGCCCACAAGACGACCACGATTACACCCACGAGGTCAAAATACAGAAAAAACATTGGGCACGGCGCAAGAGGAAACGTTCGTTTGCTGCTTGGGATGTAGGTATTTCAGTAGATAATTTATGCATCTGGCGAGCTTTTTCAAGGCCTATTTGGGACCAAGAGATTTAAACCTGGAAGGACGGAAGCCAGCGCTCGCAAGGGAGCTAGCTACCACCCGCTACATGGACGTACCCCACCCCACGGGCAGCGTGATCCCGTCGCCGCTGGTTTCGAACCGCTTGCTAGAGAAGCAGCATGGCAATAGTTGGGAGCAGTTTTAATTTTCGCTGCGAACCCAACCTTGCATCGGTTTACGAAGGGAGGAGCCCCGTTTCCCGTGGGAGAAAAAAAAAAGCAGATGTCACCTTGCGTTTCGGAATGAAATATACGAGAGAGAGAAGGATATTCGAAGCATAATAGCTATATCATGATATATCGATATTTGATGAGTTCACCCTGAAGCCTTGTAAATGAAGGAATGCCTGAGCTGAGCGAATTGGTGCGAAGAACCCCCCAAATCCTCGCATGTCTCTCTCTGTTCGAGTTTCCGCTTTGTCCTTTTTGCTGTTTCGAGAGGCAGAAAGAACCGTTTTCCGCGAACAGATGAGAAAATAGAATGCCAGGCGTCAAAGAGTTCCTTCGTGTGTCGATAGAGATAAGTCCAAGTCAGTGCAGTCAGTGCAGTCAGTCAGAGGGCAATGCAAAGGTGGGGGTAACGTCTGGCAACACATGAAAGAGGAAGGCCGTTCTCAATCCATCAGTTGTCATACCGAAATCACAATCGATTAATCTCAGATGCCTTGACGTTTCGTGACAGCAGAGCGGAACAAGAATATTCAATATTCGCGAGTTCGACGGGAAATGGTAAGATCCTAACCAGCCTCGGTCTCCGTGTGATAAGTCTTGTTTTCCTAGGATCCTCCGAGTCGAACGATTAATCTCATGCCCATCATCTTGCAGAATTAATACGACATCTGGCAACATTCTGCTCGTCAATCAAGAAGGTTGGCTGTCTCCAGTCCTCAACCGCCAGAGCGAATGATCGTGCTCTGTGGGCGGGAAAGCATGCCACGGACAAGGTTCACTCATGCACTTCTTCTTCCTCCTCCTTTCACGGGAGATAGAAGGTATGCAGTTACAGACATTAGCATCATCAGCAGAGGGGTAATATGGCATCCTGTTGCTTGTTCTCAAACTCAGAAGCAGCAGCAGCAGCAGCATCAGAGCGGAGTGGGCTTACCTTCGTTATCTGGCATACCGCTCATATATTATTCCTGCTGATACGGTGCACGAAATTCGAAATGGGAAACCCTTCATGAATTCAAATGCACCACCCACACAATCGGCTCGACCCACACCCTGGCCGATCCCACCACTTTTATGCCACCCCTTCGAATTCTTTTTATTTTATTTGATTTTATCTTATTCATCGCAGACGCTCTCACCAAAAAGAACGGGCTGTTGCTCCCCAGTTATTACTACTACTGTGTGGACGAGTCCTTTTCTCCCCCATTCCGCGATTGCGAGCAAATGACGGTGAAGAAGAAAAAAAAAAGGTCGGAGCGGATCCACTTTAGCAGTCCCACTTCGGTGCATTTCTTTGGAAAGTTCTTTTATCGATCCTTGGAAGGCCAAAGGGGAATAAAGCGCAATTCTGAAAAAGAAAGAAAAAGATCTTAAGGAAAAAAATAGGGAAAATCTATAGAGGTTATCCTCTTCTTATTTTTTTTTTTTTTCCGGCAAAAATCCTCGAAAGCAGCGAGATCCACAGAAAGGTATTCTAGCTTGCTCTTGCGGTTCAATAATGATTTTGCAATTTCCGACCAAATAATACGCTATAGATAACTGAATGACGGGTCCCCAGAATTACAAGAGAAACAAAATAAAAAAGCGGCCCCCATTCGCTTCTGACGCTTGCTAAGAGGAACCACCCAGAAGAGCTAAACGAACTTCCTTCCAACCTCAAAACCTAAAAAAAAAAACTCGCTATCACGATGGGTTTTGGGTTCGCTCCATTCCTTGTCCGCGAGACTTGCCAGCGGTCCGCTCATAGCGTGAACCTTCCGAGATGAACTATCACCAGAACATGTTAACGCGCGAGCTTGGGCGGTGTGATAAATTCCTGACAGGTTTAATCTACGAGGGCCACCACCCTGCCCCATGGCTGGCCACAGCTGGGAGAGCCTCTCGGTTGTGGGACCCAAGCCAAAAAACCCCCCCACGGCAGACTTGCAGCATGCTTGCAAGCACGTACCCCTTAGCAGATTTAGACCTTGACATATTTTTTTCCCTTCCCACCTTTTTTCCTTTGCTTTTTCACATACTTTGTTGTTTTCTTTTCTTCTTTCCCAGCTGCGCGAGATCGAAGGGCAAAGGAAAAATTAAGATATTATCCAAAAGAAGAAACATTGTTAAAATGCGTCGAGAAAGCAGGGGAACATGGGCCAGGTTGATTTTCAAAAAGAAAAAAGTCAAGTTCGAGGCCAGAAAGAAGAAAACATCCCGTTGCATACGAAGTATTAAATTCCATTTTCATATCAAGATGAAAAGAAAAGTAAAAAAAAGACGGATAAGCCAACTCGCCATGCCCAAGCTAGCATGCGGGTATCTCGAGTATATCTCGCAGATGGGGGGACCACCACAAACCAAAAAGCACCTTGCCCTCTCTCGGCGCGCCCATGCTTTTTTAAGGCTTGGGTGAGAGAGGGTTCGATTATCAGCTATTCCCTTTCATAATGCCTCAAGCTCCCGACAGTTAGGAATACCCTATCAGACGCTGATAATCTCATCTGGTCTAATCTAGCCCTTGGTTGTTCCATATATTATCCAGACCCTCGCCCGTATCTTTATTTTTACAACACCTTTAGAAGTTATTCTGCAAGACGACGCCTTTTCCTTTTCATTTTCAAAATCTCGCCAGCCGGTCCCCTTTTGCAGTTCACCATACGCAATTCTCGCGACATCCATCGGTTGAAGGCAGTTTGGCAGCTGTTGCAGGGAAGACTACCATAACTATAACGGACGCTTTCCCTTGTTGGATATCTCAAAAACCCCCCCAGGCGCCGAGTTGGCCGTTGGTGTGTGTCCGAATATATCAAAAACTTACGAAAAGGATCCCACTTCTTCCTCGGATTTCTCAACTTGATCTCATCAGCTCTCGACCACTATACTATCAGAAGCCCCTCCACTGGTTATAGCATTTGGAGGGCAAGTCCTCAGTTGAAGTTTTGTTCCGTCTTTTTGTTCTTGTTTTGCTCTTGTTTTGCAGCGGCAGCAAAAGACATAACCGTTATCTCCACAACACACCTTAGCAGAATTAAAACATCCTCTTGAATGTTGGAATCGGACGTCTAAGACCTGCATCCGTTCCTGATTTCTGAAACATCTATTGGAATACAAACTCGGTCACGGTTATGGCACTATTCGAGCTTCTTAAACCGCCGTTCGAACATTGCCACTATCTCTAGGATTAAACAAATAACCTTTTTAACCTCACAAAAGAAAGAAAGTAGCTCCAGCTGCCTTATCAACCATATCAACCGCACACCCAGAACCATATCTCATTTCCTACCCCCCCTCCTAAACGCAACCGTCCTCGGACACTCTTTCCATGCTTGAGGAGCCAGGTATCATGGCTAGAAGGCCAATACCAGCAGCGCCCCACTTGCAACCTACGTTTCCCAAATTTGCATCCGTCGCCGGTTCTTGCTGCTTCATCGGTATCAGAATTGTTAACTCTAAACACGTCGAAGACAAGTGCAACTGCCGGTCGTTCATACAAAATATCAGACAAGAAGGACAGGATAGCAACTCCTCTTGGTCTTCGTTGGATAGATACTTTTGCTCTTGCGGACATCATGCGCAGTATCACCCGTCCAAGAGCAACATCACAGACTGTAACGGTACCAACTGTATTGTAACGGAATGCGAAATGGAGAATGATCAAACAGAGCAGAACCAAGATGAAGAGCGGGAGGAAATACCTGTGCAGATACCAAGGTCGATGACTCCTGTTCCTCCTGAGGAGGCAAAGCATGACAGACACATATGGCATCTTTATCAGAAAGCGGCCGCACTAGAACAAGAGATCTCGCAGAAACCAACCTCTGACGATGTCAAGTCTTCGGTTGGGGAGATTGTTGGGTGTTTGGAAGATCGGATCATCGAACTGGAAGATAGACTGGAGGAAACCGAAGTTCGGCTTGAAGAGTCTGAACGCCGAGCGAGTTCTCTGCAAGCAGAGGTCAACGAACTCGCCAGCGAAAACTTGGATCTGCACCGTGACTCGTCTCCTGTGGAACGAGCCGGAACAGAGGAACTTGAACGATTGTACCGGGAAGAGGCCGGGAGAAGACAGGAGGCTGAGAAGAGTTTACAAGAAGCTCTAACAGCGCTGGGGCCAGTAAAGCCAATATCGAAGGAGAATCCATGGGAGGTCCATGTTAAGCTCGTCTTAGATCCCGACCAAAGATCTCCTCCAGTGTCCAACTCTCTCGAGTACAGTCGCTGCGATTCTCTCGGTTTTTATCAACATATTTCGGTGAAAGGACATCAGCCTCGGATCTTTCGAGACACACTATCTTCATCATTTCGGCATTCTCTACTCATCAACGGGTGGATTCCACTCATGGCCGTGAGAAATGAGAATGGTGAAATTGAGTTGGAAAGGCCATCCGATGTCGAATCATTCCCAACCCTGTGGTCCTCAAATTTCCTCCGCAACTCCTGTGCCCTTGCCACCGACGGCGTCTACGAGCTTTACATTGCTCCACAGACAGGCCCTCTTACCCTTGATGATCTAGAAAGCCCACCCGAAAGCCCTGGTCTCACGGAAGCTTCCACAGCTTCCAGCGAATCTCAATACTTCCGAAGGTCCGCACGAAGAAAAAGAAGCATCACTAGCACCCACAAGATTGACACACCAGGCGTCATGAAACGTGTTCGTGTTAAATCTTGAAAAGAAAAATATATATAACTGATTGGTTTATTCAAGATGATGTATTCTTCTCTCGTGTTGAAACGATCGCTTCAGGTAGAAATAACGCCATCATACCCCACAATGGAGCCATTCCCGCTCACTTCCCTCACAAACTTCAACGGCCGCAGCTGTCAACCATTCTCAGATAGCCACACGAGACAACATTTTTATTATTTGCAATAATCGCTCGCAAACGCAACGATAATCACCTAATGCCAGCCCTCTTCTACTTTCTCAATTTTTTCATCTTGTGCGCGCCTAACTAATGACTGGACGACAACAACTCCTAACGATCGTTGATACCCTTGATAAATCCTCAGCAACAGACCCATCTATCTTTTGGACGTATTCTGATATTTAATTCCCTGTTCAAATTCTCCTATTCTGTTATATCTCAAACAAGCAAACAAGGCATAGACACCATAGATGTGTATCCGGAGTTTTTCCCTTATCGTGTTTTGGTTTCGTCGTTTAGAGTCCCCCCGCATACTCGATCATCTTTTAGCAACAACAACTCGATCTTGATTTTTCCAAATTTTGTTTTTCTGATTTTTCTTTTTTTTGTTTATTTTTGTCTTTTTTTCTTGTGGGTTTTAGATGGTAGTAAATATGGGCGGTGGAGTTTACATATTTTTTGGATATCAGCTTTTAGTCCGAATTTTCCGAATTTTCGCTACTCTTTTGCAAATTTTGCGTTCTATTTTGGAGCAGGTGCAGAATGCTAGCGGCCTGGAGTTTATAGTCTCTCTGCGTGCATGCTCTTCAAATGTTATTTTTCTTTTCAAAGATAAACGGTTTTTACTAGTATATACATTCAAGTTTATGATAGGGCGAATTATGAAAACCAAAATTAGCAAAATGTGAAGTGGCTCTTTTTCTCGTCGCTGTCGACTCGCGTTGGCCTCGCGGGTTCCCAAATCGATATCACAATCGGTTAACATAACATTCCTTCAACTCACACAAAGACTCCATGCATTCAGGAAATCCAAGACGCAGAAGATACGAATTCATGAAAGATAGAGGAAATTGAAGGATTCCGATACCCAAATGGAAGCCCAATAGTAACCGCTAAAAAGGGCGATTATCTCGTGCTCAGCTGATTATTGAGCCAGCTAGCTCCCTCGATTCCGCCTCACTCCTTGTGCATTCCAATTGTGCATCCAGCTCACATTTGGTTTCGAAACGTCTTATCAGCTAGCCCAATCACGATGCTTCGATAGCAGGGGAGATCCAGTAGTTAGCTTGAGAAGGGAAAAACGACCCAGCGTCCCCCTTCACAGTACTCCCCACGCAAAAAAGAAGCAGAAGAGGGAGAAAAAAACCCCATGGGTAAACCCTGGTAACTCCTTGCGATGGCGGGTCACAAGCTTGTCTGTTGACTAGGTTCTCTGCAGAACCACGGAAAAAGTCGAGGTGGTTAGTGTTTTTTTTTTTTTTGGTGGGACCTTGATATACATTCCCGTATCCTCTTTTCGAAATCGAGAAAAGAAGGGTTCGCGGACGTTCCCTTTTTCGCTATCTCTAGCTGATATCTCTTGTTGGGGCACCTATAGTATCATTGCAGCGTATTGCAATATCTGTTTTCTGATACATGATTACCGGGTGGACTTTAATTTGGCCGCACATTTTCGGTATACCGAGATGAGCCATTTTGCCGCCAAGGCTTGCAAGGTACTACAAGTAGTATACTATAGCTATCGGTATCTATCACCTCTTCTTTCGATTAATTCCTACATTGTCGTCCCCACGCGAGGAAACTGCGATTCTCACATTTCTCAAGAAGGTAAAAAAAAAAAGGACCCATCCGTTCCCGCGTTCGAATTTGAGAGATGCTGCGGGACATGAGTCGTGTTGATTGATCACAAGTTCAATTTCCCCCCCCCCCCAGGCCAAGGGAATTCGGCAAAAGAAATGGCAATGCAATGCTGATTCGATTCTCGGCTCTCTTTTTCTCACTTTCAATATCACAGAGCGTATTATAATTATATACGGTGATAAAATCGTGAACTTTGGTTAAAATCGAAAAGTCACCCTGCCAAGAAAAAAAAATATGTATCAGAGAGGTTCAGCATTGCATTATAGCAGTATCGATACGAGAGTCCGAAACTTTTACAAGTACGTCCTGGATGCAAATACGATTGGCGAGGGATAACTATAGCAGAGGGCACGCGTATTTTCCAGGCCCCGCATTGCATTGATATGATATCTGCCCATGCGGATTCGAACCGGACCTCATCATTCTCACGCGTGTCGCATTAAATCATCTCTTGGACCATGCACATATTCAAGGATATTCCTTTCTTTTCATTTCAAAAACAACCTTTCAATCAATTCAGCAAAAATACGAAAAATTAAAAATTCAGATATAAAATAATCATCCTGGGCGTGTGAGACTTCGGTAAATTGCAAACGGCATGTCTAGTATTAACTGCCATCCCAGTTTCCCGGCCGAGACAAAAAAAAAAAAAACCAAAAAAACCGATGCTCCAAAGTTCCAAACTCGACCTGAGGAGGGGGGGTGAAGAGCCAACTTGGTTGGTTGGACGGCTCACACCCACTTCCCCTTCCCCCTCAACGGTCTGCCAGGCGACAGCCGCAAGTTACACAGNGGGGGGGGGGGGGGGGGGGGGTGAATATATCAAAAACCGATTCACCCAACAAGCTAAGTTAGCAAGCGAAGTCATATTTCTGAAACTTGAGTTCGTAAAGATGTTTCTGAAAATGATATGATATGATCGCAATATTATGGTAGTTGTATCTCGAAACTCTTAATGCGTACGCGCATGTACCTGACTGATCTCATGATCAATCACAATGCAAATTCTTCAAGCCATTAATTCTTCAATATGAACTTCTTTTTAATTTTTCATCTGGCTAAAAAGCCGATTATTCCCTGTCTTAATATCGTTGATATGATTATCTTTGCATTTTAAACAGAAATGTTTCAAAATCTTTGAAAAGGTCTCCCTGACATCATATAATATATAAGTATATATCATCGCATATGTTAAGATGTTACAATGCAATTATAATTGACACTTGTTAATGAATATGAAAAGGTGCGCAGATGCATATATAATATCCCCCACCATCGCTCATCGCTTTGTCTGCCATGCCGCCTCTGCATAACACCATATGCACACGCTCCGGAAAAACTGTCCGATTTGGAACAACATTTTCAAGTTCTCCCTCCCCGCCTGGCGCCACAGAAATGTAAGTGTGTATATAACACACCGGAGAAACAATATGCTATAGTATTGTGCAGTTATAAACAATTTTTCTGCATCGTGGCTGGCCGTCAACGTCCACGAGACAACATACGTACAGTGGTCGTATAATATAACATATCGTATCGTACGGCATCATGATCACAATACCATTCATTTACTTGCGAATGAAAAGTTAATCCGACTCGCATATACCGAGAAACAGAAAAAACTGCAGACCGTGCGCCACAGTCTGCATAGTTTGAAGCGGGGAAATGGCGGGCCTTGTTTGCTATTGAGTTAATTCCGCGAGGAAAGATCTCGGAATCGGAATTAGAGTCGGATCACATTGTGATTACATGATATGCCGATTATCACCAGCCAGCGAGATTGTATTAGATGTACTGAACAGCATGCATGTGTCAATCATGTAGATGGTTATCTAACATTTCGAATATTTCTCGTACAGACTTTAGAGTTTCTTTGTATCATCTCGAATAGCTATGCTAGTGAAAGGCGACAATATCAAATAAGCAGATACTCATTTGTCTCGTGAAGCAGATGCCAATCCTGTTGAAAACGTTTAGACACACATGTATTTGGTATATATATATGTTATCTTGTGTTTTGATTTCTATTCTTGTCAATTCGACGACATATTATGTTATCCCTGTTATATAATTATCCAATTCCTGAATTCCCCTTGCAGTGCCCCCAAAATTTGTACCTTATGATACGCTTTGTATCGGCGTGGAGAGAGGGTAAAAAAAAAAAAAAACAGGCGAAATGCGTATATGATATGTGCTTTGACCCGTCTACGTATATTTGTATATCACCCCCAGTTTAGAAGAAGGTCTGGAGCGACATGCATGTGGTCCACCACGTGGGATCGATTCATATTCAGCGGCTACGCATTCGTTCGTTGGATTCATATTATCATCTGGTGCCATCTTTCGAATACTACCTTTGTATACCCACGACGCGACCCACAATCAGCACGTTTATGTATACATGTACATCGAAAAAAATTTTGTTTCTTCCTTGTGATTTTTTGTTTTGCTGTACGTAGACATTTGGGGTAGCGGTAGGCTAAATGCAAAATTTCACGTCGAGATTTTGTGGGGGTTACACATTTGAAATTCTTTTTTTTTTTTTTTTTTTTCTCTCTTCTTTTTTGTTTCAAAGAATGTTGGAGAAACCCCGGCTGGGCATTATTGGCTTCGGTAAAAAAGAGATGTGTGTGATTCGGACCCACTTTTTTGTGACATGTTATTGATTTTGTGGCTTGTGGTTTTCGTTTCGAATATTCGAGAGGATGGGTAAGCTAGGAGTATTAAGATCGGATGAAAACAAAAAAAAAAAAAAAAAAAAAAAAAAAAAAAAAAAAAAAAAAAAAAAAAAAAAAAAAAAAAAAAAAAAAAAAAAAAAAAAAAAAAAAAAAAAAAAAAAAAAAAAAAAAAAAAAAAAAAAAAAAAAAAAAAAAAAAAAAAAAAAAAAAAAAAAAAAAAAAAAAAAAAAAAAAAAAAAAAAAAAAAAAAAAAAAAAAAAAAAAAAAAAAAAAAAAAAAAAAAAAAAAAAAAAAAAAAAAAAAAAAAAAAAAAAAAAAAAAAAAAAAAAAAAAAAAAAAAAAAAAAAAAAAAAAAAAAAAAAAAAAAAAAAAAAAAAAAAAAAAAAAAAAAAAAAAAAAAAAAAAAAAAAAAAAAAAAAAAAAAAAAAAAAAAAAAAAAAAAAAAAAAAAAAAAAAAAAAAAAAAAAAAAAAAAAAAAAAAAAAAAAAAAAAAAAAAAAAAAAAAAAAAAAAAAAAAAAAAAAAAAAAAAAAAAAAAAAAAAAAAAAAAAAAAAAAAAAAAAAAAAAAAGGTACGAAATGACAAATAGAATCTCAAAGGTGACTGACTCAATTAGTTCTAGGCGTTGGGACCGCGAGCTAAACACACCCTCTGGCTCGCTACTTTATCAATTCAGAGTCAAAATTATTCAAGATTATTCAAGCTATAAGAGTTCTCCCCAACTTCTCCCCATACTATCCCATGCAAAACACGTCTGTGTATCCCCACGTCCTAGGTTTCTCGGTGGGTCCTATACCTAGACAGAACGCCGGGTGATCTATCTCCCTCACCGTTCGATCCTCGGATGAATTGAATTTTCACTTCAAATCTTAACAAGCAGCCAGCATGTTTTGCAGCCTGTGAAACGTCAAACCCCACGGACGAGGACCCAGCTAGCTCATAAAACAGGGAACAAGCATCGATTTGTGAGACATGAATCGAAAGAATATTTTTTTCTTAAGAAATAGTGGAGACCCCATATACATATTTCCCAAATGAATGACATATGATCCTAGACACAGCTCATTCTCACTGCATCCTGGAAAATATATACTGTTTCTATTTCCTAATATATATTGATTCGAGAAGAGTCTAGTCTACAATTTGTTTACGAGGCTAGCAAGGTGTCTAAGCTTCCGATCGTTGAGCCCAGGTTTCTGACTTATGTTGATGACATATTTATATTTGAGTATATGTTACGTTAACTATAATTTTTAGTTTTTTTTTCTTTCGATGCAACCAGGCTTAGTTACGGCTGGGATATGGTACCCATGCCGATAAATATCGCAAAATTTGCAACATCATACATATGATACGACGCATAAGCTCGGAACATCAAGAGATAGAGCGAGGGAAATGCCTATATTGATCAATTGAAACAATAGAACTCGTACATACATACGCAATATATATGACGGTGTAATTGCGTGTCATGATCATGATACCACTGTGGAATCCATACTATAAGTTGTAAGAAAGATCATGAATCTTGCGTGTAAACCCACGCATTTAGCTCGCGGGTAAGTTTTGCTAGCCGATTAAGTGGCTATGTGGAATGGCATATTATATATAATTGTTTAATGCACTCATGGATATAATATAAGACATCATCAGAAATTAATGAATATCCACTTTCGAGTCGATTCTAATGTCGCTCGAGCCCTCTTATTGTCGGAGTCCGAGACCCCATCTCTCTTAACTTCTTCCCTCCCGGACGGTCCGTGAATATAGCGCTGTCTCATCGACGCTTTGAACCTGTTTACCCAGGTATACCAGCTGAATAGACCCAGGGTCAATCATTAGCCTGTGCGAGAACTAAAAAAAGGCTCGAGCTCGAAGGTAGTCAATTGCTAACAAAGTTTGCAACGTTTGGGATCGATATCCCGTGAGGTCCTCCAATCCTGGTAGAAATCAATCTGTTGTGCTGACACTAGTGCTCTCTAGAAGTATGTACCCATGTGAATGTGCCAGCATGGTACGCCTAGCTAGATCTAGATATCTATAGAAAAACGTTGGGAATATATATGCTAACGTACGTCTAGCTGCTAGCGCATATACCTATTTATATTTTAGTCTGTAATTTTAGTAATAATGTGATTCAAGTATTCTTATTTATAGCACTTCCCCCGCCTGGTTTCTCAATCGACCAAGTCATACTATTACGAAGCTTTCAATAACTCGAGCGTGTTCACCAGTGGCAAATTGTTATTTATACCTAACGCACCAATTGATCGAGTGCTTAGGTGTCGAATGCGTATGTTTAACAAATAACCGTGTAACTAGACTTGTCCGTGGAAAACCCCAGTAACTTGAGAGTTTTTACTTACGATATAAAGTCGACACGAAGACTAGACTGCCAGGTATTCACATACTTAAGTACTTAAGTACCTACTTCTTACATAACAAGCACGTATCGTCACTTGTAAGATGTCGCACCAGTTGTATACAAAATGAAAAATGCATGCTAAAAATCCCAACTACCAAATATGTGTGGACAACCAACCAAGCTCCGCTGTCCTCACCCACCGCGGTGTCGCATAATGTCTGTCTGCTGTCTACGTAACCTAAGTTCTAAGAAATTGACAAAGGGGAGAACGTTCGAACCCAGGGTCCAGAATATTCGAATGATGGATGATTCGAATCTCGGACCTTTTTTTGTTTTCCCCTTTCCAATCTAGCAGAGGCGCAGAATCGAAACTTACATAAGTTTCGGATAATGTTGAGCATCATGCAGGGTCCATCCGCGTGCATCTCTAGAACGCTCGGGCACTCTGTCCCCACACGGATTAATTAGATAATCAAATAACGTCAACTCTAGCCTTTGCAGCCGTGTAGATACGTTTAATCGTAGAGATCTTTCATACTATAATCAAAAGTTTAGGTTTCAATCTATAGTAGAGAGTTTGGGTTTACATGGTGAAATAAAGATATTGTATTTTTTTTTTTCTTTTCTCTATTTGTTCATATATATAATATTATTATTCCTTATTTTTTTATATAAAAAAAAAGATTCTTGATCGATCACCAACTTGAATTCAACTTATCCAAGCCAATCGGCCAGCTTGCCCAGTCTTGCTCAACTTTACCGTTCATGACGGCTCCACTTTAAACCAAATCATCCTCGAGGAAGAAAACAAAAAAGGATAAGCCTCGACCGGCGTTCATTCCATTATCCACTTCGTAAATCCCACCTCGAGGGAACCAAACAGACATGAATACCAAAAAGAAATAAAAGGGTTGAAAGTGTATCATAGGAGGAGAGGGGGGACGAAAAAGAACTAGAACTGATCAAAATATTGATAACACCGTAAAACACCACAAGATAGATAGAGGGGAGGGGATATCATTCGCAACAAATCGAAGGCTGGACGCAAGATAAAAAAAAAAAAAGGACAAAAAAAGGACAAAAAAAGGAAAGGGTGGGGAATCAATGCCGAGAAGAAAAGACGCAAGAGTATAATAAAAAAGATGAAGCTAGAAGTTTTAAGAAAAAGACGACCAAAAAAGTTGAGGAAGGGGGGTTAGCCGACGGAGGCTCAAGTAGAGCTTTGGTTTGTGAAAAAAAGGCGGGCTGGACTAGACTTATCCGATGTCATCCTCACACCGGACTAAGTTGAGTAGTTAGTTCCTCACCACCCCCCAAACGACGGCGTATATAAAAATAATCATCCCAATCCAACATCCATCCATCCAAAGAAAGTACACGCTTTGCCGAAGTAAAAGAAAACCCAATGAAAGAACCCCATATTCCAAACCAAAACCGAGAACCCAGCCATTAGAGAGAAAGAAAAAAAGAAGGATAGCAGACGAGAAGGAAAGGATACCCCAAATCCAATCCAAACAGGATAATCAAAAGAGAAAGGGAAAAAAGAAAGGAATAAACACCATCCGTCCCAAAGAAGCAAAATGAAGAAACACCGAGTGGAAACCCCGAAGAACAACGAAAAAAAAAAATGGCAGTCAGCATAAACAACCCCGCCCTTTCAATTCATCTCATCCTAGGGCTAGCGGACATTAACCAGCAACTCCGCCTCCAGGATGTATTTCCCTTCCTTATATTTCTCACTACTCTCAAATGCCTTGTCGTATTTCCAGCCTACAATCTCCTCACAACTCCTACACATGATGTCACGAACGATGTGGCGTCCTGTTGTCATGTTGCGTTCGACAGGTTGACCCTCGACATTGTTAACCACGCTGGAGAATAGGAAGGCTTTGCCGTGTTGACCGCGAAAGTTCTATAATTGGGAAAGTTTTACAACCTGTTAGCTTGGAGGCTTTTATGTTCTATAACGCAGCTCAAGCACCCAGCCGCTCTAAAAAAAAAAAAGCAACCAGGTTTATATCCGGAGTTGAGAACTTACTCTGCTTATGATGTCTTCATGATTGGCCAAGTGCGCCTTGCAGTTTCGGCAGCCGTATATCCGTGTGGAATTGAGGTATTCGTTGTAGATGAGACCCATCCCTCCTACTACTCAGATATCGGTGTTGTTTGGAAGAAGAATTATGCTGTTCTCAGGGCGGATATTGTCTCTCTGTTTTTCCGGGCTACAACAACAGCCCGGCCAGTTATTTCTCTACCCGAAGCGGAAGAGGAAGGGTGGCGGTATGACAAGGCGCTGAAGGGTTTTTTTTGAAGTTTTGTTGTTGTTGTTGCTGGTTGGGATATCGTGACCCTTGAAAGGATAAGTGTTAAGTGTGACGTAGGCGCGATATGGAACGAGGAAGGATGGATGCTTGCTTGCACGAAAGGGAGAGTCGCGAGGGTTACTGTTCCTTCGGAGGATCCTTTTTTTTTTTTTTTTGGAAAGGTAGAGATTTGTTTCGAAGAGTTGCAACGTGTGATTGATTTCGAGGTTGAGAGGGTTTCTCTTTGTTTCGAATCCGGTCAATGCAGATTCTCCGATTTCCGCCCCTCACACGCACACTCTCGTTCTCGCTTTCGCTTTTCGGATGTGATTGTGTGATATGATATGATTTGAGTGAGAGTGGGCTCGGATGTGTTGGCAAGGCTGTTCCCGAAGCGTCACAGCGGAGTGTCTTGTCTGTGTTATTCGTCCTTTGGAATAATTGATCTGAATTTGAATGCAACGTACGATGTAGATAGTATCAATCGAGGAAGCGGAGAGAGAGAGAGAGAGAAGTAGAGAGAGGGAAGCCGGAAGTGATGGGGGTAATATAAGCAATATAGTCTGATTGAGTATATAATTGGAAACGGTGTCACGACCGGGGGGACGAGACAGACGAGGCGAGAGTGAGTGAGAGAGTGAGAGAGATACAATACACAGGAACAGGAATGTTCCGATTGAAGTTGCTTTTGCTATGCCAATTAACCTGCTGGTGATTCGGTTGGTTGGGTTTGATTGGCTGGCTGGCCGCTAAGCCGTGGATCGGAGTTTGGCGGGGGGAAGTTGGCTGGGCTGGGATTGTTAGAATAGCAGAGAAAGAGAAAGGGAAAGGGAAAGGGAAAGGGAAAAGGGAGAATTCGGAGGTTCTAATAACTAAGAAGATATATTATTTTGTAAATATATAATACGAGAGGGGTTTTTAATTTTTGTTGAAGTCGTCTGGAAGGATGATCGAGGCACACAGCACTGTACAGGGCGGGAAGAGAGAGAGAGAGAGAGAGAGAGGGGGGGGTGATGATATAAATATAAATTAACTCTTATAGTTAAGTACTTAAGTAATTATATCGGAAGCTGTCCGACGCCGGGAAATCGATCCAGCTGCGGTGGAACCCAACGGGACGAGAGATGACGATGATGTAAAACTGAATAAAGAAGGCGAGCTTTTGCTGCTGGTGTTTCTGCCGTTTCAGAGTTCACAGTATCAGCTTCCCTGTCAACTGTTTAGATCGATCTCACGATAAGCCGAAGATGCGAAGTGAAGGGCCCGGGATCCTAGGAAGGAAGGGAAAAAGGAGGAAGACGAAGAGATGCCTAGAATATGACCTGAGTTATATCTGATACTGGATGATATATGATAGCGGTTGGTATCACGTAATTATAAATAGCACGCGAGTGAGAGTTCCGATTATCGCTCAAGCTCAAGCGCATGATATGATATCCTTTTGTAGTGTATTCCAGCTAGTTCCGATGTGAATACAGTCGATATGATTAATATCATGACATCTTCGGGTGTTTAAAAGAATTCTCTAGCAGCTTCGCAACCTTGTTTCTATTACACCCAGTGCTACCCAGAACATACATGATATTATAAATCTCATCATCATCATCATCAAGTGAGTTTCGCATGTCCCCCGCTTACCGTTGGCCGCCAACAGGAGACTTCATGCCATGCCAATAGCGAATGCGGAATAAACAATATAATATAATACTAGTTATACTGCGCATGTGACCAAGCCGGGTGCGAACCGCATCTGCAATCTGCATCTGGTATATATCCTAATCAAACCAAATTTAAATACGATAATTTATCTGATAGCTAGCTCCAACAATTGAGCTCCGGTGCTAGCTACGCTACCATCAAATTTAAATTTAAAATCGAACTCTCTAAGTATGCAGGTATTATTCAGTTCGCTTATAATTACCACCTAGAGGATAAGTACTCAAGCATTTATGTATCGCGATATATTTACAGATAATAATAAATGTCATGATATCGATGCCATGTCAGGGGAGGGAGGGGTAGCTTAGCTCAAAACCCACCCACCCCGGCCGCCTCAAATTAAAAACCTGCTTCCCGACCTCTGCCGCTGCAGGTCTAGAATTTTTAAATGGTATTTTTGAAAGAAAAAAAAAGATTGAAATTGTCCAACCTCTTGAATTTTTTTTTTTTTTTTTTATTATTATTGTTTTGCGTTTTAGAGCTTTCGATATATTTTGGATTATAAGCATAGGAAAGCAGTTTAGAATTCCTAGTCATCTTCGCCGAGGTTTTTGTTTTTTTGTGCGGCAAAAAACCGCCCCACTTTTGACCAAAGAAATCAGAGCGTCGGTCACAAGATATCGATATCAAAAACAGCGTTCACTCACAGCTGTACGGAACCATGTGCAATACTGCTGCTCCTACCTAAGCCAATCGTTGCGTTTGTTAAAGAGTGGCATGATATCGAGATACAGATATACATAAGTATATACTCGCCTTCGGCGAAGGGTTACGTAGCTAGCACTGGGAGCATATCATGCTAGTACTCCGCAGAACCAACGCTACCCTGCCCTTGCGAGTTGCCCATCGTGTGAACGCCTTGTAGCCCAGTGCTAGAATAGCCAAGGCCTCGGCAACTACCTCTACGGTCATTACCTATTTCATATTACGCTCTCTACTTCACATCTCTGTAAAATAAATATTCATCCCAGAACGGGCCCTCGGTACGTCTAGCCAAGCGAGCTTCTTTTATCCATTTCTTTTTTTTTTGCCGTATCATTACACATGACGGGGGGGAAGAAAAAAAACCGTATATAAAGGTGGGGTGGTGGTGCAGGCGGGGAATATATGATGAGTTGAATTCATGACGATGAGAATGCCTAGTCTGAAAGGGAAAAAAAAAGAGTAAAAAAAAGAAATATCGTAGGAAAAAAAGAAGCAGCTCAGTAAAAATGAAGAAAAAGAACAACCCCCGCAAGTGCCATAATGAAGAGAGTATAACATCACCAGCAGCAGAAGTAGCAGTCCAAGACCAATCGATTATACGACGTTAATAAAAAAGTAAACCCCATCGCACGGGGGCTTTATAAAAAAAATTTACATAAATAAAGCAGAGCAGACGAAGAAGAACCCCAACAAGAACGCAAGACGAACTCACTACCATTCTGGCTGTGGTTCTTGAGCTGGGGCAGCCGCTGGTGCCGGCGGCTGTTCGAAGCCCTCTGCTGGTGCCTGCTGCTGCTCTTCCGTTGGTGGTGGGATGTTGGCGACAGGCTTGGCGGTGTAATCTATGGAAGCTGGGGCGAGGACTGGGGCTTCTTCCTTTGGTTCGATGATTGTAACAGTATCCGGGAGGGACTTGTTGGGTCCAGCCTTGCCATCTGGGTCCGAGCCACGCATGATCTTGACCTTGATTCCGAGGACACCCTGTCTGAGGAGAACGTGGCGGGTAGCAGAGTCGATAAAGTCACGGACTGGTTGACCGGAGTGGATCATGAAACCGTCCTACAATCATTCCATTAGTATAAATGCGTTCTTTTTTCATCGTGGATTTGTGATATAAAAGCTTACGGTAAACTTCATCGACTTGGCACGAGCAGCTCTCAACTTTCCGGAGACGACGACTTCGCAACCCTTGGCGCCAGACTCCATGATGAATCTGAGAACACCATAGCAAGCTCTTCGGACGGCCAAACCGTTCAACAGCTTGTATCGTAGGGACTCGCACTGAGCGACGGCGCAGAGACCTCTGTTCTGGACCTTGGCGGCGTATAGAGAGACGGAGTTTTCTGGGAACTTGAATCGCTTCTGGATCAAAGAAGTGAGTTCGCGGATTCTGCGACCTTGCTCGCCGAGAACTTCCTGGGTGTGGGTGGCACGGATGACTGTGATAAATTATATATCAGCATTTCGATTCCACCCCCTTGTGCCAGCTTAATGCTGGCGTATGTGTGGTTTCCATTGGGACAAAAGGTGACATACTGATATCGGTGACGGTGGGGGTAACTCTGACTTCGACACCAGAGTAACCCTCTTCAGCCAATTCCCTGGTGAAGAACTCGTTCAATTCGGCGTAGAAGACACCGTCGGCAACTGCCTTTCTTCTCTTGGAGATACTGTAATCCACAAAAAACCATCCTTTCGTCAGCATTCATCCAGTTCCATCCTACTATAATATATCATCCTCCAACGATGTCCAATTCGTGATGATCGGGAAGGTATAACTAACGTGGTAGTGGTGGCCATGATGTTGGATTGATTGAATGGAAAGCTTTTAGCTCGTGATTGTCGGGATTGGTAGAGGTGGAGAGTGGTCGATACTTCGAGATCGATATTGATTGATGATATGTCGTCTTCGTCGTCGTTATTCGTCGTTTAGCTGCAACACCTGCTGGTATCGAAGGAAGAGCAAAAAAATTGTTGTTGGGCTTTGCTTGGGTGAGGGTTTGGCTGTTTGGAAGCCCTAATCTCTGACTAAGCCCCATTTGGTATCTTAAGCGATTAAGTGACAAACTATAATATAGTCACGTGTCAATTGCGGCTTAAAAGTTAGCGTGCTAGTGCTTGGCGTGGCGCTGAAAATTTTTGGTTGCTCGCCCGCATCTGCGACCCAAATTCAATTGACTTTGACCTCACCTTAGCCTTTTTTTCATTCCTTATCATCGCGGCCTACCAACATCATGCCACGAAAGAAGTCGGCAGCTGCCAAAGCCCGTGCGGCTAACGGCGACACACATCCCAAAGATCTCGAACCCAAGAAAGCTGTTCTCGACCTCGATTCTGACAGCGACGCCGAGAGCACATCGGAACCCCAGGTCAATGTAACCAAGAAACGAAAAGCCACCGACGAAGATGACGACGAGGACTCGGTAGAACCTTCGTTCCAAATTAATGAAGAATACGCGAAACGGTTCGAACATAACAAGAAAAGAGAGGAGTTGCACCGATGTAAGTAGCCTGTAGTACATCATACACGAAAGGAACACATACTAATCGAGCACTCTTCTAGTGGAAGAAAAATACGGCAAATCCGCCTCCTCCACGAAACGAAGAAAAACCGACGACTCGGACGAAGAATACGACTCCCTTGCATCCTCCGACGAATCCTCTTCCTCGGAAGACGAGGACGAATTCGGCGAATTAGTAACTAGAGACATCGACGCCCAGATCAAAGCTACCATCTCCGCAATCAAATCGAAAGACCCGAGAGTATACGACCCCAAACAAACATTCTTTCAGGATGACACAGCAGGTGCCACCCGAGATGATAAAACGCGAAAAGAGAAAGGTATGACGCTGAAGCAATACCACCAGAAGAATATCATGGAGGGGTACACTGGTGAAGATGACGAGGACGGAGATGCACCGCCCAGGACATACGTGGAAGAGCAAGAGTATCTCAAGAAAACAGTTGTTGGCGAGATGCATGCCGCAGTGGAAGGGTCGGATGACGAAGTCGATTTTCTGATACGGAAGGAGAAACCGGTGGAAGCAGAGGAGGAAGAAACGACCGCGACTGCCTTACCAGAGAACCCAGACGAGGATCCGGAAGGGTTTCTGGATGCATTCTTCTCTACTAAGGCATGGGTACCGAAGGGCGCCGATATTAACCTCCCATTCGAGTCGGACGATTCAGAGGAGGAAGACGCTGCTGAAGAATTCGAGCAAATGTACAACATGCGATTCGAGGACCCCACGATAGACGATAGATCAAAGATTATCACACATGCAAGAGACATTGCGAAGCAAAAGTCGTTAAGGAGAGAAGAAAAGAGTCGGAGAAAGAAGGCGAGGGACGAAAAGAAGGACCGAAAAACTAGGCAAGAAGAGGAAAGAGCCGCGGAAAAGAATCGTCTCCGGAAGCTAAGAGTCGAAGAATTGGAGAAGAAGATCAAAATGGTGCAAGAGGCTGGTGGCCTCGATCTCGATGCGGGAGTTGAGGCAATGGAAGATAAATGGAAGAAATTCCTCGATGATGCTTGGGAGGGTGAAAAAGGCTGGGAGGAGAAGATGGGCGAGATATATGGCGATAAATACTACGAAGAAGAGGAAGATTTGGAGCAAGAAAGAAAGGGCAAAACTTCGAAGAAACCGAAGAAACCAACTTGGGACGACGATATCGATATCGATGATCTCGTCCCGGACTTCAAGGCGGACGAATCTATCTCAGATGACGAAGAAGGAGGTGTACCGCTTGAAGAGAGTGCAGAAATAGAAGCCTCATCATCTGCAGTCCCAGAGAAGCCGAAGAAGAGTGGAAAGAAGGACAAGCGAACGGAAAGGCTACTTCGCGCTCAGATTGAATCCTACGTTGATGACAAGATGCCGCTTTCACTTCCGGGCTCTTCGAAACATGGTGGCGCGGGTGCCTTCCGTTATCGCGAAGTCACGCCTGAATCCTTCCAACTCACGCCTACGGATATCTTGTTCGCTGGAGATAAACAGCTAAATACCTATGTTGGATTAAAGAAATTAGCATCCTATAGAGATGATGCGAAAAAGGCGAAGGATAGGAAAAGGTACGCGAAGGGTAAGGGCTTTAAACTACGAGAGTGGCGCAAAGATGTGTTTGGCAAGACGGAGGTGACCTGGGAAGATTTGAATGGTGGGGGTTCATCGAAAGATAAATCAAGGAAAGAAAAGAAGGTAAAGAGTAGCAAACTTTCCGAGGGAGAAGTGGAATCATCAGAGAAAAAGAAGAAGCGGAGGAGAAAGAACAAGGGTAAGGCTGAAGCCACGGAGGCTGAGGCGTAGGTATTGGTCTTGTGATAGTTTTTGTAAGATATACGATGAGGATACTTCTTGCACACGTATGACAGTTGTAAATGACCTTTTGACAATTTTTTAACCCGAGAATATTTCTAATTTACAAGATCCTTAGCGAATTTAATATGCAATTCAATGTTTCCCGATATCCTTAATTCCGATCCCCAAAAATATCCCATATCCTTTTCACAAAAGAAAAAAAAAAACTCCAAAAATTTAAAAAAAAAAAAAAAAAAAAAAAAAAACGGTAACCGGCATAGCTATCTCACAGAATCTCGCCAATATGAATTTACCCAAACTACATGTTGCTTTATTTTGACTCCCCGACCATCCACTCGTTGAACTTGTCAACCGCTTTAGATACCGTCCCCCAGATACCTTCATCTTTAGGACCTTCCTCGTTCTGGACGTGCACCCCAGAGTCCCAATCAGCACGTTGCCTATATCCACCCGGCATAGGTGCAATTTCACTTCCACGTCTTACAGCACTGGGATAGTGATATGCAGATGTTGAGGCCGTAGTGGTTTGTCCGTGCATGGGCTGGCCCCGCATCATACCGTTGCCCGGTGGACCGTATGTAGTTTGTACGGGAGGTGGCATGGTGAATGAGGGTGCTGGGATTGATGTTGTAGTCGCGACTGCAGCAGCGGTTTGAGAAGGGAGGGAAGGAACGGCTCCAGGCTGTGGAATGTATGGATCTTCCTTTTTAACTTGAACGGTCGATGAGGATACCGGTGTTGGAACGGCACCCGGTTGGGGGGCCGGAGGGTCTACGACGTTTACTGTCGTTGTGGCGGTTCTTGTTGGAGCGGTGTCATCGTCTAGAGAGGCGAGTACACCTCCCGATGGTGCTGGTGGCATTTCGGTGAGATTGTTGATTGTTGCGGTTGGAACAGCAGGACGGGCAGCTGGTTCAGCTGGAGGTGGGTGGATTGAATCTGAGGGTGTATATGCTGGAGATTCGGGGAGAGGATCTGGGTTTGAAGCTGGGAGGTTGGATTTTTGGTCGGACTCTGGCTGGTCTTCTGAGGTAGTAGTGTTCGGGACAGCGGTTGTCGGCGTTACGCCCGAAGCTTTGGCAGCAGTTGTAGACGTATCTTCTCCAGACATGATTGTTAGAATGCAAATGCGACGACGATAGTGTTATTATATGAAATCAACTGAGAATATCAAAGTGGAGAAAGCAAGTTTTTCGGGAGAGCTGCATAAATGGGCAGCATGAAAGTGGCGATGGTGTTCAAAAGGGCGAATCGGATGGATGAAAAGATGGCTGGCGTGGTCTCGTATGAGGATGAGCAGATCGCCTGTTGCAGAATGTGTTGGAAACGTTGTGTGACGTAGGCTTCGTCAACACATTCCGTTCCCCGCTACATCCCTGTTGCGCATAACCCTTGGCGTCTGCATTTAGCCAGATCTTGGCATTTATCACGTGTAGTATTCACGTGACTGGAGGAAAGCCTTCGAAGGGCAGAAAACCTAATCAGGTCATGTGACTGTGTTGTTTGTTGTGTGGTGCCCCAAACCAGCAAACCGAATTTTGGTAGCAGGCTAACCTCACCGACTGACTTGGACCCCGACTTCAACGATCTTTAACGACCCCCCATCGACGATATCTCAGATACTTCATCTTCTCCTCCTATCATACACCCCCGTTATACTCGTCGATACTAGCTACGTAGCTACAGATCGTTCAACATGGCCTCCCCAAATACCAAGATCTACGTTAGTCCTTCCTCCCCTCCATCCATCCATCCATCCTGAGGAAAAATATTTTTTCAATATCGATATATCGCGAAAGGACGAATAGAATATTTGATCAATCATTGCGATGAACAATTGACTAACCGGACCGTCTTGGTTCTCATATAGCCCGCTTCCTCTAGCCACCAGAACCCCTCTGAAATCGAGCTCCAAGTCGCCCAGGCCTTGCTCGACCTTGAGACCAACACCTCAGAGCTCAAGGCTGCCTTGAGGCCGCTGCAATTCCAATCCGCTAAGGAGGTTAGTTTTCAACATGATAATACCCGACATCCGACATCTGCGAAGGAGAAGATATGAACAAAATATAATGAAGAAAAAGATAATGTGGTGGCGGTCGTGGTTGGCTCGGGATGTCAGATGGGGGTGGAGACGTAGTAATTGATGGGAAACCGGGAGACTGATTGTGGATATTTGTCATGCTATAGCTCGAAGTCGGACACGGAAAGAAGGCCATCGTCATCTTCGTCCCAGTTCCATTATTAAGCAACTTCCACAAGATCCATCCAAGGTACAAAACATTTCAGAAGAATTCTTCAATTTGTAGAAAGAAAAGAAAAAATTATATATCAGAGCTAGGGAGGCTAACCGGTTGTTCACTCACTTGGTAGACTCACCCGCGAGCTTGAGAAGAAGTTCTCCGACCGCCACGTCGTCTTCATCGCCCAGCGCCGTATCCTCCCAAAGCCAGGTCGTCGCAGCCGTGTCACCCAGAAGCGCCCAAGGTCGAGAACACTCAGCTCCGTCCACGAGAAGATCCTCGAGGATCTCGTCTACCCCACCGAGATTGTTGGTCGTCGTACCCGCACCAAGGAGGATGGCTCGAAAGTCATGAAGGTTCTCCTGGACCCCAAGGATGTTGGAGGTTTGGACTGGAAGGTCGAAGGGTTCGCCGAGGTCTACAAGAAGCTAACGGGCCGAAGCGTCGTCTTCGAGTTCCCAGTTCAGAGCGAATATTAGATTCTATAAAATGTTGTATGAAATATAATATTCGTTTCTCTGGGTTCTTGTTCTCTTTTTTTCTCTTTACCTTCCACAGCTTCCTCTTATCATCTTAATACATAGATCGGGCCTTTTCTCTCCGACCCCCCTCCGACCTTGAACGTCCTTATCTGTCCGTCGACCACTCTTGTCTATACACCACATTACTCATGAAATCTCTGAGCCTCAACCAATAACGCCCTCGTCTTTTCATTTTCCTCTTTTGATTAACGGTGTTTAAAAAATGGGGAACCTTCTTTCACATCACTCCGTGTACTTTTTCTTTTTTTATCCTATATATATTCCCGGCTGTTTGTTGCATTTTTCTTTTTATCATGAGGCCGTTGTTTTGAGAGCCTTCCACTTTTTTTTTTTTTGTAATGGATGGATATCAGAGCATGAATATCTAAACATTATCGATGAGATGATGCACGATTGCATGAACCGGTTGAGAAGTAAAAGCTTAAATTTTAAGTGATTCCATGCCCAGTGAGCGATGCAGGGATTTATATACGCTTACGTATCTAAATCATGATATCGATTGTTTTGAAGCCTGGAATTATCTATTTTGCTTCAATTGGGACATGCAGAATGCCCAGATTCGTTTTCATATCTTCAGTTAGCTCAATTGGTGGGCTCATACGACATACACCTTTATAGCAGCGATGGTGCAAAGTGCGAGTATATATCGCGCGGCATTCCCGCGGGGTCCGACTGGGCATCCTCGCCCAGACGATAAACAGACCACAAACCCTTCACGAGCTCTTAGATCTCGAACCCCAGAACATATTTAAAATGCCGGAAAAAGATCCCTCCGACAAAGTTAGGGAAAATCCGAAACCAGCTACAGCGGCTACGTAGATGCGCCATTGAACTCTCCATCAACAGTAAAGTATACGTATATACGTACCTATTCTGACCGATATCGCATATACGGGAAGATAAGAAAGAATGTATAATCGCGAAAGTTTGGGAGGAGAAGCCGCGTGTACACCCATCATTTACTACTGTAATCCATCTATTAAGCTTATCCTGTTGTGTAAGGGGATCAAAGCGAATATGTGAATCGGGCGTGCATCTTGCATCGATGTGCATTGTCTACTAGGACTTGAAGTTTTGGGAAACCGTTACGGATACATTACCATGCATTTGATCTTTCGTAATCCTTTTTTTTTTTTGTTTTTTGAAAATGTGTGAGATGTGAAGCTGCAGCTGGCGACGGGATCTGTCGCCAATTCTCGCTTGGTTGAACAGATTGTTTGATACTTTGTAATAGAGACTCAGGAATGCTTGTATAGTACTTAAGTAGTCGGTGGATTTATTCACCGATGTTACCATGTGCGCTATCGCATTGTAAGTATAATCATGTAACAGATCTATATCTCATCAATTTTACGCTGTTACCAAATCCCCATGAATAAAAGAAAAACTTTAAGAAAGTGTTTACTACCGAGGCACCATTCAAGGATATCAACATCCGTTAATATATGAGATTTCAACAATGCCGTCATCTACAATCTGCAATCTTCGATGAAGCTTCACATTGCAGAATCAAGAACGCATGCTTGTCGTCCGATTCGTTCGGTACGTGCTCGAACTACCGCCCAGCCTGGAGCTCGACTGTTCGTTAATTTCCCTTCCCGAAAGAGGAGGCTTAGACCATTTTTATCTGGTCGAGCAAGCCCACATCCCTGCGCCGGCTTACGCGTCGTAACACACCCTTCTCATTCGGCACCTAAAAACGAAGAAGAAACCCAAAAGATGGCTGCCGCCTACTGCGCTGCACCCAGTTTGTTTCGCTGGACGAAGACGAAGGGAGAAAAAAAGAGTCATCTGGCTTGCATTGGTTCGGTGGACTTGGTGGTTTCAAAGGGAGGGCCAAGAAGAGGATCCTGCATGAGCGTGAATAATCAAAATATATGTACTGACTTAAGTATGTACAGAGTATTCGAGTCGAAGTCCCTGATGCTGGTCTATTCTCTTTTTTTTTTTACAAGGAATATATTCGAATAGAGAAGAAAAAGAACAAGAAGAAGCCACGAATACACTCCTGGCTGGTATCGCATCTCTTCTTGAGATCTTTATCGCTTCGAGCACTCCTTCTTGTCAGGATTATAGCTAACGGCTGTATTCAAACCACGGTTTCGCCACCCCACGGCGTCGCTCATTCTCCTGCTATCTTTTTTAACCCAGAAGCTAAAAGGCAACCACCAGGTCTGTTTGGTTTACATAGGATACAACTGGCAGAGGGGGGGATAGAAAAGCGGGTAACAGATCGGAAGCCACCACCAGTGGATTACGTACTTTCCGACATCAGAAGGTCCGTTGGGCCTTGACCAGGTCCCAATAACGTTAAAACGCCTGGTGCTTCCCCTCCCCGTGCCACTTTCAGTCTTTGAGTGCAAAAACCAGGCCAAGTTTTTCTTGTGTTTCCTCAGTCGTTTTAGTTGGTTATTTGCAAGATTGAAATTCTTCAGCTCTTCTTGCTATCCTTTCAATCTTTTAAACATAATCCTAAACAGTACTGCTATATCTTTCTTTTATTTGCCCCTCGTTCGGTTGATGCCTCCTCGAACCAGGCGCTACTCGGCAGGCAATTCCTTCTTCTCTATAGAAGTCACCATGGAGCGTCAAGACCATCCATCGATGGAGGAATACCTCTCCTCGAACCCATACATTACCGACATGCCTGAGATCCTGCCGGACGACCCGACCGCCGTCGCAGACGGATACTTTGGCGGCAACCGCCACCCTCACTTCTCCAACACCGTCGTGAACCCATACATCACAAATACGACCGAAACGACAGCCGAAATGGCCGTCACAGACGGATATTTCAACGGCCGGCCGCACCAGCAGCTACCCATCGTCCATCTTGCGAACGAGGAGCCTGTCAAAACCGCCATGCCGGAACTTCAATCACAACCACATTCAGAACAGCCACCGTCGCGGCGTACACCGGAGATGAGGGAGAGGGATTTAGAAGCGCAAATGTCGTCGTCGCGGACGTCGCGGGATGATGATTCGCAGACGGTGTATTCGAGGGTTAGTTTTGGGTCGGAGAGGAGTACCCTCCCGCCATCTTATACTTCCCGTAGAGTGTCGTACGAAGAAGGGGATAGGAATGATAGAGAGGCTGTGGCGGATACCCGGCCTTTGATAGTAAACGAGTGTTTGTGCCGTCACCCGCAGTGCATCAGTTGTGTTGCGAACGGGACTGCGGTTAGAAGTAGACAGGATAGATGCGAGTGGAGGAAGAGGATGAAGTGCGCGAGGGGATGTAGGCATGGTAGCAAGAAGGCGAGAAAGTTCAAGTTTTGCTGCTTGTCTATGTTTTTCTTGGTTGTCACTTGGGGTCTCTTTGGCGGTATCATGTGGAAGCGGGCCGCGAGTCGGTTTAGGGAATCTTTGGTAAGGTCTTCGTTTCTCGAGATTCTTAAATTATTGGAGGTTTCTAATATGTGGATTAGGCATATTATGATACTACTCTTCGCTGCTCAGAACTTCTACCTGGAACCTATGAGGATGCCTTTACGGTACCGATCAATAGTTCTCGATCTTCTTTCTCCCTTCAGCAATATAGCCTGTACGAAAAATCAGAGGTCGCCGATGCCTTAACCCGGATTAATGTCGACGGTTATGTCAATGTGGAACACGCTTCCGAGGACGATAAAGTTGATGATGACGAAGTTCGAGTTAAAGTCGAATATCAAGTTAGCGACGAGAGGGTTCTCCATGATATTGACATTCATCTCACTGAGGATGGAGTTGCTATTCATGTAAGCTTCTGCTTCCCTGATGTTTCGTTAACAGCATGGATACTAATATATCATATGACAGACGAATCCATATACGAGGGATCCTACCGAAGGAAAACAAGTCTGCGTCTTCTTCAAGGTTACTGTTAAATTCCCAAAACCTGCATCTGTAATGGAACTTTCGAGATTCGTTATCGACACGGAACAGCTTTCGGTTCTGTTAAGGCCGTCTCTATCTCTCAAGGTCCTCGACAAGGCAGTTATTAGCACTATCACCGGTAATATCTGGTCAAAGGCGAGACAAACGTCGAGGATCCAAGACGATGAAAAACGGAACACGAATTTTGGCTTACAAGCCAAGAACTTGCTCATCAGCACTACGACTGGTAACATTCGTGGCGTCTGGGGTTTAGCAGACTCCGGTTCCTTTGATTCTAAATCGTACGTTTCACTCTTTATTCTATCATCATATATATCTGCTAACCTGCGATTACAGAGGCAACATTGATATCGGTCTCACATCCATAACGTCTTTACCAGATATGGCACCCACGACAGATCTCAGTGTCACCACCATCTCTGGCGACGTCGCCGTTCACTCCGTCTCCAACGACGGCACCCTCCACCCCTTCCGCAAAGACCTCTCCAACTACAACACCGTGATCAAAACCGTCAGCGGTGATGTCATCGGACAATACCTTCTCGGCTCCTACCTCGGCGTACACACCATCAGCGGCGATATCGAAGCCGACATCCTCCCCATTTCTCCGTCCGCTGCCGGTCGTGACATCGACCACCGCATCACAGTCATCACAGACACCAAGAGTGGCAAAACCAAAATGAGCATACTGGAAGCCACAGACGCCAAAGTCATGACGGAACCGAAATCCCTCCTTCGTATGCGCGCGGTTCAGACCGTCTTCCAATGGTTCGAAGAGAAGCGAAAGAAGTTGTGGCAGTTGTACCAAAACTACTGCGAGGTGAACAAGAAGGAAGATATCAAGTCGGGTAAAGCGGAAGTCTCAGAATCCGCAACGGACGTGGAAACCCTTTACGTTGATCCCCAGGATTTGGGTCTCTCCAGTCTAGCCTTCTTCAAAGCCTCTCACACCACCATTTCGGGAAAGATCAACATGCATTATCCTGCTGCGTTTGAAGGTAAACTGAAAGCGACGACATTGACGGGATCGATCGATATCGAGGGTGAGGGCGTCCAGATTGTGAGAAAGGAGAGGAACGGACCTGTCGGGAAAATTGTGGAGGCTGTGCACGGGAAAGAGAATGAGGGGTTCGTCGAGAGTGGCAGTGTTAGTGGGGATATTAACATTTGCGTGGGTAAAACCAAGTGGTAATTTAACTTTTTTGAGGTTTTCCTCTCTGGTGGTATTTTTAGGGACGGGAAGAGAACCGAAAGGCGACAGAATACCACAGACATCACACCACATCACGAGATCGTATGATCCTCTTTTTATTTTAGTTGTGTACATTTTTTTTTTTCTTTCTTTCTTTCTTTCTTTCTTTGAAGGTATACCATAATTTTCGGGTTTGAAAAAGGGGTTCACGGCGAACAAAAAAAAACTAATCAACAGGCCTGTTGTCTTTCATTTGTCGGGGGGAGGTAACTTATGGGGGAGTATTCACCGTGGTCTGTTTTTTTCTATTATACTATACTAAATGGCGTTCTTGTGAGATATATTTTGTTAGCTTTTTTTTTTTTTTACCATGTATTTTATACCATTTTTGTTTCTTTCCCTTTGTTTATTTCTGTTTTGTTTTTTTTTTTTTTCTTTATATCCGGGCGGGAAATGGAGCTCGGGTTTATACTCTCATTTACGGTATAGTTTTGTATTGCTTGGAGGCATAACAGCAGCGATCGAGCCAGCGATATGGACGACAAATGGCCTAGATGGTCAGTCGAGCTAGCTTGGAAGATTCTTCTTTCTAATTATCTAATATCGATTATCAGATGTAATAGATTAGAGCGAAATCCAATACATCAGATCAAAGAATATAAAAAATAAATAAATCAAAACCGAGGTTCGAGTTTTATAAATTTAGCTTGTTCGTTTAGGATAATATAACCTATACGAAGTATTTGTAGAATTAATTTAAGCCGATGAGATCGAGATTATATATAAGATCTTGGAACGTGTGGCGTCTGACCCACCCGCTTCTCGCAAGCTTCCAACTGTTGAAACGCAGAGTGCGGCCGGACAGGGAACAGCGAAACATTTACGATCCCAACATATGCATGTGGTGAAGTTTTGAATGATTACTCTCAAACATTTAAATGCGAGACTCAGAAACATCTCGTTATCTGATGTCAACGTCATAAATTACTCCACCAATAATATGATTTCGATATTCCGAATTTGGTAATTTATTATAATATTAGCCTACGCAATGGCCCATGCAGTTGAAGATATACATAATATAGGTATTAGCATACCATCCATTTTGATATTCACACATAGCGCTATCCAAGGATACTATTGTTTCACATCATTCAAACCTTCGAGAGGTTTCAATATCAAAAATTTAATAGCTTGACGCTGCGATTCTTGGTAAACGTACCCCTTCTAAACCATTGACACGTCTAACGGAGAAACGGGAAAAATTCGCGCGTACCCGGATGAAGTTTCAAAGTATGGGTATCGGTATAAATATTCAGTATACCTTCATTATTGTAAATCCTCTTCTCTTCTTTCTTTAGGCATTCCAGGTTTGAAGCTTCATACTACACTCTTCTTTCAATCCTTTTTCTTTCCTCAAGCTGTGCTTTGGACACATATTCGCTTCTTTCACCGACGGGTCGGTTTATTTTATATTTACATTCTCCATCTTTGATATCTTTATTCTCTCATTTCGAATTTCTACGAACTTTTATTCATTTATTCATTCGTTCGATCGTTCATCGAATTTATATATCTACCAATCTAGCAAAATGCATTCCACAATCTTCATCACAGGCCTTACCATCCTCTCCGCGACATTCACCGGTGCCGCCGCCCTCCCGATCGATAAAAGAGCGTTGACACTACGCACGTACAACTCCATGTCCATCTCTTCCGGCGTGGGTGGTAATGCCGAAGCTAGGGCTAAAGCGGTATGGGCCCAGGGTGTGGATTTGAGCAACCTAGCTGCGATCAGTGATAGTGATTTGGCGGTGATGAAGGTGGAGAGGGAGAATGCGGAGAATGCGGAGACACAGGCTTTCAATCCTGCTATCGCGAAGGCGAGGGGGGTTGATGCTGATGCGCTGCAGGTTGGGAAGATTGCTAATAAGGTATTTATTTATTCACTTGCCAATATATATATACGTATTCTATATCTACGGATGTGTAAGTATACTTTTTGCATATTGATTTTGATTACTGATATCGGTTGGGTGTGTGGAATTCGGAAAATTAGGTTCTCAAGTTGACAGGATTAGCGCAAGTCCGTCAGATCGCGATCGCAAAGACTAAAGCGGCGGGAAAGAAGGTTTCATCATCGGATGAGGTTGATTTACAGGATACTCTGACTAAACTTGCGAAGAATATCGCGACGGATAAGAAGAATAAAGGGAAGCCGTCGAAGGCTGTCGGTTTTGTCGGACAGACGAGCGTTTGAAGTGAATGATTAATAATGAGAAATGAGAAATAAATAACTAGGACGGATGGAGATGCTATTGTCAATTATCAATGTCAATTATCAAGTTAGTCGAATGGGGTCTTGAGACATGTTGGGGAAAGGAATAGAGTGTATTATATATAATAGCAATATAATAAGAATCAATCCAGTTATCGTATAGACCGTATATAATATGTGGTATAGGAATAGTCTGCGTTGGAGTGTTGGAGCGTCGTCATGCAGCTCGTCGTTTTGAGGAACGTGACAGCAGCACACACACACTTCGCACACCCCGCCAGGCCAGGCCAGCCATCTCAACAACCTCAACTTCAAACTTGACATCTCAACATCAACATTAACTGGGTACATTGCACACTTAAGGCCAAAGTACATCTCCGATAATATAAGCTTCAAAAAAGTTAATGCTTTCGATATAATCATCCTCTCGTCCACCCGGCAGTTCCGCCAGCCAAGAGTCCTCTAGCTCTTCTGGTGTGAAGCTTCCTCCTCCCCACTAGCTATCATATACATATACATCGCCGTCACACGCCTCGCCCACCCAGTACACCCCCCTCCCTTCTCTAAAGATAACAAACAACCTCCCCACCCTCTCCAACCTCCTCCGCCCATAATGGAATTTATAAAAGTCGCAAGGGTAAAGCTCCAACCCAACCCTCCCAATCTTTCCAAACTCACTTCCAAGCTTCGAAAAACATTAATCATGCAAGAACAGATCGAACACGTCGTCCTCCTCCACAGTGGCAGTCCCATCCCTGGAACCCTCCACATAACCCCCCACCACCTAATCTTCAAACGCAAAACCCACCCGGACAAAGACCCCTCGGTTCCCCGTACCGCCCCAGAAATATGGATAACATATCCGATAATAAGCACCGTCGACCGTCGTTGCATCGGTAGTTACGTCGGTTCGAACAGTTCTTCATCCCCAGCGCCGCCGCCGCCGCCAGCTATACCCCAAGATTATTCGGTAGCAGACAATACGGCTACAGCTAACGATACCAACGGAAACGGTAATAACGGGAATGGAACATATTTGGAAAGGGAGAGGAGGAGTATAACCCGCGAAGCTAGCACTGCGAGCGACGAATCCAGTATATCGGCCGTGGAAGCACAGAAGAGACTGCAAGCTTTGGCGATACGGTTACGATGTCGTGATTTCACGTTTATCACTTTTTGTTTCGATACAGAGCAGGAGGCTAGAGATGTTTTTGATAGCATTAAGCGGTTGACTTGCGGTGGTAAGCTATTTACTCATTTCATGATCATAAAAATCAGTAAAGTTTTTTTTTATTTTTTTAGAGGATCGGGCTGAGATGCTGATGTATTTCTGTGCTTAGGAAGCGTGGAGCGGCTTTATGCTTTTATTTACAAACCGACAAAAGTCGAGGCTCCGTTTAACGGTTGGAAGATTTATGATGCTCAGAAGGAGTTTGACAGACAGGGTATCACCTCAGATTGGAGGGTATCCCATATCAACAGCAACTATAGCGTCTGTTCCCGCACTGCTCACACTACAAAGACACTTTACTGATGAGGATGGTGGCAGTTTTGCGATACTTATCCGACAAAACTATGGGTTCCGGCTACGATATCAGATAACACCCTAAACTACGTTGCGAAATTCCGATCCCGTCAGCGGGTACCCATCCTCACATACATCCACAACGTCAATAACTGCACTTTAACCCGCTGCGCCCAACCTCTCACGGGACTTCAAAAGAACCGAAGCATACAAGACGAAAAGCTCGTTCATGCGATATTCAAATCCTCGAATGCGTCCGGATATGCCAGTCTCGGGATATCCAACCCCGAAGCCACTTCTTCCTCGCAATCCCTGGTGAACGTCGAACAGGGTGCGAAACTGATATACGGCGCTCAACAGACCAACCTGATAGTGGACGCCCGACCTAGCGTCAACGCGTACGCTCAACAAGCCGCGGGTGCTGGTTCGGAGGTGATGGATAACTACAAGTTTGCGAAGAAGGAGTACCTCGGTATTGACAATATCCACGTCATGCGAAAGTCTTTGGAAAGAGTGGTGGAAGCGATAAAGGATTCGGATATCACGCCGTTCCCGGCGAACCGCGAGCTCTTGGCGAAAAGCAATTGGTTAAGGCACATCACCTCATTGTTACAGGGAACGGATACGATTGTGCGGCAGGTAGCGCTGGAACATTCTCACGTACTGATTCATTGTTCGGATGGATGGGATCGGACGTCGCAGTTGGCGGCGCTGGCACAGATCTGTCTGGATCCGTATTTCAGAACACTGGAAGGGTTTATGGTGCTCGTTGAGAAGGATTGGGTTTCGTTCGGGTATAAATTCCGTGATCGATGCGGATTTCTGAGTTCCGAGAAGTGGTTCTCGCAACCGGCGGATACGAGCGGGTCGGGGCAAGGCGGAGGGAGCGGATTCGAACAGGCCCTCGGTGCCGCCAAAATGTTTTTCAACCAGCAAGCGAGTAATTTTATGGGCGGAGACGACGACTCGGATCCCGAAGGAGTGGATAGTCCGACACCCCGGAGCGGCAAGGGGAAGAAGGATAAGGGCGTTAACGTGAAAGAGACGTCGCCGGTGTTCCACCAGTTCCTTGATGCGACGTATCAGATCATGCAGCAGAATCCGACGCGGTTTGAGTTCAACGAGCGGTTTTTGAGGAGGTTGCTATATCATCTGTATTCGTGTCAGTATGGGACATTCTTGTACAATTCTGAGAAGGAGCGGATGGAATCCCGGATCGAGAGAAGGACGAGGTCGGTTTGGGATTACTTTTTGGGGAGGAGGGCGGAGTGGATGAATCCCGAGTACGATACTAGCGTTGACGCCGATGAGAGGGGTGCGGGGGGTAGAGTGATCTTCCCGCCGGTGACTGGGGTTAAATGGTGGCCGGAGATATTTGGTAGAACGAACGAGGAGATGAACGGACGGGCGTCGATATTTGGGAGGGCGGGGGAGCCGTCGCCGATGAGGGCTGCGAGTGTTGCTCCCGGCAGTCCCGCCGTGGTTTCGAGGCAGAGTCCTGTCGTTGTGGCGGAGGATGCGAGGGGTAGGTTGAGTTCGCAGATTGTGTCGCCCAAGTCTGCGGCGACGGATGCGACGGAAGAGGAGATTGCGAGGTCTGCTGCGGTGCTCGGAACGGAGAGGGCGACTGCCATCTCGGAAGGTGAGGAGGTGGTCGTGGAGGCCAGCGAGGAAGGGGATCCTGTGGTTGTGGAGAACCCGGAGCTGTTGGACAAGTTGGACGGTATCAGCAATTGTGCGACGATTGCATCCAGTACGACGCTGGATATGTCCGAGTCGGTTCAGATTGAGGAGAGCGATTCGAGGATGTCGACGCCGCCGGTTATCTCGTTGGATGCCACACCTGAGAAACCGCAGGGGGTGGTGTTGGACGACGACGAGCCGGTGCCGGTATTATCGATCGATGGGAATTCGGATCCGCTGGGGGGTCATGAGGCTGTTGATGTTTCTCTTTCGGTTAGTCCTCGAGCCGGTCAGAGGGTTGGTGGGATCGGGTCTAGGTTTTCGAGGAGTAGGACGCCTCGGAATGATAATGATAGGAAGTCGGTTTCTAAAAGTCTTGAAGAGCTGGAGTTGGTGTGATGAAGCCTTCCTTTCCCCCCCTTTTTTAACATGATGAAGTTGCGTGCTATTCAGTCTCGTAACCAAACCGTGCGTGCTATTACTCTTTTTTATATCCTTTTTTTTTTTTTGAAGCTGTTTCGTATAATTCATCTAGTTTATGGCTGCTTGTTGCAATTGTATGGCGGGACTGCAAAACGGCGTTTTCCCATTTTTAAAAATATCCATTTTCTTCTCCACTTGAGCTTTCTTTTTTATTATTATTTTGTTATATTTTCTGTTTTTTTACTCTTTTATTGGTTTTTCGTTAGGAGAAGGAAGGAATATATCGGAAGCATTCATTTCATCGTTTCGTTGCAGCATTGAAGACTTACTTGTTATTTATTAGCTTGTTATTAAAATGGAGTTGTGGGTTTGCATGGTAGAAGGGAAATTCGAAAAGAAAACTCTCCATTTATTTGAGATATATGGTATACAATAAAATGCATTCTTCTACGCTTTACATTTGAATACTTATTTTTATTTAAATACTTATTTATAGAGTTTCTTGAGCTCTTGCTAGCTACTTAAGTATATATATTATTGCTGTGGGGGAGCTATAGCTACGACAGGGGTATTTTGGATCGATGCCATCACGATTGATCGAGATGACGGGGAGAGTTTGGTTTTGGAATAGACCATACACTTTAGTGACTAAGTACTTACTTAAGTACGTAAGTAGTATAATCTTTTGATATTAGAATATATTTGAAAATCACGAGATTATGATTAATAGAATTTACAGATGGAGTATATTTGATGTCGGTATAATAATCTCGGGCGAAATAAAGGTCGGTCGGAGCTTAAAATTGTAGGAAAGGTCGGAGCTTCGGCGAGTTTTTTTGGATGGCTCGGAACCGATCGGATCAATTAATATCAAGGGTCCAGTCCATAACGAATGACAAGAATGAACGATTAAATCAATCGGTGTACCTGAATATCAATTCATCCGATCCGACTCTATTAATTGAATTCTTGGTAAATTTGTAATTTATTTCTTAATCCAGAGGGAGCGGTACGTCTGGAGCTTCTGGAATTGGAGGTTGTGAGGTGTATGTGGAGTTTCGGGACCTTCCATTTTTATACCTTTATGCGACTGTGTGTAACGGTTTAATTGGGCGGATTGAATAGGCCTGTCATTTTTATTGAAATACATACATGTACACATTTAGAGCCCTCGTCTTTCGCTGCATGAGTAGAATAGAATAAATGCATTTTAATAATAATATTATTATTATTGGGATAGCATGGCTTTCTTTTGATATCAAAAAATAGTTGGAAGTAGAGCCGGAAGAAGGAAGAGCCGCGGGCTTGCTTCGACTTGACCGAAAAAGGGCCAACGTCATCCGAATGTTCCCTCCCAAAAATTCTAGAAACTTAGCTAATTAGCAGCTAGCAGCATGGTTCTGCAGGTTGATTATATCATTTTGAGAGAATAATCAATTAAGTACTTAACTAATCGTGATCATTTGAGACTTCTGTGGCACTTGATCTGAGCTTGATTTCGACCTCCTACTGCTTTCCAAATGGTACTAGCGGCTGGACCCGAAATGATAAAAAACTGGCATTTCGAATCAAGTATTGCTACGTAAGTATTTGCTGGTAGTTGTTAAAATGCCGGACATAATAATAAATTTATAATACGGCAATATGAATATGATATGATATGTTATAGTGTTATGTGCGAAAGGGTTGTCGTCATTACGTTGGCTACGTTAGCATTACAACCACCACCACGCTCCAATCACTCAACCGGACCACCACCACCACCACCACCACGTCTCTCTCTCTCTCACTCTCACTCTTCTCTCTTCTCTCTTCTCTCTTCTCTTCTTCTTTTCAATCTCATCTTTTTCTCAAGGTATCTTTCTCTCATAAAAACTTCCATTCTGCTGATAATACGATATACGGAGACTTAAAAGACTTCGCCAAACATACTAGCTTCCCGTTTCTACCGTCCTTGTAGGTAACCGCAGCCGCCGCTTGTCTCACGTCACTGCGCTGCCCCCCCCAAATATTCGAACTTCCACCATCCGATCAGGGAAACAAACCATATCCCCAAATTAATCTCTGAATAACCTCAATCTATTACTACTATTCCACCTCGTACGGACCGTAAAAATTTCATCGTCGATACGCTTCTTATTATGGTTCCGTGACATTCCGTTCCAGAAAACTCTTAACCTCTAAACTCACCGAGTTATAACACACGAGCACCTACAACCCACCACCACGCTAACCACGCGAGAGAGAGCACTGACCATAATCGAAAGGGAAAAAAATATGGCAACCGATCTCCACAAAGCCCTCGCAAACCTCTCCCCGCTCGAAGAATCCTCCCTCCCGCAAGATGAACCTTCCCTCCAACCCTTCCTCGACTCTACCTTCCAAAACGCCGCCGCCATAATCGATACCCTCCCCATCCCTCCTCCACCGCCATCCTCAAAAACACCTACCCCATCCACCAGATCTCGAGCCAACACTGTCTCCTCCTCCACAACATCAGTCTCAACCTCCTCTTCAAGACTAACAATCACACCATCCGTCTCCCGTCCTCTCGCCCCCGAAAACGAATCGATCTTCACGAAAGACTGGAAGGAGGTCAAACCCGGTGGTACCAACTCACATGATATACGGGTATACAAACTCGCAGCGAAAGATGGAAACGGAGCGTGGTTCGCGAGGAGGAGTGTGCACGAGGGTATCGGCTTTGCGAGGTTCAGGAAGGGTTTGAGACGGGAGTTCGAGGAGAGCTTATCACGGAGGATGGGACAGGGAAGAGAGGGTGGGAATCCCCCCACGGATGCCCCGGAGGGTGAGAATTGGGAGGGTATGGTTATTCCAGCTGGTGTTAGAGGTATCGGTGCCGAACGAAGGTTGGAGAGAAAGGTGGTGAAAGGAGTAGGTAGATTGGATGGTACGTTCTCTCTCTCCCTCTCGACTACAACAATTGTATGGATTTTGATTATGAATGGAAGGAATGGCTAATTCGTTTTCAATTTGTATACAGTATATCACCTATCCGCACAATTCCCCGGTCCCTCCGCCCCACGAGACTTTGTAACAGCATGCATTACATCCTCCTCCCAAACACCACCCCGAACGTCAACCCGTGCGAAAAAACAAGGGCGGGAGTTCACAATGGTCTCCCGTCCTATCAACCATCCCTCCGCACCGGAACAATCCGGTTTCGTGAGAGGAAGATACGAATCTGTCGAATTCATCCGTGAAATCATCCCACAAGATGATGAGAAGGAGGAAGCCGGACCGCGAAGGAGCATGAGTGTTAGCGATTTAACGCAAAAGGTGTCCGCAATGTTGACCGTTGACACCCAGAATTCAAAAGTCGGGCGACCGAGGTCTCGTACCGTCGGTGAAACACCGAGGAAGTCTGTCTCGTTTGATGAAACTAGCGGGATGGTGGCCCCCAGGGCTTCCACGTTCGTCTTGCAAAGTCCGGATTCGCTAAGGAAGGGTTCGAGACTCAGGGAGGCCATGTCAACCGATGAATTACCAGAGGAAGAAGAAAAAGAAGAAGAGAAAACACCAACGATGCCGAGGATACAAGAACCGACGAACGATGAAGACGCGGATTCGTTCGAAGATGACGGGGAGACCAACCCCGTCGAATGGATAATGCTCACCCGCTCCGATCCCGGTGGCAGCGTGCCTCGCTTCATGGTGGAGAGGGGTACACCGGGGAGTATCGTCAAAGACGCCGAGAAGTTTCTCGACTGGGCGTGCGAGAAGGTCCACGAGGATGACTTATCCGATGACGAACCGGAACCCGAAGAGGATGATGACACGCATCTTCACGTGGATGAGAACGGAGGTGTACGAGGGGATATGTCCAGTGCCGGTGGATCATCATTCACGATTTCCAGCGGTGAGCAAAGTCCCGAAGCGGAAGAGCTGAAGAGGGCGATGAGTCAAGACGATTCCACGTCGAATTTATCCTTCATGACTGCAGATTCTGGCGAGGATTGTGAGGAGGAGGAAGCGGAGGAGAGCGGTTCCATGGGTTCGTCGCAGACGAGCGGGGGGCAAACCCAGAGCGTCATGTCGGATGAGATTCAGAATGGTATAACGCGGTCAGGCACCTCGTTATCATCTATCGCGCTGCAGAGGGTCCAGAACGATGCGGTCAAAGCCGCGCAACAAGCTAAAGCCGCTAGAGAAAAGAATGATAAGAAGCTACAAGCGAGGTTGGCAAAGGAGGAACAAAAGCAGAAAAAGTTGGAAGAAAAACACGCAAAGGAAGCGATGAAGCGGGAGGAGAAGTATAAACGAGAGCAAGTGCGGGCTGAGGAGCGGAGACGTAAAGAGGAGGAGAAGATCCGTGATCGGAGGCGCAAGTTGGAGGAAACGGACGAGAGGGCGAGGAGTGAACGGGAAAAAGAGGATTTGAGACGTGAGATCGAGTTGTTGAGGAAGGAGAAGGATGTGCTGTTTAGGGAGAATGAGACGCTGAGGAGGGAGGCGGCGGGGTTGAGGGCAAAGTATGAACCGCATCATAACGGGTTGAACTTGAAGTCGAGGAGTTCGAGTTCGATGGCGTTGGTGGGTCAAGTTCAACGGCCTGCGTCTCCTGCTTCTTCTTCGTCATCCAGTAAGGGTAAGAAGAAGATGTCAATCTGATTTTTACTA
>LDDX01000017.1:464981-506252 GCA_012184315.1 Arthrobotrys entomopaga | reverse complement strand
TTTTTTTTTTTTTTTTTTTCTTACAGCGGGGTATATCTGTATGATTTGATTCTTTTCTTTCCCTTTGATTTTTTCGGATTTTTGGGGGTATATGCATTGATTTCGGTGTTGGAGATATCTGAGCGGTTGAGCCGTTTCTTTTTAAAAAGCTTGAGTCTGCATGCATACATATATGTGTTAGCGATTTTGTAAAGATGGTTGGTTTGTTGGCGAAGCTTTTTTTTGTATTTCATTTATCATCAGTCTGGCAGTCTGACTATGATTTCTTTTTAAATTTAAAGGATTATGATGTATTTTCTCTTTATTTTGGTAGTAGCGGCTATATAAATGGGAATCAAATAGATTATCTTTCACACCGATACGAATTTCACTAGTTTTGATATACATTTCGAATACGAAGTATAGTCTAGATATATCCGGGTTAATTTATATATATACTTAAGTAGTCAAGTTTGGGTTCTAATTTATCAGACCTTCTAGCAGAGGATGCTTTTTGGCGGCTTCTTATATATATAATGTAAGTGTTAGCATTCATCGAAACTTGGTTTTCGGTATCAATCGTGCAACTTGTCGAATGATAATCAAAGATATATGTTATATATTACTTTATTACTATTATCATTGCTCTATACTGATGGGTGGTGTCAGTTTTGCTACTGTTCCTTAATATCACTCCAACGGCGCGGTCACTAGTTCATGTATTTCTGATCAATGCTTTAATCCTAACTTTCATTTTAACCATCGTAACTTTGAATACATTATAAGGAAAGCGCAGTTGTTGCAATTCGGAATGTGGTTTAGTTTTTGCCTCGAGCGTGTGGATTCGTGATTGATGCTAGTGGCTTAGTGTGATTTGAGTCGTACCTGCATTTTGAGACACATTCAGATGAACCACATCCGGAACTTTTATCTGGGGTTTGGATTACGTTTGCGAACGATTTACGATATAGGTTTTTGAGGGTTCGGACAGCATTTCATTTGGCACCGCTAAAGTGTTCTCCTAATTATAGTATCGGTGGCACATGAGCTGTATCTATTTTACAAGATGGGAATTCAGCAAGGGTATATATATATTATAGATCCAAACGACCTTTCAGATGGGGCTGCTCCCCGGGGTTAGATTCACAAATCCGGGGCTCTCACAACAATGTTTTTTTTTTTTTTTTGCGAATCCTTTGATTCTGCTGAAAAGCAGCCCACCTTTGATAAGCCGATCCTTATACCACCCGACACCCGATGGGACGGTTCTTAAAGAGGGGAAGCCGGAAAAGTTGCATAATTCAGCTTCCCGCTAAGCTAAGTGCTGCCCTTGCCAGCTCCTCGGAGTGTTAAGATCCTTGGGTCGGTAGCGAGCTGATAATCAAATAACAACCTTATATTAATATTTAGAGTTCACATTTTGTCATGCTGTGTTTTAGCTAGTCTCGGGGGCGCTCCAAGCTCGACGGTAGCATTCCCGAGACCATGTTTTAACATCTGGGAGACTCGATGAAATGCATATACATATGCACATGCATTCAAATGTGAATGCCATGTGTTTTTCCACATACGTACCTGCATTATCACTGCATTGAACCGTAGCAATAAAGGACAAAATCCATCTAGTATCTCTTCATGAAGAAGAAAGAGCTCTTTCAAGACCCGGGATTGTGATCAAAATACACCACCCGTTTCAATTGAGGTCTTATACTAGGATATATCCCTGTTGTGTATACTATATACAATACTGTATATATCCATGTCTTTTGCGTACTGGCATCAAGCCTGTCGATCCGCGTTGTTGCTGTGGTGTTGATGCGCAGCTCGCCGTGTTGTTGTTGAGGCTCTCTCACCACGGCAACCACGCCCCAAACCAACGTCACCACAACACACACAAACAGGCCGGCCACCAGAACCACGCCGCCGCCTCGCAACTGCATAGCGTCGTCCCCCTCCAAGCTTTCCTCGCATTCGCATCTATCAAATTTCTTATTTTAGCGATTTACTTCCCCCCCCCCGGGGCCATTTCCAAAAAGCTGTCAACTTTTCCGCATCTAAAGAAGAATACTCACAAAATTTTATCACCGTCTTTAAACATCTACGTATTACTCGCTCGCATAGATATACTTTCTACCCATCGAATCGCCATTCTCCCTTCGCATTCAACATTCATTCTAGAATTCTATTCGTCCGTTCTATCCTGCCAAGCCGGACGCCGGGACCCATCAGCCAGCTCAGCCAGCTCTCCAAGCCTGAAGAAAAAACCAAAACAGAAAACCCGTTTGAAAGAAAAGAAAAACGGCGCTAGGAAGGAAAGGTGGACGAACTGCATCTTTTTTTTATTTTTTGTCCAAAACAAAAAAAAAAAAGTTCTAGTCGTAGACGAAACTCGAGGAATTTGTACAGGTCAGTTGAACGACCTCCCATTCCCATATTGTTATTTGGTATGAGAATTGATTCTACTCTTTTTATTCGGAGTTTTTTTTTTTTTTTTGCTAATGATTCATGAAATGTGGCTTAACAGACTCCTCTTCAGTCCTTACCGGTAGTTGTGGTTTTTGAACCCCCAGTGCAGTGCAGTGGGGATTTTGGAGGAAACTGGGGGAAAACAAAATATTCAACTCTGCTCTCGATTGAAAAAAGGTGGCCAAAAGTCATCTCACTGTATGTTTCTATATTTCTCTCGACGGACGTATCCGGGTTTTTAATACGTTTTGCCATCTCTTTAGCTTCTGGCAAGTTTTAAGGGCATACGCAGCTTCATAGCTGCACAGATGGTAAGTTATCATATCTCAGCCTCGTCCCACTCATCCATCATTCATTTTATATTCTTCTAACAAATCATGTGTTTTTCCAACTATATAGCAATTTCACTCCGTCAATATAAGAACTCCTTACGATAGTAAAATTTAGCGCAAATGCCACCGAAGCCACCCCCTCATGGGGACGATGACGAACCACCACCACCTCCCCCCCGCCATGATTCCAATGCCAAAACAACTTCAGGTACACCGCCGAAACCTCCCCCTCACCAATCTCGAAATCCGAATCTACCCGATACTCTCGACGTCTTTGTGATACCCTCCGGCGGCGGGGTGTTGTACCTCCCTTCTCTCACCCCGCATCGAAATTCGTTTCTGGCTGGCGGGCTTACCACAATATCTCTAGAAGCTGTTTGGGTCGCTCTGAGGTTCACGGTGGCGAGAAAGCTGCCCGGATGGTGGGGTAGTTTGCTGGTTAGCTGTGTGCTTGCTGGGTTTGTTTATTACATTGGTACGTGGAAGATATTCCACGAGAAGGATGAGCGAGGGAAGAAGGGTGACAAGGGAAAGGATGATAAAGAGAAGGAACCTAGTGGGAAAGATGACAGTACCGCGGGATCGAAAGGTACCGGGGCTCCAAGGCACAATGGCCACACAAAGTCGGCGTCCGGAGGGTCATCTTCGACACCGAGATCCCAAACCTGGACGAGTGGAAATGATGCCGGTGTTGGTGGTGGTGGTGGTGGTGGTGGTGGAGGAGGAGGAGGAGGAGGAGGCGGTCGTGGTAACCCGAGACATAGGAGTCCGGAAACACCATCGCCTAATCCAGGATACCAGGAGGATCCGTTTGAAGCTGCTGAGGCAGAGTACAGACGGGCCAAGGAAGAGGAAGAGTTGAGACAAGCGAGGGAGCAGATTCGTAAAGAGCGAGAAGAAGTCAAGAAGGAGAAGATGGAAGCTGAGAAACTGCGCCGACAAGCTGAAGAGGATTCGGCCCATCGTCGCGACGAACTCAGGAAGGAGAAACTGGAAGCTGAGAAGTTACGAAAGCAAGCTGAGGAAGACGTAGCTCGCCGCCGTGATGAACTTAGGAAGGAAAGGATGGAGGCTGAGAAGCTGCGGAAGCTAGCTGAAGAGGAGGCTGCCCGGAAACGAGATGAAGTCAGAAAGGAGAAGGAAGAGGCCGAGAGGATCAAGAGACAGGCTGAAGAGGCAGCTGCTCTAAAACGCAAAGAGGTCGAAGAGGCCGCTGAACGCAAAAAGAAGGAAGTAGACGAAGCGGCAGAAAGGAAGCGAAAGGAGGTCGAGGAGCTGTCCGAGAGAAAACGCAGAGAAGTCGCAGAAGAGCGACGGAAAGCTGCTGAGGAAGAGGCTCGATTACAACGATTAAGAAGGGAAGAGAAGGAACGTAGAAGAAAGTTGCGCGAAGAGGAGGAAGCTACCCGTCAACGTCTTGAAAAGGAAGAAGAAATGCGTCGAAAGAAGCTACGCGAGGAAGAGCTATCACACAAACTCCGTCTAGCTGATGAGATGGCAAAGACCGAAGAGGAGCGACTACGGAAACTACAGGAAACCGAAGAGTCGCACAAACGGCGTTTAGCTGAAGAGGCTGCCAAGACTGAAGCGGAAAGGAAGAAGCGACTTGAAGAAGAGGAAGAGCTACGGAAACAGCGATTAGCTGAGGATGCAGCTCAGGGAGAAGAACGAAGAAAGCGCCTCGAACAGGAAGAAGAGGAACGCCGAAAACGTCTCCAGGAGGAAGAGGAGGCGCATAAGCGTCGTCTCGCGGAAGAAGATGCTAAGAAAGAGGCAGAAGAGACCGCGAGACGCAAAGCCGAAGAGCTAGCCCGCCTGCGAGAACTCGATAAGCGCAACAAAGCAGAAGCGGATCTACGGAAACTGCAAGAAGATCTAAAGAAGAAAGCTGCAGCTCTTGACCAGCGGATCAAGCAACAAGAATTTAAGGACGAAAAGGTGCGACGAGACGCCGAATCTAAAGCTGCCGCCGAAGCCGAAACCGCCCGGAAAGCTCTTGAGGATTCAATTCGTAAAGAACGCGAGCGCTTGATCCAAGAAAGAATTGCTCGGGATACTGAATATACGCGGCAGAAGGAGGAAGCTCGGCAGAAAGAGAAGGCAGAGTTCGATGCGAGACGTGCAAAAGAGATCAAAGCTCGAGAAGCTGCAGAGCGGGAACGCAAGGTTCGCGAACGCCAACAAGCAGAGATGGAGCAGAAGGCCCGAGAACGTTTAGAAAAAGAGGAAGCCGAACAAAAACGCAAAGAACAGGAAGAACTCGATCGTCTCGAGAAAGCTGACGCCGCGGATAAAGAAAGATTACGGTTGGCAATGCTAGAAAGACTCGCTGAAGCTGAACGGGCTCGCGAGAAAGTAGCTGCAGAAGCTGCAGCTGAGAAACGACGTCTTGAGACAATCCAAAAGGAGGAAGAAGAGAAGGAGCGGCTGCGGCTTGAGAACGAGAAGCTTAAGCGTCAGTTAGAAGCAGAGAAGGAACGTGAACGGCAGCGCATGGAGGCAGAGCGAGAGAAGGAGCGACAGCGGGTAGAAGCTGAAGAGACCGCTAGGCTTGAACGGGAGCTCGTTGAGAAAGAAAAGGCTCGCCTTCAACAAATCAAAGAGCGCGAGGAACGAGACCGCCAAGCTATGCTCGCAACTCTCGAGCGCGACCGTGAACGTGAGAGAAAGGCTAGAGAAGCTCTTGAACGTGAGATTGCCGAAGCTGCCGCCAAAGAAAAGGAAGAACGGGAGAAAAGAGAACAGGAAGAAGCAGAAGAAAGAGAAAGGCAGCGTATCGAGAGTCTTCGCAGGGAACGCGAACGAGAATGGAATAAGAAGGATATTGAGAAGGAGGTCAAGCCTGTCAAGGTTGAAGTATGGGAAGGGCCCGCTCAGACATCCAGGGTTCCAGATCTTGGCGCCGGTGATACCTTTATAGATCACCAGGAGTCACAAGCCGAGGTTGAAGACGTGAGGTCGCGAAGAAGCTCTCCTGCGAAACAGCATCGTCATAAGAAACATCATCATCATCACAGGCACAACTCCGAGCTTACCAACGAGCTTGACGAAGCTGGATCTAGTGTATCAAGACGCCCGAGATCCCCTACCAAGATTCAAGCGCCCGAGTCTGTGATAAGTGCACCGACGACGCACCGATCCAAGACAAAGCGAGCACCTAAACCGACGGAACGTGACAATAAACCCACAGTTGAAGTTGTCGACGATGAGTCAGAGTATCACACTCTTCACTCTTTCGACGCACAATCGGAGATTCGAAGCCAAGTTTCAGGGTCATCTGGTGTTACCGCTCGGTCCAAGATGTCTGCAAAATCTACTGCTAGCAGCAGCAGCAACGCCTCCAAAACAAAATACTCGACTTCGGATCCTAACAAGATTGTACTCAAGGCAGTATACGTCTTTACAAACGAACATCCGAAGAAGCCTCAGGCCTCTCTCATCGCAGGTGTTGGAGGAAATAGCGAGGGGTTGGTACTCAATATTTCAACCGCAGGTCTGTTCATCGATGACGAACTGAACAATTCCGCGCAAAGGGAATGGGATCAAAAGGCCTGGGCTATAAAAGGCATCGATGTATACTGTCCGAGATGTATACCGCCAGCCGGACCAAGCGGAGCTCGAGCAGCTGCGAAGCAGACAGTCAAGCAGCTGTTGTCAGGCTCATCCGCTCCTTCTGCTGCGGAACAAGAAAAGTACCTGGACAACCTCGGCGATGTCTGCAGATCTCATTGTGCGAATAAATTACAAGTTAACCGGGACCGTGAGGATAGTACTGTCACGGGTAACGGTAATCACTTGATTCGTGCCAATATGGGGGATACTGACGACAAGAAAGTGGTCTATGTCTTTGCGGAGGACGAAGGGTGGAAGGTACCGAGCGGACTGATGAAACTCAAGAATAGCCCGCAAGTTCGGCAATTGATCATTAATGGGATGCAAGGCGGTGAGGCGAAGACTGTGCTTACGATGACTGGAACCGCGGCTGCTTAGTGAGACTGCGAGCACGGATCATTGTTTTCATGAAGGTTATTGATTTACGATCATTATTTGTTGAAGATTTTTCTTTGTATCTTTAGCAGCATCTAGGTTATGTTTTTTTCTTTCTTTTTTCTCTTTTGCCGGTTTTTAGCCCCTTTTCTTTTTTTTTTTACATTCATATCATATCTTCTGCATACATGCGCTGTGCATGTGAGCTTGCATTTACAACGATGATGTTATAGCTAGTCTATCTATATTGATCTTAACACTCCAATAGCGGGGAAATGGAATTTGGATGTTTTATTTTATTTTGGTTGGATATAATTATCGCAAATCCGCGACAATAATTTAACAACAATGAACTCAATCAGAACTTTTCACACATTTGAACAATACTCTGTTCCTTAAGGCCTTGTTGAAAGTGTGGAAATATTATTGCCTCAAACCAGCTATACAGAAGAAGTAAAAACCTCATGTACACCATGTGGTACCGGCGGTGCCCACGCACTTTCCCACGACCCCTCATGCATCATTAATCAATGCTTAGCTTATAGTAAGCACTTATATATATATATATATATAAAATGTGCTTCAGGCTCACCACTAGTCAGAAACTGATACCCCTAGCGATAACTCTGCTGTTGCAGCAGCAGTATTGCACCCTCGCAGCAGCGCAAGATAGCGAACAGCTGTATTACCTCCAATTACACCCGTTGGATATCACCAGTCTAGGGGCGAGATATTCCGAAGATTTACTGGGTCAGTTTTACGGCGATGGGGAGGATGTTTATGGTAAGTTTATAATATCCGTTGGTTTAGTATATATATATCATATATCTGTGGTTCGAGACAGGGTGACTAATTCGTATGTATGTATTATATAGTCAAAGAACAAGTGATGGACGGCGATTCCGTCGGCCTGATCGATATCGGCAACCCCTTCACCAAACAATCTAACTATAAATTATTCGAAGAAACGGAAGGTAGCGAAACGGATATCGGAGTCGTGATAGCAGAATCATACCAAGGGGCGGCGGGGTTCCCTGTAGAGTCAAGCGAGGAGGAGGAGGGTATAGCAGAGCAAGAACCGGGTGTGGAGGTTCTCCAACACGCTGAGCGAGATTTTTATAAAATTCGGAAGAATTGGAAAAAGGGAAGTGGTGAGAAGAGGTTTACGGTTGAGTTTGATGAGAGCGGGCATGTTTTGGGACAGTGGCCGTTCAGCGGACTGCCTTACTCTTGGGTTGCGGGAGATGAGGAGTGGAGGAGGGATATGAGGCTTGATGAACCGGTGTAGGTTTTTTTTCCCCAATCATCCATTATAATGGTATTCAAAGATAGGACAGTCAGTGTCAGTGGCTTACTTTAGGTGCGAACTTGGTTTTTAAGGTTTGTTGAAAATAAAAAGGGAGGATTGAGGATCGAAGGAATGAGCGGGTGGGATACTTTCGGTACGCTCTCCTTAAAATTTCTATACTTACCCCCCCCTCCCTTTGTTAGAATTGTGTTTTTGATATAATTTTGATGGTTTATACTAGCGTGTCAACTGCGAACTCATCCCGCTGTCTCTTCACCCTACTGGGAACTCATATCCATCCAGCGTCGAATATGGACAACGGCAAAGGTATCTCGTATAACGGGCCCCGATCAAAGTTGCATCCTCGTTGCCATTTCCGCTGTCGAGGTTACATCGAAAGCTCAAAGTGCAGAGATGGCGATAGAAAACGTGGTCGAAACCGCGGTGGGGCATTTAGGAGGGACGGCTGTGGGGAAAGCGGCAGAAACAAACAAAGTTGTCGAGGGGGAAGTTGTTATCACTCACAATAATGGCTGGGATCAAGGTACGGATGCAGGCGACGATATATTCGGGAAACTAAACCCTGAGGATGCAAATCGTGCGATTGATGAAGCTATATATCTGGATATTGTGGATGACGACGACGAGAATGATGAGATGGAAGACGGGGGGTCGAGTACGCTACCCTTGCGACGACCCGGATCGAGGTTGTTTTCGCAGAATACACCGCTAGGTGAGAGTGAGCTACCCGGGATGCAGATAGAGGAGGAAGTGGAAGAGGATAAAGTGAGGGTGGACCCAGCAGCTGGTTGGAGTTCAGAACAGGCAGATAATAGTCAACAGGACGACAATGATGTTTTGTTCTTCCCCGAGAGCGTTGAATCGTTAACGCCTGAGGATTATGGGGGAGATGGTGGGTTTAGAGAATGGGTCGGGTCGGCAGAAAGGAGCGGTGTGTCGCGGGGCCATAGCGCTCAGGATCTAAGGCCTGGGCATGAATTGCTGGGTCTTTGGGGGACGAGGGGGTCGAGAAGTGAGGATGTAGTGATGGATAACGACAATACAAATTAACTTTTTAGTCAGTTTATGCAAATAAGATGTCATGTGAATATCAACTACATAAATACTCTGATTAACCTTTCTAGTTTCTTGCGATTTATTTAATCTAGTCTATTATCTCATCTCATTCGACCTGATCACGTTCGTCGAAACAAGTGAAATGAGAAACATGTGTTGAAGATGTTGCATTTCCCGTTTGGAGTTTTATATAAAACTTCGCGCCTTTGAATTCACCAACGAAACTTCGAAATATTAATACTCTAGTAATCTAATAGCTCCCCTTCTAGAACTCCGGAAAGAAGAACAAATCGGTGAATGCGGAGAATTGTTCGTATATACACATCAAGCGTCATCCAAGCAATATCGAGTAAATTCAAAGGATTCATGTAAAGGAGGTACGTAATAGCTGGAACGGTTTGGATAGTAATACCACCAAGGGAAAAAAAGAATTCTTTTGGGAGTAATAAAAAAAATATACACAGGGAGAATAAAGGAGTCAGGCTCAAGTTAAACATAATTAAAGAATAAGAAGGGTTAGAAAAGAAATATAAAGGGTAGAGGAGGAAACTACCAATGGGTAAAAAAAAAAAAAAAAGCGAACTTTTTCTAATGCAAAAAAAAGTACATGTTTCCCATCTAGAAAAGCACAAAATTAAACGTAATAAGTCGAAAAATGTACTTTCTTCGAAAAGTCTTTCATTAATTTCTTTTTTTTTTCTCTTTTCCTCATCCTCCAAATTCGTTTTTTCTCTTCGTAACTTTCTTTCTAGGTTATGGTCAACAAAAACCCGCATCCAACAACTTCTATCATCATCTTCATCATCTCTCTCAGCCTTGCATTACTATCTGATACCGTCATAGGGGGGGTTTGTCGGATGGGATGAAGGTATATATATCGGGGAGGATTCTCGGGGTTTGGGTTGTTTAACCAGAACCACCCTTGTAGGCCTTTCCGAAGAGGAGGAGCTGAACTTGATCGTAGATGGACAAGACACCGGCACCGGCGACACCACGGAGAATGTTGGCACCAGCACCCTTGAAGAGAGAGCGAACACCTTCCTTGGCGACGATCTGGCTGAAAGCATCGAAGGACGACTTGTACTTGACGGCCTCACCAGATGTCATCATCATACGACGACGAACAGTATCCAATGGGTAAGAAGCAATACCAGCACCAGTTCTATTGATTTGTTAGACCGTTTTTATTCGAGTTTTTTTTTGTATAAAAAAATTGTAGAACGGTGAATACTTACGTAACGCACCAACCGAGGAGGAAGGAGGCCAAGAAGGAACCTTCAAGAGGACCAACCAAGACGACTGGCTTGAAGGAGTCGTACATACCGAAGTAAAGACCACGGTAGACGACAATACCAAGAACGGAAGGACCGAAACCACGGTAGAGACCAGAGATACCATCGGAGGCGAGGGTCTTCTTGTAGACATCGATGAGACCGTTGAATTGACGGGCACCACCAGTCTTGGCCGACTTGGCGTCGTTGGCGAGACGGGTACGAGCGTAGTCGAGGGAGTAGACGAAGAGGAGGGAAGTGGCACCAGCAGCACCACCGGATGCCAAGTTACCCGCCATCCACATGGCGTAACCGTCACGCTCCTTCTTGTAACCGAACATCTTCTTGAATCGATCACGGAAAGCAAAGTTCAAGGCCTGGGTTGGGAAATAACGGATGACGTTGGCAGTGTTACCACGCCAGAGGGAAACAACACCTGATCGAAGGGAAAATAATGTTAGCGCCTTATAAAAAAAGCATTGCGCCTAGTAGCAGTTCCAATGGCCCGTATTCATCAAGTGAGATTTCATTTCGCCAAGGATGGTAAAGTGATTGGCCATGTCGAAGCCATTGAGAAATATCGCAGCCAAGAGGAAAACTCCCAATGCCATATTTTTGATGAGAGATATATCCTTACCTTCATCAGCCATTGTTCTTCGGAAGCAGTCCATGATACCATTGTATCGTCGGTCCAGACGACCGGACTTGATCATTTCATCCTATATTTGGTGAAAAAGTGCGGTTAGCTATCCGCTGGGTAAATGTGTTTGACCCATTAAAACCGCATGTGGGTCGAAAAACCGGGCCAGGGCCAAACCAGAGAGGGAAAAAAACCGCTCTCCTAAGCGGTTTGCTTATCTCGCGGGATTTCGTCATTCAACGACGCCCTATCCGTAGACGTAGAAAAAAACCACCACGTCTCTGGAAAGAGCTTGCTCGCGAAGTTTCAATAGACAAGGCATCTTGTTTAAGAAGGAAATGAAGGAAATACCAACCTGATTCTGGATGAGGAGCTTGACACGCTCGATGGGAGCAGCGGCAGTCTTCGAGACGGCGGCCGAGATACCTCCCACTATATTGTTTCAAGAAACGTTAGAAATGTTGTCCTTTTTTTTTTTTTAGCCTCCTGGCAAGTTATCAAAGACAAAATATCTAGCTCTATATCATTTCGATTCCAGGAGCAAGAACACCATGGATACCACTCCACGATGCAAGCTCCCTGTATGCTCAGTTATGAGCGTGGAATCTTTGATAAGAGAGTTAGGTGTCTTGATGACATTGCCAGGAAGAGATAGGAGACCGGCTGAAAATTTTTATCACATACTCATGAAATCAACAACGAAACCCTAGATTGAACCACATGTTAGTTCTTCTTCTTCCCATTGACATCTGCGAATCCATAGAGGAATGACCGCCGGGCAAACCATTGGCGTTCGAAGCCAATGATCGGACGAATGGACGATTCCAGGAGAAGATAGAGGAACGGATAGTAAGCATACCTGTTGGACCATCGTGAATAAATGCTCAGCGGACTGAGACTATGAAGATGGAACTGAGAAATGAAAGAGGATAGACACGACCGGCTGGAAGCACGTGTGTCTAATGAGTGGAGATTTGGTTTGAGTAGGAAAAAAGTCGATGGAAAGAGAGCCTGATGGGAGAAGAGGGAGAGAGGGAGAAAAGAAGGGAAGAGTTTAAAAGGAAATTTTTTTTTCTATCCGTGGTGGTGGTGGTGGTGGTGGGGGTGTTCGGTTTGCCGTGGGGGAGAAAAAAAAAAAAAAAAAAAAATTGTATGCCGAAAATAACAAGCTGCTGAAAAGAAAGGGGACAAACAACACAAACCGGCAACCTCACTTCGCAACACCACTGCCCGCCCCTTCCAATACAGTAATGGTTCTAAATCACTCCGAGAAGGAAAAAAAAAAAAAAAAAATTGCTACGGAGATGAGATATACATAGTACATTTCGATCTAACATGAACAGTACATAGTACATACATACATGTGCAATGGCCGGTGGTGGCTCCCACTAACCTCAAGGTGGAAATAATGGACACCAGGGTCGATAATCGGGGGACCAGGTCTTTTCGGCCAGGGCTCAGCCAGCAAACCCAACCGATAAGCCGGCCGCCCATCTTAAAAATTTTCTCATCCCGAGAATATTAAGCATGTAAAAGAGTAAAAAATATACGACACCCCACGGCTGCCGGGTCGAATGGGAGGAAAGGTATTGTATGCAGCATGGAACCTCAATTTTCCGTGGGTGCGAGCTATATCTTCGTAGATACCCGGCCTGATTCGATCAATCGTAATCGTTTCACAAAGACATATATGTCAAAATTGAGGCCAGATACCGTCGTTCAGTCAGTATACACATGTGCGGTCCGTTGTGAAGACCCATCGAACTGGCATCTCCTTGCATACACTCGCATACTACTGCTCTCTTCAAGGCAGGCACGCACGCAAAAAGAGATTCGAAATTTTATTGCGGTCTCTTTTCTGTTCCTCTTTTGAGGCAGCTGGGCAGGGTTTCAAGCGGCCAGCTAAACCTCTAACGGACCATACATTTCAATTCTGTTTCGATTTTACGTTTTTTTATTTTTTTTATTTTTTCGATATGGATCCCGAAGAAGAGAAGGCAAGACAAAAGTACCCGATCTTTCCCGAGCTCCGGTAAGCGATTTTTATAAGCCACCAGCTGCGCCTATTAGTGTCTGTCGGTCGGCGGCGTGTCCGATTGTAGGTTCCGACAACCCAAGGCTGCGGTTTGCGGTAACAAATGTGTATTTTCAATCTACCGTTCCGAATTCGATACGAATCATTAAGAAGCTCTATTCAATTTGTGCAAATGCCTGTTTTAAACGTTGGTGTCGCGAAACCTCCTCGCCTGACGTCAAATATACCACAAAGTCGGCAGAAACTAGTATGACTTCCAACTAGAGAGAGCTTATCCTACAGGCTCCGACCCAGCTAGACATCCTTAAATTGGTTATCGTTGATAATATATGACAGCGACAGTTGACCAAAGCACACCCTGTGACGCCTCTTATATCTTGTGACGAGTGTAATATTGTTGTTTTATTATGATAGATAGTAGCCTCGCGATATACGGATGTGGAGTGAATACGAACGGGTATCGGCTCTCTTTTGGATTTAAAAATCGCTCTTTTTACAAAGAAAAAGGAGAAGAAGAATAAAAGGGATATGCAGATATTGTATAGCTTCCCGAATTATACCGTTCTTCTGTCGGTCATCACTCGAACTATCGAGCCTAGTCCAGCTATCTCGACAACCTAACCTCAGCAGTAGGCATATTAGCTCCATATCATTCTACCCAAAGAAAACATAGAATTCCACCATGAACTGACCTTCTCGTGCCACGAAAGCAACACGCTCATGCCGCTACTAGCGCCTCCGGTTCCAGACTGGGGAGCGTCCTTTCTTGCCATTCCCTTATATCTATAAATCGTCCATCACCGTCGTCAGTCAATCATACGGATCCTTCCTAGCGCACCCAAACATGATAATAAAGCTTGAGGAGTAGCTCGTATTGTAAAAGAATAAACGTACAGATACTTCATAAGTGTATCCAAGAGCTCGCTTCCGGCTTCCGAAGAGGAATATATCGTGTTCAGGGTAGCTGACATCTCGGATTGTTTGATCGATCCGAGAATCTCGACTACCGTCGTACAGTGTAATTCCTATCCATATTGTAAATTTCTATTAGCGTCCGGTTTCCATTGGATACGTTGAAGTGGCTCAAGGCGACAAGCTTTAGCTTTTGCTGAGAAGCTTGTATATATCGTTTTAATACAAGATATGTGTGTGTGAGGGAGAGGTATGGTACCTTTCCGGCTTCATCGGCACCGTATGGAGCGTTCTCCAATGCTATCCGTAACGCTTCCGAATTTTCGCCTCGCTGTATCAAACCTCTGCATTGTTGAGAGAGCTGCTGTATCGCAGATGTGGGGACGGGTTCGTGCGGCGGGGAGAGTAGCTCGGCGGGGTATTTGAGGTCTTCGTCGAGAGCGTCCACGTCGATGAGACGCCAGTTCTGGTTGGCTGCCATGGCGAGAAAAGAAAAAAAAAAGGAGAAGGAGAAGACGCGATTGGGAGGACGTGAGTGAAGCAGGAGAAGCTTAGAGGTCGATCGATAGTATAACTATCAGAGGAAGCTCGGAACGGTTGAAGGATGACAGTCGACGTGTGGAGTAGCTTGTATGGCAATGGTAAGCTGAGAAGTGTTTTGGGGTGGATGTTTGTGCCCAGAGCTGCTTCAACCTGCCGCCAAAAGCAGCGCACATTCCAGCACTGCAATGCTGTTGACTATTAGCGCCTTGGTGTCGTCACCAGCCCATGGAAGCTCCCAAGCTCCGGGTCCTGTTGAATTACGAATGCCATTTCGGAGTTACTCGTCACAAGCTCGGTTTATGCCATCGCTTCTTTCGAGGGGTCTTGGTTATTACTGGTCCAGAGCTAATTCTGGTTCCAGCTCGGGTGCGGGTGGTTCTGCTTGGGACAAACCAAACCGGCTTCAACCTCCTCAGAACAACATAACATCATCACCACCACCTCCATCCTTCATCCATCTCGACCGCATCAACCAAAACTCTCTCTCTCTATCTTTTCACCAACGTTTGAAATACTGACCAGAGACGTCGCTCACCACTCCCGAGCTCATATAATCCTTTTAAATATCCTTCAGAATGGCCGAAGGTGGTCCAAAGCCGAGTTCCAGCGTCAAGCTGGTTCTGTTGGGGGAGGCTGCCGTCGGAAAGGTACAAACAACCGACCTCCCATCATCCTAGAGCTGTCGCGCGTCGTCTACGGATGCTCCAGGGTTCATTCCACCGTGCTAACTCTACTCTCCCAACAGTCTTCCCTTGTTTTAAGATTTGTCAACGATGATTTCCAGGAAAACAGAGAACCTACCATCGGAGGTACGAGATGTCATCCTCATCTTCGTTTTTTTTTGAAAATTCCTTATCGCTTGAGATAGCACCATCCTTGCTCACGCCACTCTCCAACAACATCATGCATCATCGACCTCGTCAAACACTGCAGTAGCAAAAGTATCAATGTAGCTAACATCTAAATCTCTCTCCCACCAGCTGCCTTCTTGACACAAAAATGCAACCTCCCGAACCGGACAATCAAATTTGAAATATGGTGCGTAAACCCGTTCCAGTCCAACCGCAACATCCGGAGAATCCCCGTTAACATACGTTCCGTTTCCACTATTAGGGATACCGCCGGTCAAGAGCGTTTCGCATCTTTAGCCCCCATGTACTATCGAAACGCCCAATCCGCCCTCGTCGTCTACGACCTTACCAAATCCTCCTCCCTCGCCAAAGCGAAACACTGGGTCGCCGAGCTGCAGCGTCAAGCCTCACCGGGTATAGTAATCGCTCTCGTGGGCAACAAGCTCGATCTGACGAGTCAATCGACCGGATTGGAGGGATCCATGGGTGGACTGTCGCTATCTGCAGCAGCAAACAGTGGAGGTGACGGAGACGACGAGGAAGAGGAGGATGCGAGACAGGTGACCACTGCCGAAGCCAAGGCATACGCCGACGAGGAAGGATTGCTCTTTTATGAAACTAGTGCCAAGACGGGACACAATGTATCTGAAGTGTTCACCGCTATTGCTAATGCCATACCGGAAAGCACGCTGAAGACTCGAGGTGGACCGGGTTCCGGACGTACTGGAGCTGGTGGCGGATCAGCCGGAGAGACTTTCGGTGGCGCTGGTGGTGTCAATCTATCGGCTGCTGGGGAGACCAACAAGGAGACTTGCGCTTGCTGATTTATCTACATAAGTAGCTACTTACTTGGCTAAGTACTCGGTAGCTTGGACGGTTGGCCATGTTATTATTTTCATACTGGATGAAGGAAGGTCTCTCGACTTGGGTGGCGGTATACAGTCTAAGTCTAGATCTGGGTCTTCACTGCTTTCTCTATTCCGGCCCGCCCAATACAATTTTATAAACATTCTCGTCCTCTCTCTCGTCTTCTCTTACACGAAACCTCTTTGATATACTACTACATTGCGTTACTGCTTTTTTTTTTTTTTTTGGTTCAAGGAGTTAATGTCTCCCCATCGCGATTACCCTTCCGGCTTTTCATCTCTTTCTTTCTTCTTCTTCTGTTACCCTTGTTCGTTCTTTTTGCCTCGATTTTATATTTAGGAGTAATAATATCTTCCGTTTTGTTCCCCCCCACGATTATCATGATGGTTGAGGTTTACATGAAACTTTCTTAAATACTCTGTTTTGATCAATCGAATGAAGTTTAGTGGTAATAAATTAATCTTTGCATATATATGCTTAGTAAGAACAATCTTGTGAATGTCACGGTTGAAAAGGAACTGAATCAATATTATTATTTCATTATCATTATCTTATTTGTTATATATAAGTACTTAAGTATTTAACATGAATGTAGTGAGTGAGACAGTAGGTCGTACAATCGATGCAATCATCAGCAGTTGACTATTACCTGTTTGAGACTTTTAGCCTTGTCTTTTTCCGAGAGCAGACCTGTTCTGTTGTATTTTTGGCTGTGCCCAATTCCTGAATTCTGCGTTGTTTGAGGTTCGAGGTATACCATGCATATATCAATCGAATCGGACTTGTCTCGAGACAAAATCGGATCATGACAAAACTCCTTTACCCTTCAACGTATATTATAATGATAATTCTTTCCCAATGTGTTAAAAATACTTTTTCGACTCAATGGTCATCTCCACCTTCCAATCCCCAATCCTAAATCGATATCCATCAATCTACCTACATTTTGACCGCCGCCAATCCACCCTTCTAATTCCCTCTCCTCCCTCGCCAACATCTCCCTCTTCCTTCTTTTCCTCTCCCGTCTTCTCAACTTTCTATCCCGGTGTTCGGCTTCATCTGCTGAATCTGTTAGAAGCTCGATATCAGGTGTATCGCTATCCAACACCCTATCTTCTTCGTCTGAATAATCTTCCTCGTCACGTTGTCTCTTCGTTCGGGTTTTATGTTTAAGTTTTGATTTTGATGAATGACGGTGATGATTTTCTTGGTCTTCCTCGTCAGAGTTTTCGGATGAAGAGCTAGGCGAGGGTGGGATACCCTCTCTTTCAAAGATGACGGAAGGTTCTTCGAGGGTGTATCCGAATCTGTTGAACGGACCGTCGTCAATTTCTTCTCCTTCTGGTGGTGGTGGTGGGGGTTGGAGTCGTAGGTGGTGGATGTTTGGAGGGGTGGAGTGGGGGGTTTGTTCGTTCGGTGGGGTTACGTATGGTGGAGATGATGTGGCTGGGATTGTTGAATCGTCGTCGATAAAGGTATTGCTATTTTCAACCACCGTTTCTTCTCCTTCTTCTCCTTGTTCTTCTTGTTGTGGCTGGTGTTGATTAAGGTTGGATTGTTCGGGGGAAGGAGATGGAAGGACGACGACGTCTTGTAAGCTGGTTTTGGAGAGGGAGACTCGTTTTACTTTGACGTCTTTGGCGGAGAATTGGGGTTTTAAGGTTAATGCGAGAGCTGCTTGACGGCGTGTGACGGGGGCGAAGGAGGAGTCCATGTTGAATATTTTGAGCTCGTCTTGTTTGAGGGTGTGGCAGGGGTTCTTTGGGGTTGGTGTGGATTGTTCTAGAGTGATCGTGGAGGATGGTACTTGTCCTTCTTCTTCTTCTTCTACTTCTATCCCTTCTTCTTCGGGGTGATGATGATGTTGATGGATTGGTAAGTGAGTGTCGATGGTTGATGATGAAGATGAAGTTGGGATGGTGGTTGAGTCTGGTGATATCAAACAGATACCCGAGTCCGAGGAAGCGTCAGTCAAAGGCGACTTTGGACATCTCGAGATTTCATCAATTGGCGTTGCTTTTAAATTCGACCCCTCCGATCCAACATCCAGTCTGACCGTAGTAGTACCCTTATTCTTACTCCTCGACGACACTCTTGGACTCTTCGATTTGTGTATCCTACCAGTAGTAGTAGTAGGCCTCTGAAGTTGTACATGCCCCGATGACCGTCTGCTTTTACCCCCCCTCTGGTCTTCCACTATATTTGCGCACCGTCTTCTGCTACTACTACCACCATGTAAGGGACTCGACGTTGCATGTTTCCGTCCGGGATGAGTAGAAGAGTATTCTCTCGAACTTTTGCATATCAAAGACTGAAGCTCATTATGCGGAAACATCGCACCCTTCTCCTTCTCTTTCTTATCATCACCACCACCACTACTCCCCAATCGCAATACCCCACCGGGTCTTTCAAACACAAACCCGGGAATAGAACACCTAACCTCCACAAACGCATCTAAAATAACCTTCCTCAACCCGTTCTCCCTCAACACCATCCCCAACATCCTCACCACGCTCTCATCCGCCCTAGGATGCGTCGCATACCCGGGAAGGTCACCCCGTGCGTAAACCCCATCAGTACAAACTAACACCCTAGCATCCAAACACACCTGCAAAACATCCAACCGATACCTGAATATCGCTAGTAACCTCTGAGCGTGCTGGGGTGATATAACACCCCGTTGATGGGAGATATACTCCCTATGCGCCGAGCACAACACCTCCCGCGTGTGACGGTGTAATCTAAACACCGCTCTGGAAGCCACAAAGTCGACTTCTTGGATGACGGCGAGGATGGGGATGTGGAGGGTGCGGGAGACGGAGAGGGTTAGGGTGATCGGTGGGCATAGTGACCAGATACTCGACGGCTGGCGGAGGGAGATCTCGAAGAGGATTTTCCAGTCAAAGATTGCGAGGTGTGCTGGGTCTGAGTTTGAGATGCCGGGGATGGAAACTAGGTGGCGCCATTTGGAGATGTTTGAGGTGATCCACCATGGGAGTGGGGTGGAGGGGATGATGACGTTGAGGGAGTCAATGCTTTGGGGGTCGTCTAGTATGGGTTTCATATTTGCTATGATATATATATATATTTTACGTGAAATTGGTGGCTTTGAAATAAATTGAACTTTAATGACCGTCGTGGAATCGATGTAAGTCATATATAAGCATCTATTTATACCGTAAGCAAGCGAAGGGTATATGACGACACTGGTTACTCTTCATGATTCTATTCTTCTTTTTCATAGGTGTTATCAGAGCAGGGTTATTGCTTGGTCACTTTGACTGTGTGATGTGACTTCATTCAATAATCCAACGTCTAGACGTCTATGGTTAGATATGCTGTATCAAAGAGTTATTGCCGTCATGAGGCTTTGATGATTTGAGGTATTCGCTTCGAACGAAGAACAAAGATAACACCGGAGTATCGGTGTCTGGTCCTCGCCTCGAGGCCAAGTTGTTTCCAAAAAATACATTTTGGGTTGTTTTCAGGAGTTAAGTTCTGTAACAAAATTACATCAAAGCTTCATTATAAAATTAATAAAATAAGTGGTTCATCGATTTGGTATCAAGGCATTATTGTGTCGATGGATAATCGATACCGACATGTGACATGTCGACACTATCCCAAATCGAGCAAATTGATGAAACAGAGCGTCCGATCTTTGGATGCTTTGTTTCGAAAGACAAGTTGGCTAACATTTGTCCGAGCTAGCTGACTTGGTGTGCGTGGCGTCGATGCTTGCGATCCAAATCCAGCGATAGTTGTCAATGCGGTGAGACAGGGGACATGACCCACAATAGTACAATAGTATACAATAGTATTGGTATACATTGTTATCATATCCAAGCTTCTCTCTCTCTCGTGTCTAATGTACCGCCGAAACATGTTACCAAGGGAATAATGACTATGTATCTTTGAAAGCGGATGTTGGATAAAAAAAAACTTAAAAACCAAACCATCCGAATCTCTCCGAAGAAATACGTAGAAATCAATAAGAACTGTTGTATTTTGGCAATCGAAGGCTTAATTTAGGTTCATCCGTGCGCCACCCCCAACATCAAACATCCTCGAAAGAGAAAGAGAGAAGAAAAAAGAAGAAGAGGAAGAAGAAGGAAAACGAAGGGAGTGGATATTCGATATCCACTTTTCCATCCCCTCTCCTTTTGAAACTTTCCACTCGGCTCGCTTGACAAAGATTTGGGAACTAGCTAACTCTGACCCTTTGTCCTGGGACGCAGGCGAACGAATGTGATGATAACTTTTTTTTGAAACATACATATACATTAATGCATTGCTCACTTACTTTACTTAAGTACTGACTTATATGTATATACCTGGTCTCGTTCCCTATATACCTAAGTAAGTACCTTTACCTATACCAGTATGTACGGGAAAGAATAGGGTTGTGGAGCGAATATTCTCGAACGCACAGAACATAGCTTCGCGAACAGACCCTTTTGACCTACTTGAGGAGGTGTGTGGAAAAGCCCCATTGGAGTAAAAATTTCCAGATTAGCTCAGGACCACCTGCAATCCGCCCCAGTTGGCTCTACGGATTATTCCGAGTCTTATAGCTCTGTGTAGCCTTCGAGGTTCAGCTCTTGGGGGTCCTACGATAATTACTCCGTATACACATTTTATGTAGAGTTTAGTCCGTATCACCGTGTCACCTTATATTTATCTTTCTTAATTAAATTTGCTTCTTCAGGCAGCAGGAATTGGCATTTATTGCAATTGCATTGCATGCTCGTGACAGTTTGCAGATAAATTAATATTATAACCGATTGTCTTAACAAAAAAAATCTTGGGGCGGCGGACGGGAAGAACGATCCACATTTACATTAAACTGACTTGCTTGGCCTTGTTTACTGCATGAGCATGGCTATGGCCATGGGGATAGCTAAGTAATTAGCTTGCAGCCCCTTCGCGAATTTCGAGGGAATGCAATAATGAATGAACATAGTCCTTCGCAGGGTTTGACAACGAGATGCCGCCCCGGCAAAACACGTTTTTCTCGAGGGGTATGCCCTGGTCGTGATCTTGCATCCTGGCTGTCGGTGTTTTGTGGGTTTTGATGCGTGAAATACACTATTGTACTTCGTAGTTCGGGGGAAGACTGGAGCTCACGGCAATAATCGGGTTAAGCTGTTCGCGTTCGCTTTGAATATTCCAATGATGATACGTATCGATACATCCGGAAACCGACAAAAATGACGATTGATTGTGTACATGTGTGCGAAAATGTGAAAAACCATGTAATTGTGAATGTACGTACAGCACACCCCCCAAAATCTCATTAATCTTTTTTTTCCCAAATGGTAACCGCCAACCGGTCAGATATTAGACTCTAACTTAAGTACTTACTTAAGTACTTAGCTTCAAGTTTGTTGGTGAACTTTTTGAGAGGGGAAATTCGAACGCACAGACGTCAGATACACACAACCTCCCCCCCGGTATATACTAATTATATGGCCATATAGCCATCGATATGATCAGTTAGTTCTAGTTATAAATGGAAGACTGCTTAGCTTACATGCTAAAAGTACTAGCTAGCGAGTCATTCCCACACTCTTGCTCGCAGGGTTCGATTGCGTACTGGACGCTTAATTCCATCGAGACGGGGACAGGACAAGGTACCTTTCGCATCAGCCAGCCCGCTTGGCATCTGGGGAAAGGGCTAGCGGGCTGCACTGGTGATCGTCCGGCTTGGTCAACCCTTAGTCAGGCTGCTGGTCAGGCTGGTCAGGCTGGTCGAGCTGGGCTGGTTTGGGTTGCTGATGTCTTGTACATGTCCTCGTACCATGGACCGATACCTGATCCAACAACAGCCATCGCATTTTGCATCGACAACATCTGCCCCCCCTCCTTCCAGAATTACATGTAATAATGCAGACGGTACTATTACCATTCACTGTGAAAAGGTACTCCGGACGTACATACATACACTTACATACATACATTACACAGAAGTGGATCACATCAATTAATTGTGCTGTTAACTTGCCCCCCGACCGTTCGACCTTTCGACCGTTCTCCACTTTTTTTCCTTCCCTAGGCCCTTTTGATAACTCGTTTTTGGTTCGTTTCCGAAGGACTGTCACGTCGCTGCAACTGCACATTCCCAAACATTGCATGTCCAGTCCATCCTGACAGGGATGAGGGCCGATACTATCGAGGCTTGCGGATATTAAAGACCTAACCACACCTTGACGAAAAGAAAAGAAAAAAAAAAAAATTACATCCAAGCCAACGTCAGACAGACGGTCATGTTTTAATTCAAGTCGAACGTAGAAAAGGAGAAATGGAAGCTAGAAAGAACATGAATTCTTAGTCAGGCTTAGTCGGCTTTCCCGTGAACTTTCACCATCGCTATTGCATTATTATCGTTCTCTCGTTCTCAATCACCCACTCTATCACTTTCTCTCTCTCTTTCCATATCCCGCACGTTCACTTCATCCCTCTCAAGCTTACTGCCCAACCAGCCGGATTGGATCCTGGTCCCCACCCCCATTCATTCATTCATTATCGTCCGTCTGTTAACGTTCGTCTGAGAAATCGATACCCTTTCGCTCGCTCGCTCGCTCGCTTGGACGACCTGTCACGTATTATTACCTACCTGCACCAACGCGCCCGGACAGCAGCTGATTGATTGATAATCGACCCGGCAGAGTTAAACGAGCAGTTTGAACGAAGAATAACGAGAACGGAAGAGGGAAAAAAGCAAACCGTTCCCTTAATCTCACCTTCGAAAAATCCGGGGAACCGCAGCCGAAAGAAAAGAACGAAAACCCTACTGCCATATACGATCGTATCCAACAGGCTTCTTTCGCAATTATTATAATTATACACACACTTACGGGGCAGCAATCTCATCCCGAGAGGAAATTAATCGTCACGACCTAACTCCGGTTTTTTTTTTTTTTAGCCTTGAAATAGGAAATCATGTCGTCGCCTTGACGGATTCTGTGACCCCCGCGATTACACTCACTTTTCCTTCTGCATATTCTTCTTCTTATTCTTCTTATTCTTCTTCCTTGGTCTCTTCCTTGCATCGGCCGGGACCAAGCTGTGTTGGTTCCGGATTTCCATTTCCCTGGGTTTTCCGGCCGCCACAGTTTTCCGCCCCCCAAGCGAGAATATCAAATTCGAACTCACGTCCTGCGAAGAAGCACAAAAAAACCTAAAAACAAATCCCTTTTGGAGGCTTGCTCTGTGACGGACTATATTTCCCAGACTTTAATGAATAAAACCTCCCTTGGAATTGCGTGAACGGTCCGAGAGCTGAGTTGTACAGACTAAATTATCCTGTCCGGCCTGGATTTTCGAGACGAGCCTGGATTCGAATATTTTTTTTTTTTTTTTTTTTTTTTTTTTTTTTTTGGCGCATTGCATTGCATCTGGACCGTTTTAATTTCCTTGGATCCCGATATCTCCTAAAAACGCCATACCCTCAAACCCTGGCAGCTCTTTTACCAACCTTGACTGACCTCTTCCTATGATCAGTATCAATTCTATCCCTTGGAGTAACCTAGATCTTCTTTGGACGCGGGATATACATTTACCCTAACATCCAGCTGATCCGTACTGGTTGGTTATATTGCATGCAAGTCCGGGTCTTATCCGAAGAACGTACCAAGGATCTTTGACACTATGCCGATAAAACCGCTATCAAGGATACCATAAACGAAAATCGTCCCTCAGTACCTACCAACCACCAACCTAAAGCTGATTCCTTTTAACAAGGCTCTCTAGAACGGCGGTTTTCGCCACTCGTGTAACTACGAATGTCCAAAATGGAGGAAGGAGACTCAACCGCCTCGTCCGGCATCGTGAAAAAGCGCAAAACGACGTCTGATAAAGCATCGGATAAGGATAGCACCAAGGCCAAAACGACATCAATATCATCATCTTCAGAGGACAGGCCCGGGAAAGGACAAGTGGCTGCTTCAAACTCTGCTGCCACCAAAAAAGACGACAGAAATGGATCGCAAGATCCGTCCAATTGGAGCGAAACCAAGACAAAGGTATACCATAACGACATGCCTCAGCTTTGATAAAAAACGGTTAGCTAGAGATTTATGTTAACATTGTGTAAAAACCTAGGCTGGTAAGGATCGTAAACGACTACCGCTAGCTTGCATCGCCTGTCGGCGCAAGAAGATTCGATGCTCAGGTGAAAAACCGGCATGCAAGCATTGCGTGCGTGCTCGGACGCCGTGCGTCTACAAACAAACTGCTCGCAAATTCGTCCCGCGGACGGATTACATGGCCACCCTCGACAAACGTATGAAACGGATGGAGGAACGGTTACTGAAATACGTATCCAAGGACCACGCCGCTGCGTTAGGACCTATCGCTCGATCTGTCGTCAAGCCCAACCCGAGTGTTTTGCAATCCGCGAGTGAAGCACAGCGGAACAGCCGGAAGCGGAGCGCGGACAGGGCATTCTCGGACGAAGCTAGGAAGAAGCCAGCATTGGTGCCCAAGGTCGTGGAATCCACCCAGCCGTTATCTGTGAAGAGGAGCCAAGGAGATGTTAGCGATGAAATGTTGGAGGAGGGTAAGGATAAGTTACCCAGTCGAGAACTTCAAGAACATCTCGTCGAGGTCTATTTTGAATGTGTTTATGGTCAGACTTATCTATTACTTCACAAACCATCCTTTATGCGACGGTTCAAGTAAGCCCTTCGATGCATGGAAGCTCCAATTCGAATTTTTAGTGATTATTGATAGCTGACGAATGCATTTCAGGAACGGAACTGTACCTCCGGTGCTCATTCTCGCTCTTTGTGCTGTATCCGCGCGATTCTCAAATCACCCAACCATACGAAAAGACATGCCCTTCCTTGCAGGTGAGGACTGGGGTATCGAAGCTGGGAGAATAATCCGTGAAAACTTTGATAGAGCGAATCTCACAAACTTGACCGTACTCCTACTCTTAGGTTTACACGAACTCGGCACCTGCAATGGCGGCAAGAGTTGGGCCTACGGAGGTATGGCTATGCGGATGGCTTATGCGCTACAGTTACACAAAGAGATCGACGACGACCCGTTAGGCATACCGACTGCCCACTCGGCACCGCCTCGGAATCTCATATCGTTTACTGACCGCGAAATAAGGAGACGGTTGATGTGGGCTTGCTTTTTCATGGATCGATTCAACTCTTCTGGGACTTCGCGGCCGCAATTTCTTGACGAAGCGGATATCCACATTCAGTTACCCATCAAGGAGCGCATGTTTATCACTGAACGGCCCGGGTTGACGGAAGATGTGAATGGATCGATCAGCCAGATTGATACGGGTGGCCGTTCGGAATTGAAGAACGCGCAGGCAAACATGGGAATCGCGGCTTTCAACGTCCGAGTCGTAACACTGTGGGGTCGTGTCATGAAGTATATGAATCATGTAAGAAAGATCTATATCAAAAATTTTCGACTGCTTTAGCATCCTCTCTCTCTAACCAACATGATCTCTATACAGGGCGGGAAAGAAAAGGATGTAGCGCAGATATGGCAACCGGAATCCAACTTTGCAAAACTGAACGAACAAGCCATCAGACTGAGAGACACACTTCCGGAAAATCTAACCTACAACGAAAGAAATCTCAACTCCCACGCCGCGGAAAAGCTGGAAGGACAATTCGTGTTTCTACACATCGCCATTCACCAAATCTTCCTAATCCTCCACCGTTTCTCGGTTCCGCTACGGCCGGGCGCCAAACCCGTAACGGGATATCCTATGGACTTCTTGCGTTCGGCAGTCCAGACGAGTTTCAGGGCCGCGAACACCATCGCGACAATATTCGCAGATGCTCTGGATCGAGATTACGGCGTGTATGCACCGTTCTTGGGATACACCTCCTTCGCCGCTGCGACGGTTCACGTCGTTGGCTCATTCTCTAAGAATCCAAGCATAGTGGCGACCGCGAAGCGAAATCTCACTCTCTGTGTAAAGTATCTGACAAAGATGGCGAAATTCTGGGGGGTATTCTACCCGTTGTGGGATAATCTACGAGATCAGTATGACATGCAGTCTAGAGCCGCACAGAGTCCTGGATCCATCGAAATTGAGTTGGCCGAGGAGCCTTCCAATATTCTTCAATACGGCGACTGGTTCAGTAGGTTTCCGCGGGGAGTCGATCAGCAAAGCGTGAGAACTGGCGAGGTTGGAAAACCTACTCTCTTCGGTGAGCCTCAGGGGGATGATAGCACCGATAAATCTGAAGGTCTGGACGAGTTGGTGAGGAGGGAGCGTGACCCCGTCATGAGAAAGAGTTCCGATATGGAGACGCCGGACGAGTTTCTCAAGAAACTGCAAGAGGCGGCCGCGATATCCGCAAGTATGAAGAAGACAATGAAAAAGAAAGCTGCTGCTTCTGCCACGAAGACAGCGGGGATTTCTCAACACCAATCTTCCCATAGCCGGACGAATTCAAATGCCGAGAAGAATATGACAGGTAGCACGTATCCTCGACAAGTCAGCAATGGAAATATCGCTGCACCGACGCAGACCAGAAGACATAGCAGTAGCACGTTAGAGGCACGTGGTCCTTCATTTGGTAGTCCTCTCATTACCGAACTCACGACGTTTGATAATCATTTCCCGCGATCCGCAATTGAAACTCGCGGTCCATTCTCAGCGACTCATACCTCGCCTTCGTCTGATGCTTCTAACATATCCCTTCCGAGACATGAATTTCCCACGGACCCCGCACAGACGACGGGGGCTAGTATAAGCACTGTTGCAAATGCCGCTGCCATTGCTGCCTTCCCGATGCATCAAATGACATTTACAGGATCCGAAATACATCCTCAGAGCCAGCCACACGGCAGTCCGTGGGGATATCAAGGCGATCTGCCTGAAGGCTTCCTGACGTCTTCGACTCGGTTTGCCGGACATTTGGGCGAATTCGGGGCACCCATGAATGGGTTCACTGCTCCCCATGAAGAGATTATGGCGACACAGGACAATGGATGGTTTCTGCCGTTCAACTTTAGGTAAGATGACTCCGCTTCATATTTCGGAACTTTGCTCCAATTCGTGGTTTCCACGTCAGCGATATTATCACCTTTTTTTTTTCTTTTCTTTTTCTTCTTCTGTTATGCAAATGTTGCGGAATCCAATCTAAACGTGGGGTGCTAATTATTCGGTTGTAGTCCGCCTGGTACCGAAGGACTCGAATTCAATTTCGAAGGCGGAGGCTTGCAGCAGATGTTTGAAGGGGTAGTGGGTGGTAGCGATATGGGAGGAGGCAGGGCGGCCATGAGCGAGATGGTACAACAGCAGCAACGCCAGGACCAAAGAAATGGCGGGTCACCATCTCGTGCAGGTATGGGGTTCCATTGACGGAATGATTGATCGACCAACACCCCCCCTGAGACGACATAATCTTTATTTCCACCTGTGTTTTAAACGCAGTCCTTTATCGAAATGCACTATCTCCCTTCTCTCCACTTTGCAAGCGGCTGGGAGGAACAGTTTATCAGTGCGGGCACACAAATTATACCAAACAAACCACACACCACCCGGACACACACACACACACACACACACAGGAATTCAAGTTTTATTTTCTTTTCCCCACGAGGCCATGGCGTTTCTCCAAGTTTTCGTTTTGCTTTTTTTTTTTTTTTAATTATTCTGGATGTCTTCCGGGCCCGTTTCTTGTGATTTACCGAGCATGTAAAGGCGGGGTTTTAGGTGTTTTTGACCATTTACCTTGATAGGGTTTTTTCTGGACTCGGATTTTTTTTTCTTTGCTTTTTGATCGATCTGCTAGCACCAAACGCTTTCACGCCGCCATCGAGACTCTCTATTTACGTTCCGCGTACCGGTGTTCATTTTATCACGTCAGTATCGAATGCAAGTTTTTGACTGTTTTATTCGGGAGGGAAAACAAATAACAAAAAACGCAGAAAAGTATATTCCTTTCGTTGGGATCAGGGCGTTACATGTACCAGTACATTTTCAGATATTCGATCCAGCCACAGATATTTCGACAGACGAGACATTTTCAAACTCTCTGTAAGGATCTTGTGTTCTTTTTTCCTTTGATTTTTTTTTTTTTGGATATCATTTTTTTTTATTATTTTTAATTTTACGAAAAGGGCACGTAACAAAAAATTTTTAAAATATGAACATGTAGTATTATATCATAATTACTTCTTCGCACTTCGATTGAAGTGTAATTTTTTTTCTGAAAGAAGACTAGCTGATGAAAACTATTTGAGGCTCATTCTGGCCTGTAACTGTGATCGATGTGATATAAATGGATAGATCTTATAGGAATCATGCGAAATTCGCTCACTCAATGCATACGTTCGATATATATAAGATCGTATGCGTAGAAGGCCTAGAGGTGTTAGCATTAATATCTCAAATCTAAGACAAGTCAAAGGCGCCTATCGACGAAAAAAAAAAGCGATTGTAACCTCCCATCGATATAATTCAGTGAGAAACATACTATACTAGCCTCGTCTATGCGAGGCAACCCGACGCAGGCACACGGTGTTGGGATATGCATGAACGATTTAATATTTTGGGAAGAAATCTAGACTTTACCAGGCCATAGTCGGGTCAGGATTGCTCTTGTGGACTAGTCTGACATTTTTGTCGTGAGCCGAGTTCCCCGGACAAGCACTAGGCTGTTCGACTGTTTGTCGATACATGTTTGAATTGAAACTTTGGGGGGGAGGGGGTGTGCATAAAAATAAAGATATATATATGGTGGGGTGAGGGGTGAGGATGAGGGAGGGATGTGGTAAGCCATCGAGGTTTGCGTAAGTTTCCCCTGCAACCTAGCGTCTGTCTGTCTGTCGTCGTCGTCGTCGATGCGTGCAACCCACACCGTTTGTTGTTGTTGTTTCTTAACTTCTTCTTCGCAAACGCGGCCTTTCCGTATTTGCAATTTTATCTTGCATTGCATTGCATTATCATTGCATTTATGTACAAGCCCTGAAGCGTCTAACGAATAGGATAAAATTCCTTTTTTTGTTTCGTAGATACACGGCATATTTTGTTTTCATCACTACAGCCTAGAATTCTCCAAGTCTGTTGCATTTAATGAACTGAACTGTCTTTGCATTACCATATTATTATTTATTAAATTTTTTTTTTTTTTTTTTTTTTTTTTTTTTTTTCTGGTGGTGGGTTTCAGGATTTCATCGCTCGACTGGGAGATGGGCGCTTAGAATTGTGTCGATGGATCCATGGACCGGAGTATTTTCCTACTTTTTACTTATTCTACATATTAAGGAAAGAGTAAATCATATTCTTTTTTTTTTTTCTACTTTCTCGTATCGAGAGCTAGAATCGGGTCATCATCCACCTGCTCCTGCTCTTTCTTGGACTATATACAACAGTGGTACCAAACCGTATAATTATAATTATAAGGCTTGGAATTTTAATAAATAGCTAACTCCTTCATGCATGAGATGGCGTGACGTGCAATGTAAGTGTATGTAACCAGCTAGAGTCGAATCGGCAGTAGTTCCAAGGACATGGTCATGGGAGTGCATGTTTTAACATTCTTTGGGATCTTATTGTTCATGAAATGTAAATGTAATTTCCCCCAGAGGTACGCGTACCAGAACAACCTCTTGGGGTACCCGGGTATGAGATTATTTTTATTTTATTTTTTTTTATTATTTTTTCTGAAGAATTTCCGGTGTCCCCATGTGGCAGGTTCCGGATACTGATGGCTAAGATTAGCGAAGACGTGATGATTCGTTATCGAGAAATTATGGAAGAACGAGTACTCGAGTGGGCAGTGGGCAGCAGTCGGAGTCGGAACGGAAGGCTGGATGATATGATACATGATATCCCAGGCTAGCTAGGAGTGCATGTCAAATCTCGCAGCATCAAATTTCACAACAACAGCAAGTCATCGAGTCTCCTCTGCATCAGGAGAGATGAAATGTATTCCATTCCATATAATCTTCCGGATAGTGGACAGGAAAGAGAAGAAGGGGGGGGGGGGGGGATCACATGGTTGGGGGGTACGGGTGCCCGTGGCCAAAATATTGGGGGGGCTATGTCTGAGTCGAACCTGTCAGAAATGAGCTGAAGGGATCCAATAACAACATGTCAAAGAGACCATAATTCCCTCGGACCGTTACGGCGTACGCTCAGGTATCGGATACTAGCAGCTTTTGTACAATTGTATTTGACAGGCAAAAAAACTTGAGAAAAAGGTTGTACCCGGCTGTTTTGAGTGATGGGCAGGTTAAGCCTATTTAATCTCTGCAGACGAGGTTTTGTGAATCGATAGGCCACGACAGGGCCTACCCGATGATCAGAAAAACGCAAATCCTTTTTTTGAATTTTTCTTGTTCGCTGATAAGCTTATAATGGTAAAAAAATGCTCAGGGGGGGATTTTCTCATATTGGGAGGGCAAATTAGTACCTTGAATGTTAGAGAGGTGATATAGTTGTATTAATGTTTGTAGGCATATGAGTTCCCTTTGGATTCTTTTGTGGCCTCGTGATCTGCCTAAGCTAAGATCGAGATTTCAGTAACCAGTTGCCACAGGCGCAGGTACTTGTAGATATCTTTCTGATTAGTTGTTTAGAATAGATTTTTGCCAGCAGTGAATGGTACTTTTTTTGTTAATCCGGGGGGAAGATCATCCCATCTTTCGGACTGCCCGAGGACGTATGAATCAAGTAGAAGATATTGTTTCTGAAGAGCCCCCCATCGCATGCGCATGAACTAGCAGATGCATGTTCCTTCCAAAGTGGAGTTGCGTGTTGTTCGGAGAAAAAAACAACCAGCACAGCCACGCGGATAGCTGTGGCGAGTATGCAGTGAGTTTCTAAATTTAGAGGGAGCTGGCGTGGTTCCAACCGAGGCAGAAGTACCTCGTACTTTGGACTGTGGCACCAGCTCGGGGTCTTCGGTAGCACTAGCCTCTGGACTGTGGCACTGTGGCACAAACTTCGGCGCTCCGTGACAAAAGCAGCAGCTCCGCGGGAAGCACACTAGCCGCATGTGGCCGTACACTGTGGCTACACTGCCGCGAAAAAAATAACTAATGCATTTCACCAGCTATTAGCTCAAAACTGACCATGTGGCTTGCCTCCATCCCCACTAATTACCATATTTTCACAGCTATCAACTGCTACAGGGCCCTCCCCTCTGAGTGACGGAAGCTATGATGCATTGATGCATCAAAGATAGTCTTGTCAACGGTTAGTCTCTTTCTACTTCTATTCCAGGAAACAGTAGACTCTGACGTCGATGCATAGAACATTTTTTCACTGCAGTTGTTCAACTGGAGTTAGCTGTTGTTAAGCTGCCTGTGTGACTCGATTACCTTTGCGATCGTGAACACGAGGACAACTGGCATTAATCCTCGCCCGCGCGGCTAAGACAATGTCGAGCTCGTTCTCGAATGATGAAGAGCGCGCTGTGCCATCACGTGGAGTCATTTCCGCAAAAGATCCACCGCGTTTCAGCTGGCTTTGGTCTTTTCCTTCATGCATGAACCCGAATCCTCACGACTTGATTCATTCCTCATTTTCTGCAAAACACGACACTCTGGATGTATTTCTTTCCAGAAACAATTTTTTATTTCTCGTCAAGTTGCGAATAAAATCACAAATTAGGAAAATTGCCGAATGGTGTTTCTTAAACGCGTTTTACATTTTGTCGAGACAAGAAAGCGTGCATAAATCATGCATGAACTGATCCATACTTCACGAAGTTCAGCTGCACTCGACCAGACGCTAGCAAAAGAGGCGAGACGCACTCCGTGTCGTGTCTCCACCACCCGGGGCGAACGAAAAGAAATCCCGGTGAAACTGGAACTTTCCACAGGGCGCGCTAGGAGGTACGTTTATCTGCACCAAATAGGTGCCGCATCGCCGTGTATCTGCCTGCTTATTCTCTGTGTGAACTGTCATTCTTTTGGGGCAGCCCCATGTAACGTTCTGTTAATGCTTCTGTCACAAACTCTTGATCCTCGGTGGGCGGCTTGTCCGACTCGGCTACCTACTGGAAATAGTCCGCGACTAACGGTCCTCAGGATGGCACAGATTTGAATAAGGCAACAAGAAATATGGTCGGCATGTTTCTCAAAGACGCGCTGAGCATTTTATCGAATTATCAAAAAAAAATAAAATCACCGAAAACAAATATCGAGACGAGGATAATAATATCGGCTCCGCTGCCGGATCCAGGCTTCACCGGATCAAATATCGCAAACATCGCGAAAGGGTGTCGAAATCCCCAAAAAAGGTACCGTGGATTTTGCATCCATTTCGGTTTTTCACGAATATTTTCTCAGTTTGTAAAGTTACCGTTATGGATCAGGGAGTGGGGACGTGAATCTCGCGATCTGGTTCGTCCCACAATTCGAGCTCTGATGACAGGGGGTAAGCAGCTGAAAGCTTGCCGTAGCCTATCAATCTATTTTCGCTTTGCCACACCAAACAAGCTTGAGCTCGACACCCCTGCCAGAAAGCAAGGGTGCACCCAAATCCTGCTGTCCTTCCTCTAAAGAACGGCTGTTTTCTTGGGTGAGAATAAGGTTACAAAAAAGAACCGTGTCGTTTTTTTTTTTTTTTTTTTGACAGGACAACCACAAAGATGGGAAGGACTATGAACCACAGCGATGGTGACAACGGCTGCCTTCCTCATCTTTGGTATGAAGAAATTTGAAAGGGGCATCTGAAGGCGAAATACTCAGAAATGAAATGATATTGAGTGCGAGCTCTATCAAGATTGAGATATGGTAAGATCACTATGTAATCTGCTACCGGCCAGCCCTGCAGGTGATCATTTTGCATAATACATAGCTCTCGCTTTCAGAGGAGCTATCTGAATATGGAGAAGACTCCGATTCGGTACCCAAGGGAATGCATTAATGAGGGAATGGGGAATCACAAGCAAGAGGGGAAAACAGGTGTCGAGGCTCACAGCCACAATACTGGTATCCCTCTTCAGGCAAAATCCCGGGCCCATGTATCCTTGTGTTCTCGTGTGTTGCAATGCAGCAGCTAACAATAACTTTCCCAACAGGATAGGAAAAAAAAAAAAGATACTTGCCCAAGGGACGGGCACGCCTAATTACGTACCTTCGGTCGGGTCGAGCTAGTGGGGACTTTGGTTGATCTCCTGCATGGGGAGGAAAGAAAAACAAGAGACTGGTTCTGCAGACGTGGAAGACCTTGCTTGCTTGCTTTCTCTCCCTCAGCAATGCGTCCTTGTGCAGGTGCACACCAAAGCTACGTTCTTAGCTCCACGCATCGTGCACACCGAAGGCTTAGTTGGGAGACTAAAACTGACTTGCGAGGAACACGCTTTGAAGCCAACTGCTACTTCCAGCAGAACATGCATGCACACTCTAAATTTTCGGATCTATCTTCGCCTCACTGCTGCTCGCTAACCCTCACGTCCAGATTAAGGCGGATTCCGAGAGATGCGGTGCACACACGCACGCCTGTCAATTTTCTCGAGTTTCTGTCAAATCATTGACGTGTATTTTATGATTCACGCCGAGGTGTGGCTACTCCTCACATTCGGATTCTTAAAAGGAACGGTGTAGAACCGGACAGATGGATTCGATATCTCCCACCATCATCTTCGGATACGACCAAGACAAGACACAGACAGGCCTTCAATAGAAGAAAGCTTCTCTGCTTAACGGAAAAACTAATAAAGCAACGTTTTAACGACAGTACATATTTGATTCATATATTACTTATTCCTCGACAAAAGGTCTTTCTTGTTTCTCTTTAGCAAGCCCTCACACCCTCAACGAATTTACTGCCTTGTTAGCGTGGGTTCCTCAAAATCAAGCACAACCAGTCAGAAGCCGTAGCGACCCTTGTTCAGCACGACAGACGTTCGCCTGGGCGTATAAGAATCTTGTCCAGCCCATCTCGACCGAAATCTTCTTTAATACGACTTTTTGCCCTTCCACTTCCTACCTATTTTCCTCACCCCCTCTATCTCTTCTCCTCCAACCCTCACACAAAAAGCCGACCCCACCCCCTCGGTTTCATCTCACGACCTCGCGCAATTTCCTATCTCACGTTCACGTTCTTTCAATTTCATTTCATATAATTTTTCCTTTTTTTTTTTTCTATACTTTTTTATTTTTTATTTTTTTTCATTTTGATATATCGATCACAATATCGTCAGTTCGAGAGACCATAACGACCTTCATTCCGACCATTCTCTTTATCTATTGAAGTTCATCCACGATTCTTTGACAGTTGGAAAGCCCGACCAGCTTTTTAATTGTCACACTAATTCTCACCAAATAAGCCAACATGCCGGCCGTCCTATTACCAAGAACAGCAGCACCATTTGCTGAAAGATCAGCACCGACAATTGTTCTAGATACCGTTGTCAACCCATGGTTAACACAGACATTGAAGAGAGTCAACAAGCACAAGAGACCGCTCAACAGTGTCCCACAACATCTGAAATGTCTGACAGAGATCCTCTCTGGTGCTAATGCGATATGGAACCTCTGCAGCCTGTGCGTTCCAAGACTTCCTGAAGCGCAGATTGAGCAACAATCCAACCCCATTACCGATGCTCTTCTTCGATATCAATTCATTCACATCCAAGCCTATGTCGTCTCCATCGACATGGTCCAGCGTCACGAAATCGACTTCAAGCTAACCAAGGAATCCATCAAGAGCCTGGTTGATTATCACAAAGATGTCTACATGGTCGACCAAGTCGCTAACACTTGGCACTGGACCGAGAAGGATGGTGCCGTCAAGAAGATGCACGAAGAATTTGTCCAAAAGGTTAACAAGTATGTTTTCCGAACCGACAAGATTGCTTTGGAAGGTATTGAGGATGATGGTGCTGGCGAACTCCTCTGCGGGCAGAGCGAGGAAGTCAGAAATGCCATCAGTGAGTACTTCCTGCCTTTGTTGCCACCACCACCAAAGGTCGTCGAGGTTAGAGCTCCTACACCAACCCTCACCAGCACTCCTGCTCCGATGGGTTGGTGGGCACCTACCGCTCCCACTGATCATCACATGGCTCCTGTTGAACCATGGAAGATTCTCCCATCCAACAACCCTGCCACCAGCGCTCAATTCAACCAGGGCATGACCTCTATGGCACCTGAGAATATTTCCAACTGGAACTTTGAAGATCTTCACGACGGCAACGCCCTTGCCTTTGGTACTGCATTCATGGATGACAACTCCATCGTCAGCACCACCGGTGCTTATACCGCATCCATGAATGCACCCTCGGAATGGTGGTCGCCCCAAGCCTCCCCATCTCCACATGAGCAAACCGAACAAATGCCTTTCATGCCAGTCACTACTGGTTATGAGATGCCCTCTGTCTCCATGCCCACCATGTATAACGCCCAGCCCTGCAGTTCAGCTTTGAACTACGGTGGCTTCGGTTGGGACAATAACTCTAACAGATACATGGACTTTGCTGCCACGATATGACTGGCCGAGACGCAACGACAATCTGCTCCTGTTGAGGTCCCTCGACGTCGACTTCAGGTACCCGTTCGTAATGGCAGAGTTCAAAAACGAACGTCCAGCAAGAGTACCTCTAGTGCGATCGTCGATGCTTCTGGAAAGCGAAGGCGAATTGGATGAACTTATTTATACCACTCATCTAATAGATAATGGAGGTCGCGGAGTAAAGGTTGTCCATCCCCAAGAATGTGGAACAGACCTTCGACTCATCGCCTCTTTTACTCGGCGCACTTGGGTTGCCCTCTATACTTATTTGTTCCTTTTGTCTTTTCCGCATCATTTTTTTGGTTTTTTTACGTATTGCATCATCAACGGCGGTCATCTCGTTCCTGGCGCATATTCTGATTGCTTCATGTCATTTTGAAAGTTCTTTCCTTTTGCAAGCGAGTTTAGCGAGTTTAGCGTGCATCTGTTGTATTTTTTTCAAGCTGGTCGTCCTTCGAGTTATCGTCATTTTCAGTATTAGCGAGCGATTTTGATTATATTTCTTTCATATTTCCTTTGTATTGCATACATACTCCTTCACATCTCCTCACATCTCCCGCCCTCCGTCTGTCCGCTTCAAAGTGCCCGGTGCGCTTTGTTGTATCACCATCATCATACAAAAACAGAAAATATGTCAGCTTTGGTTCTCGGACAGGACCATTGTTTCTTCCTCAAAAATCTTTTTATGAAAGATTTCCTCTACATCGCCACCAACATTACACCAAAATATACAAAGACCAACGCTGAGCGACACAAAAAAAAATATATTACCAACATTCGGCATAATCCTCTTCCTAATTCCAAAAAAACTACGTCCTTGTCACCTTCTTTTTCTCTTTTCTGCCATCTGGATTCTTTTGTTTTTCTTTCATCAACCTTTCAAGAAGTTCAGCTCTTTCACGTCTCATCCTTTCATCTTTTCTGGAACTGGTTTTCGGAATAGTTGGATGTGATTTTTTTTTATCACTTCTTCCAAGAGAAATTACATAGACTTACAGATACACGGAACGGAAAAAAAAAAAGGAAAGCATGGGTCGGTGTTTTTTTGGATTTGGGTTTTTTTTTTCTTTCTGGGGATTACACAGCCATAAAACAAAGGGAAAAATTGAACTGAAAAAAAAAAAAAATCAAAAAATATATATCTCATCAAGTATTATGGATTAAGGGTGGATTAAGGGGGGCACAAATCTTCAGGTCGCCTTTGTTGGTCATGTACCCGTTAACTCGATAGCCTTTTTTAGTCTCACCTTCCTTGTCTGAGCAAGTGAATATCAAATAAATCTCAGAAAAGTTTAATCCATATGAACAAAAAAAATTAAAAAATTATTTCATTCTAACTACTTTTTTATTTCTTTAAAAAGAATTTGTGATGATGAGCAGCGCTGCCTTGGCGATGTCTCCCATTGTTTTTCGGTCCTTTCGAGAGACATGCAGGGCTGAAAGAAAAAATTTTAATATAGAACTCGGCAAGACGAAATAGGAGGGAGCAACCGACGAGTATGTGCATTATAAAACAGCGGTACCGGGATGTAATCAATAAAAGCTAGCATCTACAATATTTTATAACAACCAAAAACTTCTATTTTTTATTTTTTTTTTTTTTCAAGAATGTGACATGACTCTAACTAAGCTAACTAGGCCCCTCCCCGCCGATTCAAAGATATCGCACTAGTTTCCAAATCATTGAGATCAAATATATCGCGCTGACCCAACTGGCAACTCCTGCCGTCATTGCGGGCCCACTGTCTCTAGGTACCACTCTCCCTGCTGAATTCGCCGTCGCTACGACCGTCTGAACCACCGTTGAGGTTGCGACGGTGGTGGTCGCCGTGGCAGTGTATGTTTCAGTCGTCAAGAATTGCGTGGAATCGTAAATGGAATCAGTGGCGGTGAGTACCCCGATATGCGTGGTGGTTGTAGTAATAGTGCTCGTGGCATCTTGCCGCTTTTGAAGATCGTGGTGGCCGGCGCTGAGACGGGATTTTGCTGCATTCGTAGCATTTTTGATCTCGTCGAGAATCTCGTTGATTTTCTGGCGGGGGTCGTCCTCTAGTCGTTCTGTCTGGTCTTCGGGTTTGTAGACTTCTGTTTTCCCTGTTCGATCCTCGAGGGTTCCGGTATCATCGTTCATATCGCATTCAATCCAGTTGGATATGCAGGGCATTTTTTCTTCTTTTTTCTAAGAGTAGTATAAAGCGGCAAAGTATGCATGTATCCAACGGATATAATTCACGTAGGTATATATATATCGATATGGTAGATAATATGCAAAGGGTTGACGGAGTATATTGTTGTACATATATATGCCTGAGTCCAAGGGAAGGCCATTAAAAGAGCTATTGACACCCTACAGTCCGCTACTTAATTTATCCTGAAATTTACCGTTTCAAAGTTCAAAAGTCGTAGTTTTCCAAGGTCGATCGGACGTATCCAGCAAAGTGGGCCATGGCATCCGTCTTCGTTCAAATATTCATAACTCACATGGTCAAGATCTCGATTGGAAATAGATCTCGATTGGAAATTAATTTTTCTCCAAACTTTGTGGTATCATCAACAATTATTGTCTCGCAATCCAGATGCCGTCAACAATTACCGAAATCGTAGGTCTTTCTTGAAACATGCTTCTAGTTTCCTTGCCATCTGTGAATAAGTAAGTCCTTAAGTAGATATAAAATTGGAGAAAATGTTGTAGTTTATGCGTTGTTCTCTCCGAATGCAACAAGGTGGTAATAATTCCATACATGCATCCGGTTTCCTGGGTATATAAAACCTTAAAACTTGCTCATAATGTACTCGTATCTAAGGTTTTTCGTCGTCGTTTATCTTGGTCTTCTTCCTGATGATAACTTTATCTAGCGTAGTTTGTCCACGTTTCTTTGAAACTTTCGTTTCCTTTTTTCGAGAACGAGGCTTTGGCAGGTCTAGGCCTTCCTCTTCGTCATCGTCTTCATCTGCTGTGACCGAAGCTCCTTCGATATTATCGCTGAATGTCTCCTTTAGAATTTTATCAGCTGTTCCGTTAATAACCTCTTCGCTTGTACCATGAAACCCTGCTTTGTACGCCGCTTTCATCCCACGTAGACAAACTTCCTTTCGTTCTTTCCAGTCGAACATTGGCTTCGGGTAGTCTTTCCCAATTATACATCCAGCTGCCTTTTGATCTGCGATCGGACATTTCCACGGCTCGTAAATGTACTTTGCGGGGAGGTTTTTCAGTTGCGGGAGAAAATTCCGTACGTATTCTCCATCCTTGTCCGTCTTTTGTGGGAAGGCGATAGGGCTATAGACACGCATGAACTGTGAGAAGAATGCCGTGCATGATAACCCTATCGAGGCGCCCGTGTTAGTGGATCAGCAAATCCAAGAAGGAACTTTAAAATAGAGATAAAGTGATAGTATATCACATACACTGCCAGTTCCCAGCATTGCAGGCAATCTCATGATCCAACAGCCATTCCTCGAAAACTTCCGCACCGCGTTCCCAGTGAATATAACAACCTCCTCGGGTGAGAAAGCATGCGACAGCGTGTCTAGCTAAATGGTGTATCCAACCCTCGGTTCTGAGTTGGGTCATTATCGCATCTATCCAGGGGAATCCCGTTCTCGCTTCTCTCCATCTCGTAAACCACTCCTCTGCTTCTTCACTGTCGACGTGATAGGTGCCTTTGATTGCTACGGATTTATCTGGGTTTTCCGGATCTGGTTGGTGTTTCGAGGGTAGATGCCATGGTATGTATCTAATCTGTTCGTTTTAGAGTTCAAGTGTGGTAAGTACGAAGCTGAGATTTCTAGGGCTAGAAAGCTGGGAGCAGGCGAACCTTTGAATTGTGTAGTGTCTGACTAAAATACGCTCCAATGCCAGCTTGGGCGGCAAAGTACATGTCCCTGAAGATAATCTGACCTGTGAGAGAACATGGTGGCTGCGTGGCCTTCTTTCCAGAACTCTCCCATTGTTCCACAACGTCTAAAAACCGTTGTTAGGGTATAGATTTTCATCGATAGTTGATATTATGGTTAGGTTCTTACCCATAACATCCCAATAAAACTTTCGACAGCTTATGGAACCGAAATGCATATGAGGAGATAACAGGCAGGTCGATGCCGGCTTGAAAGCTGTAGGTGCGGTATCTGGTTTCGAAAATGTGGCGGTGTATTGCTTATTTTGCACAATATTCTTCAAGATCTCTAACGCAATGGTCTCCCCTCCTCGATGTGGTGTCGTGGCTTTCATGCCAAGTTCCTCCATCGTAGGGACTGAGAAGTCATTATTAGGACCTCGAAGGCCTGAGTGGTAGGTTGCATCTTCGGCTAAACGATTCGGTTTATTCTGATCGTCTTGCGTATACTCTGATCCCGGAAGATGTTGAGCTACTCCGTCCAGTGATAGATCTCCCGGGTCAGGTATTGATGTCGGAGCTTGTATCGGTCGCGGAGGGGGTCCTAGTTTCTCTCCTGCCTTTGAGGATAGACCAGTTAGCTACACGCGACTAGTTATTCATAATATCTCTGAACGGCATTCCATTCATACCTTCTGAAGCTGGGTCGTAGTCATCGTTGGACCTCCATGTATTCCTACAATTTCCTAGACGAGCACCTAGAATTAGGATCTAATACCTCATTTTCTGATATAACAAATGTATATAATCTCGTATCTGTTTACGTTGCTATCCCACAACGTCCTTCCGTACTTGACAACGCACTCCACCCCGGCCTTCCTGGCTGCTTCCATTACGACTTCATCTCGCTTTCGAGCGTACGAGTCCGTATCCTTTTCAAAAGCGATATGGGTGATATTCCAAGCTTTGAAGAGCTTGGGTAGAATAGTAGTAGGCCCCTCGCGGACCACCAGCAACCGCGAGTTTGGGTTCAATCGCGACAAGTTTTCCGACAGAGCCTTCTGGCAGTCCAGTCTATCATCAATTTAGTTTGGAGAAAACGTTAACGAGATGCTTCATGTTTGTGAGTCTAGCTAGCCATCCACGTCCAGCAAATCAAAAGCAGAAAAAAAGCAAAACCTACAGAAATTGCCAGCGGTTCGGTCCGACTTTTGCGTGGTAGACATAGTGGGGATCCCATGTCCAGACTGGGTATCTACGGGTTTATTGTGAGAGACTTTTAGCGGTCTGAGGTGTTGGTTTGTGGAGCTTTCGGTGCCTACGGGGGGTTGCTTACAGTGCTTCTGGTTTCAAGCCCAAGGCGGCTTGAAGTGCAGGGGAATCGTGTAACCGTAGATCGGTGCGAAACCAATATATAACTCTCGGTTTCATTTTCCTTCTCCTTTTGACTGATCTTGTGGGCGAATGGGGGTTCTGAATTGGATGATTGTTCCACACTTGAGATTGCAGGGGCGTGAGTTTACAGCAGGAATTGGTTTCTAGGAGGTTTAGTACCTCTGCATTATGGAAGAAGAAGAAGTTATTTTGATCAATCTATTTCTTGAAATTATGCTTTAGATCTATAGAACATTTGCAATCTACGCGAAGAAGTTTTATTTCCGATCACAATAGCACTTCAGATCTAGCGAGCGGAAAGCGACCACGGCAAGATCGATCTATGCAAGACCAACGGAA
>LDDX01000017.1:387858-461666 GCA_012184315.1 Arthrobotrys entomopaga | reverse complement strand
TATTATTATTATTATTTTTCTTTCAAAAAATTAAAACCAACTCTGTTTCCCTTTTTCTCCCTCTCCCTCTTCGATATTTATCTTTTTTGCCTGCACATCATCTATCCTCGTTTCTATTCAACAAACATCTATCTCCTAATATACGACGAGCTGGTTTGACGATATTGTTTCGGGCACTGAATTTCCTCGAGACCGTTTAATTCATTGCATTCATCTTTACCATAAAAAACAATTTACTTTTTCCAATATCCCGCCAATTTCGATAAAGATCTATTTATCCTCCTCGCCAGCGCTCAAGTACCTGCTAGCTCTGTCGATCCACAGGAAATTTATATATTGGCAGCAGCGAATCCTTGAAGGGGCCCTTTTTTTTTTTTTTTTGGTCCTGTCGAAAGCCTCCAGCAGCCGATACTTACCTTCACAGCACGGAATATCTTGATATTGTCGATTTCTGCAGGGACAACCGACTACTCAAAGGGTATTTCCAGGGTTTCCCTTTAATTTATGATTTCCGAGTAAGAGGGAAAAAGCCACCGAGCCTCGTTTTCGGCCTAAGAAACCCGCCTCGACACACACCCACACACACACACACTTTCGAGAGAAAAAAAAAAGGGATCGATTCCGTAGCTCCAAAGGCAGTAGAGAAATAATAGTAATACTGAATACCACCACTCGCCGGAAAGGTACACAACTGCGCTTGATCAAGATGGCATCTTCAAAGGTAAATTGCAGCGGATCGTCCGACTTTCTTGCTTTCCCTGTCCACAATATGCTGGTTTGGCCTTGGCAAACGTTCGTTTGATTTCGAGCCCCGATCACATCATCCTCATCAGAGTCCCTATCATACCCGGCCCTTCAACATCGATGGGTATGATATACGTCGTCTCACGCAAGTTTGTCCCTCTCTTCTCCCGGTCAGATGCAATTGCCGGACTCTCTCTAGGGCGTGGTTTGGGTTGGTATTGGTATTCTGGCTATTTCCCTGCTTTGACGGCGTCGAAGTGTTTGTGTTGGCTGGGAGCTGGGGGATTGTCGGGGAGTTGTTGATCACGTCGTTCAACGTCTTTCAACGTCTTCGTCGTTGTCTGTCGTCTGTCGTCTGTCGTCTGTTATCCGTCGTCCGTCGTCTCGTAGTCTGTCTGTCCGGGTACCCGAAAACAGCATTGCGATGGTCACCGATGCCCTCATCTTCACCGTCGTACGAATATTGCTCACAAGCAGGCTGGCTGACTTGAACGGTGGTGATGATACCAGGTTGCTCACCCTCCTCGGATACCTCACTCCATAACGAATCCTATCCCTCCTGCCACTGCTGCTGTACCAATCAAATCCAGCCATCGCTCTCATCATGCCTCGCATTCTCTGGGGACAACAAACACCACTCACCGCGTCACAAGGAGGAAGTCCATGTCTTCGAACGCCGTGTCACAATCCGTAGCCGTAGCAGCAATCAAGGAGGCTGCAGCGAACGGCACACTCGTGGACCCTACTGCCATCAATCTGGATCCAAAGCAGGAGAGCATTCCTTCGCCAGGGCTTAAAACGGAGGATGTCCCATCAGATACAATTAGCGATTATCCCTCGCCTCCGTCCAGCCTTCCTACCCACGGTATATCAGCTTTGTCGTCAGGATTCCGAAAGTCTAGTTTTGGAACTGCGTTGAAGGAAGCCTTGCCCGAGAACGCCATCGAGGAAGATGGAGAACCCGGTTTTGGTTCCGCTGGAAAGGCTCGCAGGGCGAGTGACGGACCTGAAGATGGAAGTCATATCAAAGGTGAACTAAAGTGTGAACATTGCGGCAAGGGCTATAAACATAGCAGCTGCCTGACGAAGCATCTGTACGACTCACTCTCGACCTGAACCGCGCACCATTGCTTCACTCAAATATCCTCATTTTTATTATATTTGCAAAGCCATACGCTTACACTTGATTCGCTTGTTTATTTTAGATGGGAACACACCCCAGAATGGTCGTACACGTCCAAGCTGCTCATCTCGAAGCACCAGCAGGTTCAACTGTTGGAGGCGGCATCCATACTTGTCTCGATGAAACCCAATACGCCTCCCCAGTCTGCGAGCTCCACGGCTTCCTACAGCATGATGAACGATTCTTCTAATGATTCAACCTCAGAAGATTCGCCTCCGCCAATGTCTGAAAGGATGACATCTCCTCAGCCCGCTGGCAGGTCTAGAGCTCTCTCCAGTGCCGGTCAGCCGACGAGACGTCACGGAAGCCATTCGAGAGCCACCGCCCCTTATTCGAGATCGTATCAGCATCCTCCCATGGGAACTTCTTTTGGTGGGAAGTCAGTTACGCCCGTTGCTTCTCCGCCTTCTATGCGACCCCAGGTACCCGCATCCGGGCTACTCAGCCCCCGCAGCGTTTCCAGCCAGCATGCTACCCAGCAAGACGACGAGTCTCTGGCAGCAGCAGTTCAGATGCTCAGTTGCAGCTTCGGAGGCACTCCAGTATTGGGGCCTACCAAGTCGGCTTCCAAGTCTGGAAATGTACCCTTGCTGCCACTTGCATCCCCCCCAAATGACTTTCGCGGCCTGGGGTCCCCTCGTACTTTGACTACCAACTACATTACCTCCAATCCGGTTGCCCAACAAAGCGGAATCCGTGGAACAGCGGCTGGGGCTTTTGGCAATCTTGATACCGAGGATGTAGATATGGACGATAGTGACCAAGATCAAGCTGCTCTGCGTTCTTCCTATCGTGCTAGGTTCAACGGACCCCAGGTCGTTGTAGAAGATGACGATGAAGACGACAAGCCAGTTTCAGCTACACGAGTAAAGCATGACGATGACGAAGATGGCGTGTTTGGCAAGATGGAGGAATAACACTTCCGGCTATGACGACCGATTCATTCCTTCCAGTCATGCTCGCTATCACCTTTGAAGCATTTATGAAGTTTTACCTTTTTACCTTTTTGATTGACCCTTTTTTTTTTTTTGGCTTTGATTTTGCGACACAAAACACCATTTGACGAAAGCTTTACATACCATATCGACTTGAACATACGAAACACGAAATACCAAACCACATCTACGAATCCATCACTATATTGCATATCACGAAAAACACCACTATATATTACGAAAGTCCAACATTATATATATCATAAAATATATCATTATCTATATTACAACAGCTTACTCTGCTCTCCTTGGTTCGGGCGTTTGAGGACATTTCTTTTTTGAAACCTTTTGGGAAATTATATTATTGATAACGGCGGGGGAAATAATCTGGAGGCAACCAGTTGTATAATTTTTTTTTTTTTTTTTTTGTCTTTGTTTCCTTTTCCATCTACTTTTTGCATTCATACCAAAAAAACCCATCCAAACCAAAAACATTCATTTAATGTATCCTCCTGGATCTACATATCATACTCTATGAGTCTTTCCTATTCTTGTATATACTCTCTCACATAACGCCTCCTAAGCTAACCCCCTAACCGCTCTCTTGGCAGAGAAGCCAATATATTACTTATTTTTTTTTTTCTTCCATTGGTAAATTCGAGGGATCACACAAAAATGAGAATGAAAAAAAAAAATTTCTTTCTCAGCGAACCTCGATTAGAAAACCCTATATGCGCCGGATGATCAGGTGGCAGCCGAATCGGGCGCGAAAGAACGGGTGACCAATCACATCTCAACGCCCACTGTGAAATTTTGAGAACTTTTCTTTGAACGTTCGGCTGGCGCTTCCAATTGACATATTTTGAGCTCAAAAAGGCCGAACGAACTCCACGAAAAAAAAAAAAAGAAGAAGAAGAAGAAGCAACAGAGGGAGGGGGAAAAGAGGGAAGAATTGAACCCCCTCGAGACGACAGGAAAACCCTTGTCCGAATTTCTCGAAATTAGACAGCTATAGTTGCAAAACCCCAAAAATTTTCTTTCGTTCTTTCAATTGAAACCCTTGCTAATGCTCCACAATCTACAACTCGCATTCGTATTAGCTTGTACTGAGGTATTTGCGGGGTAAACACCTTGCAAATGCCAGCAGCCCAGCTCAAAAAAAAAAAAAATCATGAACCATCTAGACTAGAATGAAGATCAAAAAAAAAAAAAATTGTTGAGCTCGAGGGAAGGTAAGAAAGAAAAGGTCTCGCTGTCAACGCTAACCCAGCTGCTTCAGCTTCTCCGGGTTGGAACGTTTCGCACAATGACCGACAGGTACCGAAATGGGCCTAAAAAACGGTGTGGACCGCTGCAAGCGGCAAGGCTAGGGAGGCTAGCTTTCCAAAAGTTCACTTCTTGCTCGTTTACCTTTTTTTTTTTTTTTGTTTTATTTTTTAATTTTTTTGAGCTGTAGTAGACCTTGCTTTGAGAGATCAGTTGATGCACATTGGCTTGGCTAGCTAGCTTCGAGCGAATGCCGTCTCGCTTGCTCATGTCGGTCTTCGACCTTCTAAATTTTTTAGCGGAGGGAAGGGGGAGAAAGTCTAGGGTTTATACTTGGCAATAATAGCCTCCAACTGCTATTCTTGCCTTGCTATTCTAGAAACTATGAAATTTGACGGTATTGTTCTTGATTTTAGTTTTAATTTTTGATGCCTTCAAGAAGGACTTGATAAGCTTTGCCGTGAAGGCTGTCATAAAATGCAACAAATTCAACACATGGTACTCCCATCTAGCCTGTAATCCAGGACTCCCATCAACCCCGATTTGCAATTTTGCGTATGCATTTCTAACGGCAAAGAAAAGAAAGAAAAAAGAAAAAGATAATAAAGAAAGACAAAGGAGAAATCGTTCTGCTAACCGTACACCCATCCACACCAAAACTCCTTGAAGACATGTTCTCTCTAACGTTATAACTCCTTTTTTTTTTTTTTTTTTTTTTTAGAAAAGCCTGTAACTACCACCGTTATCACTAGACGAATTGTCGTTAGACGAATTGTCATTAGATGAATCGTCCTGACTCTGACTCTGATTATGATTCCTATTCCTATAATGCCTCCTATCGTAAACCGCCATCCCATGAGCCTGCGACGTAATGTTATCGGCCGTGTCAAAAACATACGATCCAATATCCGTCAACACGCCCTGTTGCTTCAAATACATGATCTGGATCATAGAAGTATTACTCGCCAACTGCTTATTTGAAGGCGATAAAGTGTACAAAAAGTCTCCGCCGACGATGAGATCCACGTTGCCGGATTGTCCGGAAAGGAAGCTTTGTTGGGTAGTTTGATTGCCGTCCTCTACCGAAAACTCGACGATGCGGTTCAACATCAGATCCGAAACGTAGACGCTATTCGTCCTGTCCGATTTTGCGATCCAGCTGGTTTGAGACTGGAAGTCGATTTCTTCCGTGCCGGAGTCCGGAAGAGTCACCTTTCTGGTGTCCCGGTCGAATTGGAGTTTTGCGAGACCGTAAGTTCCGTCCGTGGCAAAGAATTCGGTGTCGGAAACTTGAATGGTGCCGTATAGTGCTGGGGAGCCTTGGATTTGCGAACAAACCGAGGTGTAGCTGACTTTGGACGCTTTGCCTCTCGACATTGTAGTGGCGTAAACGTCGACCGTGCTCGTCTCGTTTAGGTCTTTGTTTCCCTTTGTCACGACGATGAGATTTTTATCATCCGTGGTGAAGAAGAGATCGGAAATGGTTCCCGCGCCGTTATCGCCTTTTGTGATATTGCTATGACGCTGGAGAGGTTCCTTATCCTGGCAACCCAGCCCTGTCCTTCTGTCAGTGTTGTAGCACGCGACACCGGATTTTGTGCCAGCATTGCCGACGCATAGAGTTCTGAGTTTTGAAGAGTAGGCGAGAGACACCGGAAGGTCACCGTGACTGGTGACGGGTTTCCCAACCTGCGTAAGATTAAGCGGATCTTTCGGGTCAATGGAAAACATGGATACTGTGTTTGAGCCAGCGTTCACTGTGAAAAGATACTGTATAGGTGCCGAAAATTAGTACAAAACTATAGAGTCAAATCCGATAAGAATCTCTAAAACTTACATCATCGTAAACTATAAGAGAGTGCTGGCTAAACAAGGAATCCGTCGTCGGTGCTTGAGCAGTGCTGCCGAAACCACCATCATCTGCTGGAGTGACTATATTCTTCCGGATATTTGCTGTCTGGCCGCCTTTCCCTCCAGTCTTGAATTTCTTATACTCTGTTATACTTCCGTCCTTTTTGATTCTACAGGCGATAATGTAATTATCCGCATCGAGGGCATTGGTCTGGAAGTAAACTGCGCTTGCGGTCCGGAGTTTCCCCGGGCTTTCCTGAACTTTAGAGACGACGAGCTTGGAGTTCGTGTTATCGTCGGGTGTTGGAGGGCTCGCGGTTGCAGAAGCCTCGGCGCCGGAGACAGCCTCTGATACAGTTTTGTTCTGGCCGAAGGGGACTTGGAAGACTGCGGCTTCAGTCAAGACGGGGATAAGGAGCAAGGCTCCAACTTGGAGAAGTTTGCTACGCATTTTATAGTTATATGCACGCTGTAATTATATATATAGAATATAACCTGCGTGGCGGTATGTGCTGTGCCAATATCGCCCTATAAAGTCAATTTTTCAATAGACTTCGAGCGATAATTTGAAAATGACAGATGCCGAATCGATATATATACTTCTATATCGATGCGCGAAGAGGATTTAAACGACTAGGCTAGAGATAGTAGTATGTTTTTATCTCATGGGAATTACTAGCTTCAATTGGAAGTGTTTGAAACCTCAATTGTAAACGAGAGTAAAATCTTCTTAAATGTATAAGCGAGAATAAAAGGAGTGTGAGAATTGAAGTCCGTAAAGTACTCAGAAAAAGAGAGAAGTATAATTGGATAAGGAGTGTGGGCCCTAGAATTCTAAACCGTCGGTTAAAAACCTCGACGTGAATCAAAAGGCAGTTGCTTCGTAGCAAATGATGCTAGAACGAAAGCAATGAAAAGGAGCTTAACGAAGAAGGACGATTATATTGTCAAGATACGTGCGCGAGCCACCAGCAAGGTAGAAGGGGTAGAGCGAGGGTTATATACACGATGTTGCTCGTCTATATGCACCATCTCTTCGGTCTAGATCGCCGGTTAGAAGAGCTAGTCATCCGGTTTTCCATACTTCCCACTTAACTTGGCAATCCATGCTTGCATGCGTTATTGTATTGAAATACCACGAGCAAAGCATCGTAGGGGCTAGAGACGATACAATTGAGGAGAATATACGAGCGACGAGGCAGCGCCAAAGAAACAAAAATTGTTGTGCAACGCGACGTCGTGCTGTGATATGCAAGACGGATGCATAGCTCCGCATAGGTACAGGTCTGCCCGGCTTACAGTGCTAATTTTGACAGGCGCATTCGAGGTGTTTGGACTGTCAAAATCGATCCTCCGAGCCAATACGCCGAAAAAGGGCCCATTAAGCATACAAAACCAAGCCAAAAGCTTGGAGACGAGGCTCAAGTTAAACGGGAAATATAGCAAGTCATGGCGAGGTTGCGTTTTTTGGGCTGTTGTAACTGTTCGTTCTGGTTGGCTGGTGCTCTTGGCAAGTGCAGGGGAAGAAGCGAAAGGCTCAACGGCTTCAAAAAGGCCTCTAGCCGAATATTCAAGCATAAGCGACGAATAGTTATTACAAGCTTGAACATTTGAAATACCCTTTCCCACCCGCATCGTGTAGTTGGTTTTTGGAGGTTTCCTCTCTTCAACGGCGTAATCCTCAGGTTCTCTTAAAGTTCACAGGATCCCGTTTATGCACCGTCGCCGTTTCTTCGGCGTAATTTTTAGGCTCAATTTAAGGATGGCAGCGAAGCTATTCCACAACTGGGAAACTGAAGCGCAATTCGTTCTTTTTCGATGCATAGAATACGATCGCTATAAAAGATCGAGACTGCATTTGGGTACGTAAGTAATCCTTTTTGCGGCTTGACGCTAGAAAGGAACGGGTTAACGTTTCATTGTTTCAAGTCTTGTGATGGAACCTCATTTATATACATTGCATTGCAGCTTGCTGTCGGAACTAGTCGCCGGCGGGCTATACCAAGTTGCGACCAAGAGAATTACCATCTTGGTGATCCGTTATTCAAGCATGTCATTCCGAATAAATGAATATTAAGTGAAGAGCTCGAGATCTTGGGGCATACGATGCGTCATCTTTCCCTCTCACTGTGCCTTCCCATTGAAGGTCTGTTGAGACGTATTAACCCCCTCTCCGGGTCCTCTAAGAAGATCAAGGTAGTGAGCGTCCAGCAGCATCCATCTGAAAGTGATATAATAAACTTGTGATATTTTGATCTCGGTTATGCTACCCTCCGCATATTAATATTATAAATAAGGAAGCTATTGATATTCCAATCGGGTCGCGATAGGAAGAAATAGGAAAGACGAAAGGAAAGAAAGAAGAAAATAACGAAACTCCGACTTTTTTTATCTCATCCGTAAACGATTTTTTTAGTACCAATATCAGCGCCGTTTTTAACGCCACCCCTGTTTTATTCTTAGATCCGTTTCCATTTTGGATTCCATCAAATATCGTGGACTTCATCTCCCAAGTTCTGGTGCTTGTCCAAGTGAGGGACATGGACGTGCGCGGTCTTGGGATATTGAATTTCCTTTTCTGCTTCAATCTTCGCCTCCTCTCGGAGAGCGGCACGGGCTTCGTCGGATAACTGGACGACTTGACTCTTCCTTCTGATTTCCTCCTTGATCTGTTGATCTGCTTCCCAATTACCGGCACCACCACGACCCTGCCAGACTCGTGAGCTGCGATTCTCAGATGCTACAACATTCTCGGAAGCAGCAGCGATCTCGGTCACGGTATTGCCGCTCGTGAAGATGCCAGTTTGCTTGAGCGCCGATGGCTCGTACCAGTTCCCAGCGCCTCCTCTGGCGTAGGTTTTATATTGTGGTGCTGGAGTTGAGCCAGGGGCATCAACAACCGAGGTAGCATCAGCGGGATCAGTGAGCTTTTGGGCCTCGAGATCGACGTTTTGCAAGTCGGTTTTCGTTTTCATTTCCACTTCCTATAGAAGATTGTTAGCGTGTCTGTTTTATTTTAATCTCCCAGACTGCCAGTATAGAAAGGCTGATGGATTGTAAGACAAGGACGTACTACAGGCTTTGGCGCGGCCTTTGGAGCAAAGTTACCGGCGCCTCCTCGACCAGAGCGAACGTAGGTGGGGGCGGACATTATGAGTGAATACAAATAATGAAATAATTCAAAGATGCAAAAATCTCTTGTGAAAGCGAGAGCGACGGGTTATTGATAATCCAAATCAGACGAAGTAGGGTGTAGATATAGTGGCAGTGTCGAGAATGATGGGGTATCGATACGATTAGGAGTGATAGCCGGTCTCGCCAAAGCAAAAGTAATATTATGGTATATGTAATATTGGACTGCACACAAAGGATGCTGGTAATTTGAATGCAAGGGGCGGGCGCTAGGCACAGGGGTCCTAATCAAAGTAACAGAGAAGGGTACGTTCGGAGTGGAATATCTCTTCGATGGTCGATGTCTAAACGGATAGTTCAACAGCGCTGCGATGCTTCTCAACTTATATTCTCCCCTGAACAACGCAATGTTGATATTCTCTTCATAGCCAAGATCCTTCGGGATATTACATGATGTTGAAATATAATCATTACCCTCAAAAAAAACCTATATATTTTGAGGTTTCTAGTCACCTGGAGGAAGTGAAGATTTTTCACTCGGCGATTTAGCTGAGAAAATTTTAGCAGAGTTCCTTGGAACTCGGTGTGAGTGCTTGTTAACAGCCGCCAAGGTGTGTGAGTTTGGTACTTGGCCGCTAACATGCCAATATATATTACTCGAACCGATTTGCAATCGTTACGCCGCTCTGGCACCCATGCAAAGAAAGGCTACCACCAGAACCGAAAGCTTTTTTTTTTTTTAGCCTGAGTATGTTCAAATAGAACTTAGTTTATGTGTAAGACAGCTGTTGATCGGTACATTAGGGATAATTGATAATTGCTCATGCCATCTCGATGCACAGAAATCTAACTTTGCGCCCAAATCAAGTTATTGACAATCAATTGCAATTGTGTTATATTTCTTCAAGCGTAATATAGTACACCATTAGGCAAAGCCTACAAGATATTGCCCAAACGCCATCCCTGCCATCTAGCATACGAGGCTATGTCGCCCGTTCAATGGGCTAATGTAATACACAAAATCTCAAAACGCCTCGCTCAATAAACTATCACGAAAAAAGGTGGTTACTCGTATGTCTCGCATGCCAAATGCGATACACCAACCACGACTCAGTCATATAAAAAACTCAATTCAAAAGACTCCTTCTTGCTCTCTTTCGAGCGATGGTTGTTGCGGTAGACTCCTCCTCTATATGCTTGTCCCTTCCACTCTTACTTCTTTTCATATTCAACTTTGATTTACCCGTATCCCGAAAGATTCCACCCTCTGACGACTTTCTGGGTCTTCCAACCTTTCTTACGATAGTGGTGGTGTTGCTGGTAGCGCCGGTTGATGTTAAATCGAGCTCGTCTTGAAATATGTCAATGTCGTCGTCGTCGTCCTGGTTACGGCCACGTCGCTTTTTTCGTGGGCGTAGATCTTCTCCTTCCTCCTCCTCATCGACGCTGTGATCTGGCTGGTAGCCTAGATCTTCTCGAACTGGTGCCTTTGAGATTTGTGAAGTAATCTTTCTGGGTCTGCCCCTTTTTTTAGGTAGTATAGCGGCAGTTTCTTGTGTCTCTTCTTGTGAGCCGGACATTCTCATGTCCTGGATTTCTCCAACTTGCATTGTTTTCATAACACGAGCCTGCTCAAAGGGTTGGGACTGAGAGCCTTTAAACTCTCCGGACCTCAATCTTTTTGACTGTCGAAACACATTTAAAATTTTATTCCCGCTGTTGGAAGACCCGATTTGAGAGATCGATGAAAATTCTGTTGTTGATGGGGTTGGAATACAAACTTCTATAAGTATGTTTGGTAAAGAAGATGGTGATGCTGTATCGGGTTCTGTCATTGTCGTATCGGCACTAGCTGGATAGACAGTCGAATCCTCCCCATCGTCGCTTTCATTTTCCGAACTGTCTGAGCCGTCGTCCTCCACATTCAAGTTGTCCTTCCCTCCTTTCTGACCTGGCGTAGCTGGAATTGGGACATCCGAATTTCCTCCTTCCTGTGAGAAATTGAGTTTTCTTGAAACCTTCCTCCCACCATGATTGCCACTCTCTTCACCTGAAGTATCATCATCTCTCATGAGAACCTCGACCCACTCATTAATCATCGGTTCGTATACCCAACGGTTATTCCTGTCTTCCGTCTGTGCGAGATCTCGTAACAAGTTTGAGAATCTCGGTGTTTTCAAATCGGAAGCTTTCAACAGTCCCTTCTTTGATATCTTTAATTCGACCAAACTCTCCTCCACGTCAGCAGCATACTCGCGGGCGCCTGCCGATCTGCTGATTTCTGCGAGAGCGATGGATATGTAATAAGCATATATGGCGATTAGATAGCGTTGGCGCTTCTGCTCTAGTTTGGCTTTATCGCCAACGGCTGGGGTCTGCGTAAAATCGCATTTGTGAGTCCCAAGGGCGAGAGAGACGAGGTAGTCGACACGCGTTTCGCGTCGGATTGAGCTCGGGTAGACCTTGATGAGAACACCGGCCACATATTTCGCCAGATCGTGTAGGTCGAACGTATCCGCTACTTTATTGTCACTCTGGGTCTTCTCGTCCCCGGAAGCCTCGATCATTGTGACTAAGAGCAATCTGACTAGTTCCTCGATGACATCTGTCATAGGTTGCTGTTTCTCGTTTTCTGGGGTTATGATAACTGCAGAAAGTGCGAGAGTCCTCGCAGTGATGCTCGAACCCTCGGATGCTTCCTTGTGCGGATGATTGAATGTTTTAGACCAGAGGAGCATACGTTCCACGACAGTGTTCATGACTGTATTAGCTGTCAGTTTGGTTTCAGCGCTGACTTTCAAGTTACCCCAGCCAACATGATACAGCCTCTCCACCAATTCCTGCGCTACACCTGCCGCCTTTTCTTGAATAGCACCCTTTGATTGAAAGAGCCATGCTTTATCGAAACCATCCAACTTCTTTCGCATGGTCTTTCCAGTTCGGTTCAACCTTCGTCGATGCACACCTTCCTCCCAAATCTCGATCCCGAGCAGCAACTCCAAGCAATTGACTACGAGTTTTGGTAGTTCCCTGTGCATTGAAATTTCTCCGATTCCAGCAAGCATAACGTCGAGGAACCACGCGTCTAGCATCGTCTCTGGTCTTTCTTCAATTACAAGTCCTATTTGTCTGAAGAGGATATCCGGCATGTATAAGATACTACCGAATGGTTCCGGTGCAAGCTCGCCTTTGCGTCTGGCTATCGATCGATTCTTATCTTCGAATGAGCCGCGGTAAGTTGCTTGAAATAGACTTTCGGACTAGATGTATATTGTTTTGTTAGCTAAGACAAAATTCTAATTTTCATGTAATAGTGAATGAAATCTCACCAAAGCATAATCGCCAGCATTCACACTCTGGGCAATCATCGTAGAAGCCAAATCCTGAGGAAACCAATCTTCTCTCATAGCATTACACAAGAGTTGCGTGATATGTCCTCGCAGCGTTTCCGCGAGAAGATTATACATGTTGCTGTTTTCGTCACAGTACGAGTACCATGAATAATCTCCTTGCAGGTTATCCGGATCTCTTGCCATAACAATCGCTCTTCCAAAAACCCTTGCCGACAATACCCTCAACGACGGCACCTCGACGATATCGGTGGCTGGTTTTACTATCGAGGCTTGCTGTTGTAGAACCGTTGCATAGTGCGGTCGAACGGCGGCATTGGCACCCGTTAATAAAACCTTTCGACGGAGACTAGCGTTTTGTCGATAGTTCTTAAATACGGATTCAAATACGAGCCCTTCCTTCTGTGGAGTAGGTGGTTTCGGTCGTCTCGGCTGTAGGTGGAAACCTTTTCTTCGCATGCTTGCATCGGCGTACACTTTTTTCCTTGGTTGCTGAGCGAGGGTGTGACCGGCCTTCATACGCAAGAGGAGCTCTTGTTCGGTCTTTGCTTCCCATTCCCATTTCGATGCCGGTTCGGGAGCGTTGAAAAGTTGTTTGAAAGATATGGTTGAGATAGAGGTGTTTGAGTAGGATGCTACTTGGACTTCTTTTTTGATTTTAGCAAGGGCGTTCTCAAGAACTCGGGTGTAGGATGCGACTTTGCGGGCCGTCCAGTCGGTGTGGTCGTCAAGACGAACCGTCGCCGTAGCGGCGGCAATGGAAGGGTCTATTGGCATTGGCAACGTTATTTGAGGGAAGATTGGTAGAGCATTGGTAGAGGAGAGGGGGAGAAGGAGAATTAATGATTGATGTTCGGGATGAGATGGGACGTTGCGAGGAGGTTGGTGGGAGGATGGAGGTTGGAGGCTGATCTCGAGACGGGGCCTCGGAAAGCGGTTTGATGCGATGCTGCTCGCTTTTTGTTTGTTTACTAACAAGCAAGCCAACCAGCAACCAGAAACGTGTTGGTTCTTGCGTTGACCTGGCTGTTACCTTTCAGAGATAACGTGCCAAACACCGATGCGAGGAGGGTTTGCCGAGACTAGTCAAACAACTAGACAGCTACAACACGGATGCAACACAACTCGAAGGTGTCAAGTTCGAGTGCGTGTCCAGTTGGGGATGATCACGGAGATCCTTGGCAATTATGGGCTCCCTTTAAATTGCCTGAAACCCCCACCTCCCTTCTTCCTCTCCCTTCTTCTTCTCTTCTTTTCCTCGTCGTCGTCGCCGTCCCACCGGTGGCCGGCCCCTCTTCCCACAACAACAGTCGGTCGGGAAGAGGCTTGCTTCGATCTGTGAGAGTTTGTCAGCGAGGTGCAGCCCACCGCGACTGCTCATGGAAGCAACCCTCCCCTCGTTCTGTCTGGTCCAGCCAACGAACAGGTGAGTCCTCGTCGTTATCCAGCCCTGCCCTTGAGAACATGGAACGCTAACGTGTCGTATCTTGCGATTGCAGATTTCCATCTATTCCACCATGGATTTCTATAAAATATTGGACATTACGACACCACCTTGCAACACATCGATATGCCTCCACTAATGGCTCTATCCTCTGAGTTTATTTTATGCGTTAGTGCATTGCAAGGTGGCAGACCATTTCGCTACCGACTTTGGGGTTGGGTAAAAATTATTGATGACTCTTCGGTTGCTTATGAGGTTATTTTTCGTTTCGTTGCAACGAAGAGGAAACCCACAGCTTTGTCTTTGGAATTGATCCGAATTCGGAGTTGTGAGAAGTTTGGCTTGCGATCAAAAGATTATTCTAATCAGCAGCCTTGAAGCTTTGGGGGTTCCGGACCTGATTAGGGCCTGTTCCTCAAGATGAGAAGGCGTTGAGAGGAGTTACCAGGAGGTAGTCTTCTCCCAATGACTTTATGATCCCTTCTTATTGTCCTTGTTGGACTATAGGTTGGGAAATAACCTAGTTTCCAAAAATTGGGCTAGGAATTATAGGATCATCGACCTTTTTTTAGGCTTTGGTCCATATGAGCATTTGACTCTCGATTTCGAGAGGTGTATGTTTTTTCGAGCCGCAATGTCTGCGGCTTGCACCGTGCCTGTTTAGAGCGCGGCTTTCTTGCTCTTTGCTCCTAATTGGAGTAAACAGGCGGGGAGTCCGAGAATGGGACGCTTGAGACATACCCGCTCTGCCTTGCAAGGGTACACAACCACTCTCTTGGCCCGCTATCATATTTTTCCGTCCGGCTTGTGCACAACGAGCTTGACTTTGTTTCCTGAAATACGGATAAATATGGTGGCCGTCAAGGTTTGGATTGCCTGCTGGGCAGTCAAGAAGGGGGGCTCATCGATCTGGTCCCAAGGATTTAGATCTTTGAGTTCTTGCAACAAGGTGGCACGCTTTCCGGACTGAGAAGTTGGAGAAAGGAAAGTTGGTGGCGATGGGTGTATATTCATGAATCTGCGAAGCAAAAGAAGTGGCTCTCATAAAAGAGACGATGAAAAAAGATCATGCCACACCCTGCACTGCGAATCGTGCGATAGTTTGGAGGCTAGGATCTGTCTCTATTTTTGATGAGGGAGCCCCGCAAAGGCAGAGAAACAAAGAACACCCGTGCTGCCCCTTATCCACATCCCCAACTTAGTCCGAAGAGGTGCTATTAATTATCCTCCCACGGTTGCCGGTCCGCTTCTGGCTCGTCACCTTTCATCCCACAAGAAACTTACGGTGACCCCGGAGACGGCATTCGCGCATCTTCAAGCTCGTGGTTCCCCTTTCTGGCCAGGTTGTTTCCCACATCCATGGCTTCAATCACAGACACTGGGGCTAAGCTGAGAGCAATGCCTAGCATGGCCTCGGCCACGTTCTTTGTTGTGGCTTGGGACGTTGGTTCCGTAGGAATCATCGACACCAATCCATGTTTGGAGCGACAAGGCTAGCTACGAGATTTCCCAGCGTTATTATACCGGAACTTTTTTGGATATCTTTGATACACCTTAGTAATTAATAGCGGTGATTCTTTTGACGCTTTTAATGTTTACTTTGTTTGGATGATTAGCGAGCGTCAAAATCACCATGTACGAGTGCTTTTATGTATTTCAAGGTTTCTTTTTGATTTGTTTTGGATGATGGCTGCGAAGTACGAGCCAGGCCTTAAGGTCAAACAATGTATGGTAGCCACTTGACTGAATGGAAGAATTTCGGTCAAAACCTGATCCGTTCAATCGTAGCTACGTAGACTGTAGGCTATAGACTGTAGTAGATTGTAGATTGCAGATTGCAGATTCAAGTACATCTCGTAGTTGAGGTCGTATGAGGATGACATCAGAATGTAGGCTCTTCGCTTAGTCATTCATGTATTCTCTCTCGCTACCAACCCAAACTTCACATCAAATCTGATATCGATATACCAATGCGACGACGAGGATGAATTGAGCTTCGTCAAACGGCCACAATGAAGCCCGCACTCCGCTGCTTGCAATTGCAGCGGCAAGCCATCTTCTCCGAGCGGTATTTTCTTCATAACTTCCTACCTCGTTGCCCGGAGACTCGATCCGTCTTCCCACCTTCACGATTCCAATATCCCCGCCATACCTCATCCGCCGCACCGAAGAAAAACCCTTACAAACCAACCTTCCACCAAAAGCCACATAAGGAACAACCTAAATATCCTCCCATAAAACCTGACCCACACAAGGCTTATCTCGCGGAGCAAGCTCACCTCGCCCGGCCTACGCTTGATCCTAAGGGCCAATTCAGATTCAGACTCACCGGAGAGGCCCTGGAGAAGAAGCAGCGCCGCGTAGACCGACAAATTGCCATCGCGCTCGCTCTCTTCATTGGAACCATCGTCGCCACACAAATATGGTTACCTCGAAATCCAAAGTTACCAATGGGTATCCGGACGCCACGGGACGAGTCCGGCATTGTGCGTCAGGATGCAGACATATCTTCTAGCGATCGGAAAAAATTCGAAGAGGCCTCGAGGGGCGGGAACGTGATTATACGACAGGCGACTAGCATCGGAGAGACAGTTGAGACCGTACCAAGTGGCACGAGTTCAGTGGGACCAATACCAAAGCAGATATTCCTGCCATCAGGTGTATCACAATCGGACCAGGTGCTTGAAGAATGTATGACTACCCAAAGTTCAGATCACATTCTCATATAGACAAAGACGACTGCTAAAGGGATATCCGTTTAAAATTATAGATACCTATGTCGGCCATGGCATCCGTACCGTTTCCTTTCTCTCAATTCAAGTCTATGTCGTCGCCCTTTACGTCGCAACTTCATCACTTCCAGTTCTCCAACAAAAGCTCCTCAAAGCCCTCGATGTCCCTTCATCTGCTACAACTGCCACATTACCCGAACGAGAAGCCTTAAAGTCAAACCTGCTTTCTGAAGACGGCAGCATAGAGTTCTTCTCCGCTCTTCTCGACGCACGGGATCATGATGGCGTCAAGATGGCGATTCGGATCGTTCCAACGAGAGGAACTGACTACCCACATTTACGCGACGGATGGGTTCGCGGAATACAAGGAAAGACGAAACTACAACCGGAATTATACGATGACGACATCTTTTTGGACTCATTAGGAAGGTTCAAAGCCATCTTTGGAGGACGGAAGGGGGTACCGAAAGGTCGAGCTTTGATCTTGGTTAGAGATCAAAATGGTGCATTATTTGCGTACGGACCCGACGACACAGTTAAGAATAAAGATGTGAAGTTGCTGTCCGAAGGCGCTGGGAAGACGGAGAGCATGCACGGTTTGGTGATGCTGGGTGCTATGGACGATCCGAGAGTTACGAGGGCTTTATGGTTGTGCTATTTCGCTGGAAATAAAGTGGCAAGTGAGGGTGCGAGAAAAAGCGTGGTTGATGGTCTGGTGGAGGTTGTGAGTAGACCTGTGGGAAGCACGGAAGGGAAGGTTGTTTGATATCGTTTAAGCTACCAATCTTAGCTGAGAGTATTTATATGCATGTGCAGATGTATTATATAAAAAACGCTTCGTCACGTTATTGTATATATGAATTCGGTATTGACATCCCATCTAGGAGTGGATGTCCAACCCGATCAAGAAACAAATATTGTGATTAAATTCGAGATTTAGACCATATATTCAGATTTCTATAGGTCGACAGTGAAAGCGTCGTCCATTCCAAAATCTCGAGGATGTACAAAAAATAGAATGATCAGTAACTAGTTCGAACGTTCAACAATCCGAGAATCTCATCTAAAGTGATTATATTTGAAACCCATGCTCTTCCTGGCAGTCTGCTTTGTCCTGAAATTGTTGCCACCCTGCGGCTTTGAAGCTGTCTGCTTCTTTACAATACCACCCCCTTTTACTCCCGACTTGACAGCAGACCTCGAAGTTTTAGAAACATCTCTCTTCTGAACAGACTTGGTAATGGTAGTCGTGGTTGTTGTCATAGTATTAGTTTCTCCCTTTTCCAGAAATCTAGGACAGGCTCTACGATCGTGCCCAGGCTCTCGACAAATCCCGCAGGCCTTCTCGGGTTTTTCAGCAGCTGGTTTCTTCTTGGATTTGAAGCCTTTAGTTATAGCACAGTTCCGAGAGTCGTGGCCAGGGTTACCGCAGGTTCCACACTTTTTTGGTTCTCTCGCTCGTAGCGGTGTGGAAGGACCTTTTGGAGCAGTTGCTCGTGCTGGGGTCGGGTGGTAATTATAGATGTGAGTGTAGTTTTCATATCTAGGTTGAGAATAACCACGGTTTCCTCTTGTCCCATCGTAATCTTCCTCGTCGTGCTCGGAATCGGTTTCATTATAATAGTGACATTCGTCTTCGTCGTCATCATAATCCTCGTAGGGGGGCGGGGAACCGCGGTTGTTACTATCGTAGACAAAACTAGGTTTAATCTAGATATCCTCGAGTCAAGTATACAGGGTATGATAAAGACCTTTCGATGGTACTTACTAGCCGTAATATCTTCCAGACATCTTTAAATTTGATAAGAACTTAGACACATACGTTTAGCGGGTGCTTGCCGTGGTGTTAGGTTTTTGAAGAGAAAAATGAAAAATCGATGAGTGAGACTTTAGGGTTTGTAGAATCCTATTTAGAGTTTGCTGAAACAGAGTGTTCAATAAAAATGTTGGCGAATTTGGCGGCGAGAGAGATCTGCGAGCATAAGAGCTTAAAATAACATTGATAACTGTCAAGAGGAAGGGTAGCAATTGGAGTGTTGTAAACGTGGAATTATGAATAGAGGATTTATGCATTGTAGCTGAAGCGCTGGTTAGGTCGAGATGCTATAAGTTTAGCCAGAAGGCATTGACGACCAGCAGGCTTACTCAAAATTTCGAATACAAATTATAATTATATTATATATATATATATATATTGCAAGGGAGATATACATGTATACAACCAATGAGATTGCTACCAAGCTCATGTGCATGGTAAATGGTAAATTTATTAGTTATGGAATCTTCTTGTCTCGCAAGCCAGATGCCGTCGGAATCTTCCAAAAACGACTCAATTCGTGAAGAGAGTGTCCAAGTTTAGGTCAAGTTGATACTATTTAGTAGCAAGTGAGGGTACCGGTACGAGAAAAAACGTGGTTGATGGTTTGGTAAAAATTGTGAACAGACCTGTTGGAAGCACAGAATTCTCGAAAAGAAGGTTGCGTGATATCATCTAAATAAGCTATCAATCTACCCCAACTTAGCTGAGAGTATTTAGATGAATGTCTATGTATTATTATTAAAGATATTTCGTTACATTTTGTATAAACGAATTGCGCGCGCATTGCTATGCTACTGCCTAAGAGCGGGTATATATATTCAACTCGAGGAACGTTACAGATATTTAGATCAAAGAAATACCTATAGCTACGATGTAGACCAGATATTCGGTTTTCTGATCGATAAGCCGATAATAATAATCGCATTGTTCATTCTAAAAGTTAAAGGATAAGCCCCGGTATACTAACGTAAGCTAGAAATATGAGTTACAATTCAATCTTGAGACTTATGCTCGTAATAGGCTTTGATTTCGAAGTTCTTTCTTTTGTGATTTCGGCCACTAGCGTTTGCAGTCCCCTCTCACCACCCCTACCTCGCTTTACACCAACAGATTTCGAATTAATATTACCAGAAGCTCGAGTTCCGTTCTTCTGAGGAACTTTATTTGATGTCCTAGTAATTTTTCTAGATCTTCTCCTTTTTCTTCTCTTCTGAGGCTTTTCACTAGGGCAGCGTCGACGGTTGTGGCCAGGTTCCCGACAAATTCCACAGGTATGCCCAGTTTTCTCAATTGCAACAGCTGTTTTCTTAGTTTGAAAACCGTTGGTGATAGCGCAGTCACGAGAGTCGTGGCCAGTGTTACCACATGTTACACACTTTTTTGGTACACCTAGAGGTGTAGCCGCAATTTGTTGAACAACGACAAGCTGTTGGTTGTTATAAATGTGGGTGTGGTTTCCACCAGCCGATGGGTTATGGTGGTCTCTCGCTTCCTTAGATCTCTTACTCTGGCACTTATGTTCTTTCTGATTGTTCTCTTTATCGCCGTCCGCTTTCGAAGCCTTCTGATTGTATTCATTCTCCCAGTCTACCGGATAACCGTCGTGATCATGTGATGGCGATAAAATATAATCTTCAGGTTCAGATCCATTCTCATACTCAGACTGGACATCGTCTGCGCATACCTCACCGCCGGTGAGTTTATCGTCGAGTTCCTTATAAGGAGGTGGTGGGTCGGATTTGTCGCTATCATACGCTCACAGTCACTCGATTAACTCTCGAGTCATGTGCATGGTATACATATGGTTGGCGGCGAAAGGTATGATTGCTTGCTGAATGGAGTGGGAAATACTTACTCGCTGGCTTTCTCGTTTCTTTTAGACATCTTCAAAATTATAAACTTAATAATAATGCACTTAAAATCAAAAAATCAAAATCAAAAAATAAGAGCTTGGTTGGTAATTTTCAGTTGAGATTAGAAGAGAGATTTAATTGACGTGCTGGTAATGTTGTAATCGTGAAGAATCGTTTCGTCCATATAGATGGGCATAGCCATCGATTTATCGATAGCAGACATCTAGAAATTGCTAGCAAAAGACTTGGAGGCACAGGTTTCTATGACCGGAAAATACTAGAAATTAATTATACGAATAGTTAAGTATCTACTACTTATATATTATATACAAATTCTATGGATCAAAGAATATATCAAAACATTGCAACAATAATAAAAATCCTATTAGAAAAGTTTCCGCTTAATTAGGAAATATATTGCCCAAGTTTAGGGTCAAATTGATGCTATTCATATTCTTCTTGACAGATTTAGAAACAGCAGTGCTAGCCGTGGCCTTCTTCTTCGCCACTGTTTCGCTCGCTTTCTTACTCACACCGCCTCCTCCTTTAGACCCTCGAGCTCCTAATAGCGTACTCGGTTTCCCTCGTTTAGCGGTTTGTACGGGGCGAACAGCTTTTACTTCTTCGGGTTCCATTTGCCATGTGGGTTCCATGGTTGGTACATATTTGCCCCTATCACTAGTAGCGGCAACAGGGTTGAATGGCTTCGCTCGTCTCGCCGTCTGCTTCTTCTGTTTATTAGCAGGAGCCGGAGACGAACCTTCAGTCTCCGGCCAACCAAGTGTTTTCGCTTTCTGTGGCGATTGAGTTCCTTGGGCTGTGACCACCTTCCCACGGCTAGCTTTTGTAGTTGTAACTTTCGGTTTCACGGGCTCTGTGGACTCTTTTTTCCCTTCGGCTTTGGATTTTTTGGGAGCTTTCGTGGAAGTTGAGGCGGCCATGCTTTCGACTATCTTCTTGACCGTGTTTGCGATAAGGTCTTCTTGTTTCTGCTGATCGATTAAGCCTAACAGTTTAGGGCATGACCTTCGATCATGGCCTATCTCTCGACATGCACCGCAAGCCTTCTCTTCTGCTGCTTTTGAGGATTTCGAGACTTTTATTGGGGCAGGGGGAGGTGGTGGAGGAAGAGGAAGGGCTTCCTTTTTCTTCTTCCCCCCAATTCGAATCCCTTATTCATAGCACAATTCCTAGAATTATGTCCCGTATTATGGCAAGTCCTGCATCTCTTAACTGTAGGCTTCGCTTTAGGAGCCCGTCGGGCCTTTATGTTCTCTTTACCGATGGAGGTGGGGCCGTTCTCGTCGTATTCTGGTGCATCGTACATCTCCTCATCAGAGTCTTCGTATGGAGGGGGTGGTCCGAGGCTACAGTCGAGTTTTTTTTAAAAAATCAAAATTAAGTCACACTTATAAAAGCGGTGTATTTCTAGGATACCTCCTTATAGACGGAAGTTAGACTTACTGTTGATCAAAATATCCAGACATTTTCGTCGAAAATGGACGAAAAGGCCCACAAACAGCAAGTGGTGTTTTCTTTTTATATTTCCAGACGTAGGTAGTTAAATATGTATAGACGAATAAATTTTTGTTATACGCATATATTTAAATTATAAGGAACTCAGATAAAATTTTGATCAATTGAATTCGAATATTTTGTAATTCGGTCTCGAGACGCTGAATTTCAGGGAACCTTACGCGCGACGAGAATACCATACGCACGCACACTAAGTTAAGGGGTTTGTAACCCCGCGTCCACAAATTCGCGTGTCCATGTGAAATCATTTTTCATTTTATTTTTTCCTCTCCTGATGAAGGCCGTTTGAGTCGGACTTGCGACAAAGTTCAGGCACTTTATACCAGGATGTTAGAGTTGAGTCTCGGGACAGTTCTTCCTGTGATACGCTCGCGGAACGGTAACTGAGTTCCGCGAAATTAGGACATTTTGGGCTCGGAAAATATCACAAAATCAACACAAAGGGCGTAAAGTCTTCCCTCGGTCTTCAACGGCATAGCATAGGCTAATCTTGGAAGGGCCAGAATTGTATAAAATTATTGAAAATTATAATAATATTGTTTGACTAAGATTTGTTATCCTTCTAATGACAAGTACATCTGATTCCCATCTAGTCTATTCTTTATCAGCTTGCCGATTACCATCCGGCCTTTGGTCCTCCGGGTCGTCATCATCTGGTTCATCTTCCTCTGGGTGTGATTCATTTTCATGTTTTTTATGTTCACCTTTATCTCCCTTATCCTTTTCACCCTCCTCATATCTGTGATTTTTGTCTCCCGTGTGACTTTTGCCTCCTCCTTCGTGACTCTCAGCCGCCTGAGCCTTCTGGCTATGTTCTTTCTTGATGGGCTGCTCATGCATCAATAACTTCATCAACTTGGTAAATTGTCCCTTCTTAGTCATCAACCTCGCCTCCGGACTGACGAAATTATCGGGCATAGTCCTCATGCATCCAAAGAAAGCATACTCGAATATCCAATCCGTTTTATCCATCCAATTTGCCATATTTCTGGTAAAAGCATAGACATTCTTCTTCTCACGCGAGATGGATGCGATCTCTGAAACAACAATGGGATGTTTAGGGTACGCTTTGTGAACGCCGTGCAAGAATTTCTTAGCGTCCTCAGCATGGGTACCATAGTAATGAACGCCGATGTAATCCGGTGGTTCATCATGGACTTTGCTCATGAACTCTTTGAGCCATGCCGTGCCCGCTGGATCGGAGGCGCACGAAGGAGAGACGAGTTTCATATGGTGTTGCTTTCGTAATGTTGGGACGACCTGGTCGTGCCATTTTTGAGCGGCATATTCGGCTGATATGCCGTTTCGTTCGGGTTCGTTGAAGTAGTGTACTATTTTGGCATCGGATTTGACGATAGTTTGCCATTCTTCGCCTTCGAGTTCTGGTTGTAGGTGGATCATAGGCCGGAAGGCAGCCCTATCTTTTAATTCGGGGGGTTCCTTAAAATTATAAATATAATATTAGCAATTTTGAGCTGCGTTTATAAGAAAAGAGGAACCTTTCAATCAAGTAAAACTTACCCAAGCATTCCAATTGCTGACAGAATGCATTGGACCGTCGAAATCTACTGAGTTCATACGGTTTGGGACATCGCGTGTGCATGTCCAATCCCAAGCGAGACAGCGTTTTCTAACGACAACCATTGTAGAAAAAAAAAAGAGAGAGAGAGAGAAGCTTAAGTTTTCGAAGGTTTTCGGTGAAGCAGTAAAATAAAGATGTAAAATGATTTTTTTTTTAGATATATCTGAGTGATTTGGTGTTCAAAATGGTATTGATGGATGATTGAGCTCTTAAAATGATATTTGGGAGGTTTTATATATCTCTTAACGGTAAGATGGCTTTGCAGTTGAATGTTTTAGTAAAAGTAATGGATCAGAGGGAGAGCCCGATCAGCCACCCAGACTGTTTTGGCATTTATTTGGTTCGGACATCTGCGCTAAAGTTGATAGTTCCACAAGGCCAATATCGTGTCGATTCAACCTTGCGAATTCGATAACGGTCTTACCCGTTTATGACGTTCGAATGAACGGACCTAGAATATAAGCTAACGTCATTTGATAGCCGCGCTGCCCTTGTTGGCCACATTGATTCGTTGGATTTTATCTTCCAATTTGCGTGTCAAGTGTTGTCGGACATATACGTATACGCCGAGACGCAGATACGATACAAACGTCGGACAAACCTCCACCAAGATACTCTACTGAATCAGGTACTGTACGATAAAGCATACGCTGTCGCCGAACCCGAGGTACCTTATTTTCAAAGCCGATGGAATAGGAACCAATAGGATAGTTATCGTGATCGCGATCGTGGCGAAGATCTACACGTAATCCCGAGTCGACACTAAGTTGATCTTTTGGGACGTAGATCGTCGCTTCACGGATCTCATCTTGTCGCTAAACCTTCAGAACTGCTCAACTTGGCGCTTATCATCATGCATTAATAAAGCTATGGTGTGAATTGTTTAAATACTTCTAGACATTTTGAGAGCCGCTCGGGATTACCGACATTCATAGGGCTGATTTAATTAATCCTTGTCAGTTACCTAATTGGAGCAAATGCGCGACAGCTCTACAGTCAAAGCCTCAAATAAGATATATACAACATTAGAAAGCTCGTGAAAGTGATGATATGCGTATGATCGACTGTGGTACAGTAATTCGGAACCGGTACTTGGATACCCCTACACATTTTACAATACTTCCAGAAAATGTAAATCTAGGGTGACGGAAGTTCCGAATTATAATTGAAAGAATCCTTCCCGAATACCTCTGGATTTTTATCACATGGAATTTTAAATCTAGAATCAAGGTACACGGATACATATATGCATACTTATAAGGCGTACCCATAATACTTTGCCACAGTTTTAAAATCATACGAGTAATCCTGCAGATCCGTTGAGCACCATAAATTTCTTTCTCTGCCTCTGCATGTGGCGAATTCTGATCAGCACGCGGTATGTCGTCGGGGAAACACATCCTACCAATAATAGAACTTGGAATCCTGGCCCATTGAACGTCGAGGCAGAATCAAGCGTGAAATCGAAATATTCAAGAAAAATGGTTTCTATCAATTCATAGTCAATTACTTTGATCAAGAACCCCAATCGAACCGACGTTTCAACAATATATAAAGCCGACAAGAAATCTTCCAATTTCAATTCAAAACTCATCTACCAATAAAGAAATTCAAACTCTTATAAAACTCTAAAAGCTTATAAATTTATATGCAAGACATCTACGATTTCGAGCAAGACAGATTATTGTCTTCAAAACCAAATCCAAGAAAAGCACATCATACATCTTCACTTCGAATCGCAAGCATGACGGATAAATCAGCACAACATTCAACCCATCACATTCATGTCCGCAATATGTCAAAGCACCCCCAGCGCTTTGAAGTACACGGATGGAACAAGGATAAAGATATTGTCGTAAAACCGCATCATACTGCCAAGATCGCTGCTCCAGACGGCTCTTCGGGCGCTATCATTGCGGTACACCAAGGTCATGAAGGCGAGCAGGCTGAAATTACAAAAGCTGGTGAGTCCACCTCCCTACTCTCTAAATATATATAGTACACAAAAAAGAATTGCCAGGCAGCTAATTGAATTTTACCAGGCTTTGGCGGCAATGACTTCATCGACCTAAGTAATATCGTTGGCGCGGGAGGTAACTTGATAGTACAACAAGTCAGCGCACCAGGAACTCGAAAGGGAGATCCTCTATTCATGCAACATTTAAATAAAGCATGGAGTAAAGCTTCAAAAGAAACCAAAGATAAATTAAAACATTCGGTAACGGTTAAGAGAGGGAAGGTGATCCGAATCGGCCCGGTTAAGGATAACCCTGACCTCGAAAACTTTGTGAGAAGTTTTGCAGACGGGAAGACCTATATCGGAGTAGGTTCTTGGGGGGGTTCTCCTGGTAAAGACAGCGACAATAAACAGGTTCGTTTAATATTATATTATATTCACAATCAAAGCTCTTGGGTTGTTTGGAGAGGTGCTAACTATCGAAACAGAGTTCGGCAGCGAAGGGAAGCAAGGATATCTTGGTGTGTTACAATGACGGTGACGCGCGGCCTCGTAAGGAGAAGAAGGATAGCAACAAGGGGAAAGAGAAACATACCGTCAAGAAGAATGAAGCAACTAAGAATGCCGTTCTCGATGAAGTTGACTCTGATGACCAGTCCGAGAATGAGAGTGTCGCAGATGATTCTGAGATAAAGGATGCTGATACTGATTCTAAGCCGGCTAAAGGGCCCAAGACTGACTCGCCGGATAACTCCAATTGGCAAAGTAGTGGAGACGGCGATAAGAGTTTGAACAACGGCGACGAATCACAAACAGAAGATGACGACGAGGATGGTGAGGACCGTGGCGATGATAAGGACGATAAAAAGTCCGATCCTTCAATCGAAGAACAAAAACATACCGCCAGAGCTCATCAGGGCGGTCCTCCACCAAGAACCGATGCGGAAGTTGATAAGGAAGACGAAGAAGCTAATAAAAAGAGAGCAAAAGATGAAGCTGCTGAGAAAGACAAAGATTCAACACCCAATTTCGATCATCCTCTTTTCAAAGGCCTTAAGTGCAACAGCTCCAGAAAGAAACATGAAGGCGAAGTTGAAAACCCCGAGAATAGCGAAGCCCATAAAGTTGATAGACAAAATGAAACTGAGAAGCGTCACAAAAGTCACCACGGGCCAGGAATCACACTCGCCAATAAGTCCAACAAACCTGAAGACTATTATTTCTACAACAACCTTTGGAACGGCAATGGTACGGCCGGTGCAAACTTTGATCACCCCTTGAAATCCGTCCATTTGAAACCAGACGACAAGAAATTCGTCAAATTGCCCACAAGCTTCAAAGGTCGTGTTCAAAGAGGAAAGGAGCTCCCATGCACTTGGGTGGAGTTCCAAGTGGAAGCCAGCGACGACCACGGCAGTCATGGAGACATATCGCTAGAACAGGGGTGCGACGGAGCGGCCAAGATCCTATCCACTGATGGAAGTGATTCCCAAAACGGGTTCGACTTTGATGTCATCAAGAATGCGCCACAGGCAGCTATTCGAAGGAAACCGAACGGGGAGAAGGCAATTGATACTACTATGGGCAATTGGATGACTGGGCCAAATCATGCGGCTATACATTACCTCAATAAAGTGGTCGGACAGAAGCACGCTTACATTACCGGTGGAACTGGAGTGCCGGATGTTGCATCGAAGAACAACAGACTGTTGGTGGAGATGTATTAGAACGTATTTCTCGTGACCAAAACTTACTGTATAATTACTTAAGTACTTAGATATTCAAATTTGTACGAGAAATTTCCAACAGCATATTCACTTGGGCATCAGAAGCACTTTGAAATGTTTTCCATTCTATCAATTAAGAGGCGATACATGACCTTTCCGAATCATGTCCCCTTGAACTTCCCACCTAACTCGACATATAATTCGGAATCATCAATATTACACTGATCAAATTCATGATATCCTATATAATTTCTCACCGAAAGGGTGATATCAAAGTGTTGAGGCCGTTGCGTGTTAGAGAAGCAAGCTTAGGCACCAGTTTCCTCGAAACTGAACTATGGCGTAGCGCAGGTGCTAGCTATGTAGCAATAATATTTACCCTCCCCACTTGAATACGCGTCTATGCACATCAAACACCTTAAACAGTGCTTTTGGTTATCTCGAACGTACGAGAGCTATCCTTGTAGCCTGTCCCTTCGACTTTGATATTTTGAATTACTACTTGACCTTCAACAGCCAAATTTTTGGTTACGCGAGAGTTTGATATCACAGCGCGAATACAGCTATATTGAGCTTCCAAATCCAACAGCCACAACACTCTCCACTTAGGCATATCAAGTTGACTACGTCATGTCTCTTCCCAAGAAAGTAGATCCAACGGGGCGCTACTTTATTAACGATGCCCTCGATATCACCGATCCTGATCTTCTTCAAACCATCTCTTCACCTCGAGAATACCTCATAGCTTCTCTCACTGATCTGGTCACCACCTGCCCTCCTAAGCTCCCATGGTCAGGTAGCTTTGCCAAAGGACAGCTCTACTGCGGCATCTTTGCAGGGCCAACTAGTGTCGCCTTCCTCTTCCTCTGGCTCTCTAAGCTCCATCCGGAGCTTCTTATAGACGGCAAGTCACCATCCGACTATTGCACCGAGTACCTCAACCTCGGACAGGACAAATACGGTCCCGAGGAAACCCAGCGGTCCGGATGCAGTCTGAACCACGAATACATGTGCTACAATGCCGTCAAGGCCTGTCATACGAAGAACCTCTCCTATGTCCACAAATTCATCGAAAACCTAGACAAACTCACGCTTCGACCCACCTTTATCGAAGTATTATTCGGCAAGGCTGGTTTGTTGAGTTTGATGCGAACGATCAAGTACTGGGTTCCGGAGAGTAAAACTCTACTAGACCCAGAGATTGACAAGACGATAGAATACTGTCTCTCGTACGATCCATGGACGTTTGGACTCCACGCGGATAGTCAAGCTCGGTATATCGGTGCGGGACACGGTGATATCTCAATCATCTCGAACATTGTCATGTCGAATCCGGATTACGCGGCTAAAGTTCAGGGCAGATTAGAGATCGTTCTAAACTTGCAAACAGAACAAGGGAACTGGCTCTCCCGTGAAGGCGGCGGTAATGATCTCGTGCAATGGTGCCACGGCGCGCCTGGGATCATCTGGTGTTTGGTTCCCATTCGACGTTACTTTCCAGAGCTCCACGAGAGGATCGATGCAGCGGTGAGTAAGGCGAGGAGGGTGGTTTGGGAAAGGGGTCTTTTGACCAAAGAGCAGTGTTTGTGCCACGGCATCACAGGAAACGCATTTGCGCTGGCAGAACCACAAAGGAGCCATTTCCTACAGTATGCGACGCCGGAGGCGGTCAAGGCGGGGCTTGCAGATGGGATCCTGGAGAAGAGCAGCGACAACTGCGGGGTATGGTGGTCAGAGGCGGGCAGGGCGTGGGGTTGGATGATGTTGGAGTATGAAAAAACCGGGCAGGGCGACAGCCTGGTGGGTATTGGATACCCTGGTGCCACGAACCCTTGAAGCAGTGGAAGCGGTAGAAGCAGCGGAGGAAAGGGAGGATCCACCTGCGAGAAATCAAACATGCAGATGCACTTATTTGTGATTGAAATATTTAAGAAGAAAATTTATAATTCTTTTTTTTTTTTTTTCCTTGGTGCATAAGATAATTGGCAGTGCAGCAGAGGTCACCGATCATTGCAATAATATCTGCTTACCTGAAAAGCATTAACAAATTACCAACATGTTATGCAGTGCAAAGCTGTTCCAGATTGTACCGAATTGCGAGCTCATTACAAATAAGACACCGTTTGGAAACAGCAAGAGTTTAGCGCGGCAAAGCCGGCCGCGACATATTATTATCATTATTATCATTATTATTATTATTATTGACAAAAACAAAAAGGGCAGGGGCTAATTATACCATGCATGCCAAATATCGCTCTGTCGTCATAGGCCATACAAAGAAAGCCATACCGTAGATTATTAAGCCCGATTCGAAGCTGGTCTCCTCGATTACTGCTTTCCGACCTCCCCACCCCACGTCAGCAAACGGTACAAATACACGTATATAGAAGTAGAAACATATAAGATAAAATCAGGAGCGAGTGAGAGAGAGTGATATCCAAGTACTTAAGAAGTATCTATCTCAAGCTAACAGCAGCTTCTCGATTCATCGTTTGATCACTTGGGCAGGTGCATTGCATCGACGCAACAAACCACAACAAGCAGCAGCCAGCAGCCAGCAGCCAGCCAACCAGCAGCGGCATTTTCCTCGCTTTCTCCCTCACCACCAATTCATTCATCCAATCCCACCTTTTTCAAATCATCCTCTCTCCGACTACTACAAAAGCCCCTCCACCCCGCTCCACCTCCGTCCCATCCCATCTCTTCACTCCTCCTCCTACTCCTACTCAAAAGCTAAAACAATAGTAGAGGGCACAAACACCTCTACGTTCAAATCTTCGCCCACAATTTCCTTCCTACGCCGTCTCTTCCTCGGATCTTCGTCCGTACGATCACCAGAAATCATGTCTTCCGCCAAGGTACTTATACATATACCCATACCCTATCACATGCCTACGACGCTCGCAAAACAAGCCCAATATGAGCTATAATACAAAAAATATGCTAACAATGACTCCACCGACAGGATAAAGCTCAAAAGTTCATCGACGAAAACCCCGTCGCGGTCTTCTCAAAGTCGTACTGCCCGTACTGCAGAGCTGCCAAAACATTGCTCACGGAACGCAATGCCAACTTTAACGTCATGGAACTCGATCTAATTGGTAAGAGCGCATATTCTCCCCTCCACTAAATCCCCCCCCCCCCTAAACGTTGTGTACCCAGACGTCAGGCACTAACCCTAAAAAATAATAATGCTACAGACGACGGCGCAGAAATCCAAGAAGCCCTCAAGCAAATCTCGGGCCAAAATACCGTCCCTAATATCTTTATCGGCGGCAAACACATCGGCGGAAACAGTGATCTTCAGTCTAAGAAGCTGCAATTACCAGCACTCCTAGCTAGCGCCGGTGCGCTTTGACTCGAACAACAGCAGCAGCAACAGCCAACAATCAAATGCAGTCTATAACGCCTATAACGTATAACTAGACTGTTTTGTATTTCGGTTGGGATGAATCCTGCAGTTTTATTTTCTTTTTTCCTTTTCTTTTTTGGGGGTTTTTGAATTAGACAAACTATGACATTGATACCAATTATGCATTCTTTCTTTCTATTTCTTTCTTTTTTTATTTTCGACGTTAACGCGTTTTGTACGATGGGATATACTTATCTATACTAGGGAATTTATATATTATATATATAACTTGTGAATGAAAAATTGAAGCATGCAATGAATAACCAAAATTGACACTCATGACGTTATTTCGGTTGGGAATCGCAGCATTGAATCCTTAAGTACTTGAGTACTTGAGTCATAACCAACCCTATTGGTGCGTGAGTATACCGACGAATCAAAATAACACACTCAAGACATCACACGATTACTAATCCTGTCGACTACTTAAGTATTTACTGTGAATCCTATGATACTATACTATACTATATATACTATATTGCACCATTGCATCTAATAGTCGATCTAGTACTTAGCTACTCAACCAAGCTAACTAAACCAAAAGCTAAATAACCTAGTGTATAGGTTAAAATTAGAAGAAGAAAAAGATTCTCTCAAAAATAAATAAAATAAAAATCGGTGAAAGAAAAAAAAAGGAAACTCCCGAGTAACTCCGTTGAACAAAAGGAAAAGAAAACAAATTACATAGGAAATACAAATAAGGCTAATGACACAAGAAAAGAAAGGGGGGGAGGGGGGAGGTGAATAAATGTACAATTGATGATAGTTCTTTTTTGTTATAAAGTTGTTAGTTTAAAGTAAAAATGCGACACTCTCATTGACCGTCTTGAGGGATATTTACGGGTCAATAGTAAAAAAAAAGTTAATGTGTAAAAAAGGGATAGAAGAAAGTTAAAAAAGAATAATTGGAGTGTCGCTAGAAGAAGAGGGGTGGAGGGGAGGGGGTACACCTCGGCCATCGGTTTATGGTAGGAGAGTACAAAAGAAGGAAGAAAGGGTGGGCGGAGAAGGGGAGGGCATCTACACGATGAAAAAAAAAAAAAGTTGATAGCAATAGTAATACATGGTATTTTTGTTCGCTTCAAGAAAGTAAGAAGAATTTCAAAAACTGAAATCGGATGCGCTGCACTGTATGGTAAAATGACAAGAGACAAACTACCACGAGAAAGCTTCTTCGATAAAGTCAATGTTGACATAGTCGACTAAACTTCGGACGGCGAATCGGACATCGTCGCTCATACCGCCAGGACCGCAGACTAGAAGGCAAGAGTTAGCGAATTGTTTCCAAAAAAAGAAAAAAAAAGCAACCGAGACAAGGTTAGGAGTGTAGACTTACCAGAGACCGCCATGCTTCCGATACGTTCCTCGGCTTCTGCTTGGAGAACTTGCTCGATATTCGGCTTACCCGGAAACATCTGAACTGTCGACGAGGGACTCATCTATTTTCACTGTTAGTATGCTATTTAAAGAGACAATGGAAGGGAAGGATTGGAATAAACTTACGATTTCTCTTGATTGCTTAGGCTTAGTAACAAACAAGATTACCTTGAGAACCTCCCTTCGCTTTTCTATAGCGAGAATGGAAGTCATCTGTCTCTTGACCCATTGCAGATGCTCAGGGTTCTGGAGGACCCAGACGAGAGTAACCTTTCTGGTGGCGACGGTACCTTCCACGTAGCCTTGAACCAACTCCTGAACGTTGGGAAGCGCGTGGGTGATACCAACACCACCGGCGAACAAAACGACTGTGCCATAGGAAGTAAGCGAGTGATGTGTCCCGTAAGGACCCTCGACTAAGGCGGTAACTGTTGCAGTTCCTTCAGGGGCCTTAGCGGCCTTCTGGAACATCGAGTTTGTGGCACCGGTTCGGCGTCTGACGATGAGTTCAACCGTGGTCTTCTGAGGTCCGTAAACATCTTGGCGGTTTCGTGGGAGGTCTTCCTTCTTTTCATCCCAGACGAGTGGGGCGCTCTCATCAGCCCATGCGACAGAGAATGGATGGCTCTGCCAGCCGGTAACGGTTGGGAGATAAAGGTAGACGTGTTGGCCGGGTCTGAACTTGAATGGTCGGGGCATGTCCAAGGTGACTCTGACTGCCTCGGTGGAAAGAGCGGTGAGGGTAGCATTGGTGACTCTCCTACCGACGTTACGGTACATTATACTGGCGAAACGACCAGCGCGTTCGAGGATCCAGAGACCGATTGCGATCTGCAAGTAGAGTAACCAATGGGTGTTGGCCATCTTGAGATGGAAGTAGAGGGTGACAACGGCGACAGCGGCTCCGAGAATGTGGAGGGTCAAAAAGGTCTCATAGAATGCATGACGGACGATGGATGGCGACTGAAGCATGAGAAAGATCATGGCAAAGGTCGAAACGGTTGCGTAGAGGAAGAAAGACGAACGACCAAGTTTTGACCAGTAGGCAGACCATCCTTGGAGTGCGATATGAGCGAGACTGTGCGTTACAGCTTCGATAACTACGATCCTGCCCAACCACCTGTGGATAAGGTTGTAGGTGTCAAAGGAGATTCTGAGGATTGGAATCAATGGGTTGTTCCTTCCAGCAAGCACGAAGAGAGGGATCATGTTGGTAACAGCGAGAACTCCAGAACGATTTCGAAGCTCCGAGAGGATCGAGGTATTTCCTTTAGACCAATGGATCGTGCAGAGGGTAAGACCAATGTTGCCTCCAAAGAGAATGAGCAAGAAAAGAGTCTGGAATCTGGTGGGAACAACACCGGCGCTACCGGCGCTACCAATCTTAAAGTGTTCATTGTGGCGGATCCCGAAAAGAGGAGCGAGCAAGAAATCCTTCTTCAACTTTGAGAAGAACGGAGGGGCGGGAATAGACCAGTAGCTCTGTTTCGAGTCGTTGATGCAGACGATGTGTCGCATATGTTGCTGGAACAAGATGATGCCACGATAGAAGACGATGATGCATGCGACCAAGCTCAGACAGATGAAAAGCCAATGACTGGAAAGTTATAATGGTTAGTTTGTATTCTAGACGATATTCAACGTTGATCGCTGGAGAGGGACGGACGTACCTGAAATTTGCGCTCTCTGCTTCCATAGCACTTAGCTCATCAGGTGCTAACTTTCCGCCACCTCCAGAAGACTGAGCCTGTACGACAGCTGAAGATACAGCTGACGAAACCGCTGATGCAAGAACAGTCACTGGAGATGTAGTTGGTGGAGCGGTCAGAAGACCGGTCTGTGATGGCACATCGGTGGCGGCAACGGTGCCTGAAAAGTCGGCTGTTGTCGACATGTTGGAGTTTTTTTTTGATAGATATCCTACCAAGAAAGGTGAAAAGAAAGTAACCAGGCGAACTCTTGGTTCGCGGGTCAGAAAGTCTAAGAAGGCAAGGGTTGGCACGAAATTGCTTCCGATGGAATCTTGTTGCTATTAATGTGAATATGGGAGAGAAGAAATTTGGCTTCAAGTAAAGGAATGGTCGAAAGAATTGAATGTGGCCGAGTCTATAAAAACTATTGTTGTTTCTTGAACGTTCGGCGTCTAGCAGAAATCTCGGAATCGAACGAAGTCGGGTTGAGAAGAATAAAAAATTGTCGGAATATTCCCCGGGTCGAACAATCCAGTCGATAAATAAAACGGCTACTAATTAAAAGGCGATACAAGAAAAGGTCGGAATAGCTTTGATAGTTGGGGAAAAAACGAGTGGTGGGTGGGTCGTGACGTTTATTTGAATTTCGTAACGGCGAAGGAGAGCAAAAGAATGAATCTCCCTTCGGTTAGATGTTTGGATTGATACTTCTCGCTTTGGCTTCCAGTTTGGCTCCCAGTTGAGAAGGAATTCAGTTGGCTGGGTCAGAGGATGTGATGTGATGAGATGGGAGGGGAGGGGAGCGGTGGATGGTGAGGTTGAAGAAGAAATATCCAGAAATCCGGTTCTAGAATTAATTGGGTGAGGAATCTGGGAATCAGACTCGACTCTCTCGTTAGCGTCAGAAGAGACTAATGCGACTGAGCGAACGGCGAAAAATAGATTTTTAGAACACACAAAACAAAAAAGTATCCACCGGCTTTCCGCAAGGGAAAGGAGAGTTCAGGAATCAGGCAAGGAACGACGAAAACAAAATAGGAAAACGAAGAAGAAAAAAGGCGTATAAAAATAAGAGAAATCAACAGGCGAGCCCGTCGATATACCCAGCCAAAAATGCGGTGGAGGAGGGGAAGGGAAAAGGGAAAGAGATGAGAGAGAGGGACGATCATATAAAAAGGAGGTTGCAAATGCTAACAAATCTGATCCAGAACCACTGCCTGACTGGCTGATTATACTAAGGGTTCTCCGGCTTCCCCCCCCTCCCCGGCCAGGTGCACCAAGCAAAAAGAAAGAGAGGTCTTGTCTATTCCTCGGCGCTGCAGGGGAACCGACTCCACCCGTGCACACACCAGAGGCGCGGCGCTGTGCACTGGGAAGGAAAGAAATGGAGGCGGATAACCACACACACGACAAAAGAAAGGGGAAGAAAAAAAAAAAAAACAAGAACACACTTACAGGGCTATTGACGAAGTACACTGTGTAGCTACCGTTTGTAGTTTGTATCGGGAAGGACTAATTGGACTGGCTTGTGAGTGTCTTGGTGGCTTGGCCCCGTATCGTCGCACCGAGAAGCGGTTCCGTCGTGTGGTTGGTCTGTTGGGTCGGTCAGCGTGAAACACCACCACTAACAGAAAATTAGCTGCTCCAGTAGTCGCTGTGCTCTGTTGAACGCCTCGTGAAATTAATGCAGGAATTCAATATCAGAATTTTCGAGATGCTCAGATAGATCTAATGATTATATCTCCAAAGATGGAAAGAAGAAGAAGATGAAGAAGATGAAGAAGATGATGATGTTGCAATGTCGCCCGCCTGCAGGCAACCGACCCTTTCGTGAATTTGTTGCTTTAATACGTGGTTGGAAGGAATCGAGTCTGGTCTCTTCGATATATAAGTATATATATTTTTTTATTTCGGTCTCTGTGGAATTATTGCTCGTAACGATCGTCAGAAACGAAAGACTAAAAAGTCCAAAAAAAAAAAACGAATGAATGACACCGTATTGTCCTGTATTGTCCTGTATTACAATAATTTAGTAGGTGGATTTAATAATGAGTCTCTACAGCCAGCGCGAGAGGATCTCAATATCGAAAGGGTATGAAGAGAAAAAAGATAGACTCAAGAAAAAGAAGGAAAATCGAAAAGAAAGACTTCTCGAAAATCTTCAAAAATAGAATACAAGCGTAACATATATATATATCACCACTCTAGAGGATGAACATCGACTGCGACTGTAAGAAGATGGCTCGACTCGAGACGGTTTCGTCGGTTTCGACACTCCAAGCTAAACGCCCAAACTCGCCTAGGACAGGTCGGTCGATGCCCCTCCGCCGTTCCACGTCCAACCCCCTTCGTGTTGCCCTCCAAGTTTTCGAATAAACACCAAACAGAACACATAACTGTACAGGAAAAGTATTCGTTAATCGAGAGCTACCTCTATCCAATTAATTCTAGAATACTGTTCGATCTCAAAGGCCCAACGTGAATTAACCGCCTAGGCCTGCTCTCTATTTTAATTTTCGTTTGTCTCTGGTGCTGATCGAATGACCTGTGAGGTTCGGTCCTCGGTGCCTCACTGTTCATGTTCGGGGCTCCATCCGGGCACTAGAAGCTACCACCTCAGCCCATTGCATTGATCAAGTGATAGCAAGCTCTCAGATCGCTGTCACCAAAAAATCTTTCAGTGTATACCTTGTCTCGATACTCGATCTACCTATTCAACATTCCAATATACGATCATGATTTCTTGCATGTAATTCCTCAAGCTCAATCGTGCAACAGAGCGATCGGATCGGATCCTAAAGAAACCATTTTAGCCTTAGCACCGTCTCATTACGACACAACGCCGTCGACCTGCTACAAGCTAAACTCTCCCGACGAACGAGACTCACACAGCCCACCGGCTAACCTCCCAAAAGAGGTCGCACACTGTAAAGGCCATCCTCTTGCCACATTTAGAACGACAAACGAGTTTCTGCACTTTTTTTTTTTTTTTTCCCTGAATACTCATCATATACGCATATGCAAAGCTTGTTCAAACTTGAACGATAAGGCACAGATATCGTGATATCCTTGGTTCCAATCGTTTCTCGAAACGTTAAACATGCACATCTGCGTATGCAACCGTTCCGCCTGTTGATAGCATACTTTCTTACTTGAGTAATTATAAACAATTCCGTGTCTTTGATTTCGGCATGTTTTTCGTCGTCGAACGAACATGGGCATCCCCACGCGTGCTCATTCAACAATAATATTATAGATATCAGATAATGCAATTGAGGAATGTCAAAGATAATACAGATACAGTAAATTATACTCCGTATATACCATGGCTATTGTATAGTCCCTGTTATTTCACTGTTGCAGGTTAAGTTGCGTTGGGCAAATCAATAGATCCAACAGATCTTCATGCATCTTGTTGTTTTTAGATGGAGCCAGCCATACAGCATCCGCCACATTTTCGAAATTTCGAAGCTTCGATCCCTCGTAACCAAAAGAAAAATTTCCCAAATCCATTTTATCTTTGATGCATTGGCCGAAGAAGAATAAAATTCAGTTTCTTTGAATCGGGTTCAAAGTAAAGACATCCGAGCCGTGAGTGCATATGTGTTCCTGCATGCCACGAGCACAAATGCACTGTCATTGACATTTGCCATCTCCTCTTCACGAATCTGTTCGTGCCTGACAACGAACGAAAAAGACACGACCGCCGGGGAGGGAGTCCTCCCGGTCAACCAACCCCCGGGGGCCTTCCCCTGTACGGAAAAATTGTTTCCCCTGCCCAAAGCTGTCCCTCATCAACAAGAGAAAAAAAAGCGGTAACATTTCTCATTCGATAATAGTTTATTCGAGATCACTCAAAATGTTCATATTAAAGTTACATGAAGCAAGGATGCTGCGACAAACCGCGGTACCGGCAGCCTTGCTATTGTTGGCTCCGTTGAACAGATCACTTTCGAAATTTCCGTGAAGTTTTTCTTTTTTTTTTTACATCCCTTATTACTTCATCATCACCGCCTTTTAGAATTCTCTTGGGGCCTATGAATACGAAGTAACGGGCGTAATCGTTGCGTGTGGCGCCCGCTGCGTATGTAAGTAGTTTCCTGTTTTTGAGGACCCTTTCTTTAAATTTCCCGGTCCTTTTTGCTTGCCACCCCTCCATTATTTCGATAGCACTCTATTCAATAATATATTCGATACCAGAGACCGGCCCGGTAATTTTATTCCCACGGGAACTAAGTAATTATTTGATAGAAACATTGTTTTGGGAAGATGTGGCTACGATAGGCTAATATTCCGCCCTTCTTCCTTCCTTTTCGTTTCCAAATTTTCATGAATAGTCCTGCATGCAGGAAGAAAGAAGACAGGGCGTGGCACGTCTGCCAAGAGTTTCGCGGGGAGCGAGCTTTATTGGTCGAGGTGACACCCTCCAAAAAGCCAGGGGGCGCTGTAAAAAAAAAATGGTGATTCTGAAACGACCACGGGGTTGAAAAGCCAAGCGGTTCTACAAACAACATTTTCAACTCCTCTGTGAAGAAATAGATCTTCCCTCCGAAAAGGAGCGGGAAGGCGAGGGATAAACTTTCTTTTTGGTTTTTGGGCTGCGCGCTGACATTGAATTTGATTTCCTCGAATGATTGTAAACAGACACCGAGGCCGTGACATCATGTGAGATGCATGCCATATCTCGCATAGGAACCATCCAACGTACATACATTGGAATGCATTTCCTTGTCTCAGCTTTTTTAAACGGTTGTTCATGCCGAGGTTCGATGGCGTCTTCTTCGATTCTCTCATCCTTTATGCCAACTTGGGATGCTAAAACGATGCATGCAGGTAATTAAACTTTAATTATACTATTTACTTTAAGTACCTATATACCTACTTAAGTATATATCTATACTATAATTATAATCGATATAATCTCAGATGATTGACCAGATCAGAAATCTCAGATCTAGAGTGTATGCATCTTTATCAACCTCGATTCCAATAATATAGTATACTCCTTCGCGTACGATCGCGATTGTAGTCTTGGCTGCCTGTTTCTCTTCATATCGCATAACCATAATCTTTGACGTACATGTTAGATGATGTTTAATTAAGTAATTAAGTATTCAATTAAGTATTCTACGTTATCTATATCCGAGTACTTTTTGAGACAGCGAGGGCTGACGACATTAACGATCGATCAGCGACGAAATTTGCCAATTGCAATCGAATCAGGATTATTGTAATTAATTCCGTTCAAGCGCGGTTCCGATCGTGTTGTTTTAACGTTTTGTATTAAATTATACCAGTATTATATTATTATTTTTTGCGGATTCTATATTATATCATATTATGCGCTTCGTCCTACGCTACGTACGTACAAGATCTTGAATTGAAGTTCAGATCATTGTGGAAAATATGCCGATTACAAATAAGTACGTATTTCGAACATTCCATACGCGCCTCCAGCTTCGTGGGGTATACTCTACTCTATTGGGAGCGCTCCAACCTTGATTTGATTTGATTCGATTCTTCTGGGAAGTCGGCACCGCGTGCACCGGCCAAGTGATTTAAATTGATTTCTCTTGCACTTCACGTTTGAGGTTTGCCGGTTGATGCGGATTATTACGTCGAATGGGCTCCACTCGCAGGACCCTTGACGGACTCGTTAGGGAAAGCTTAGGCTAGCGAATATTAATCCGCGGCTGGCATGGCAAGCCTTCAAGACGAGAGAGAGATCCGAAAAAAGCGAATTTGCGAGTCCATGGGTGCGGTATCTGCAACACAGACAGAACCACAAGTGCCAGTAAAAATTAAAGGAAAGTATACGAGTAGCTAGATGAGCGTTATGGATTTATGGTAGGACCATCAACATTTGACATGTCACCATGTCTCCATCTGTTAGATATCTACATGTAGAGACGTACACCTGTTTGTCTAAAGGAAAGCTCACGATTACGCGTAAGGTTTTTTTTTTTTTTTTTTCCTACCATCTAGATAAAAACTCAATACCATCCACCGATTTCTTTTTCGTGGCCATCCCATGAGACGGTCGACCGTCACAGGTTAAGAAATTTCTCGGAACCATAATCCCGACCCGAAGCTCCCTCAAAGCTCCAACCCTCTCGCACGGTCAAACGTAATAATAAACGTAACCAAATTATCTATAAACCCAGTGCAGTGCGGTGGAATTCGAATATCATACGATATCATCATGATTTACAAAACATTCCAAGGTTCATACATAGTATAGTATACATACTTGCACCGTTGTACGTACGTCAGCCCTCCACTTTAAAAAAAAAAAAAAAAAAAAAAAAAAAAAAAAAAAATTTAAGCGCTTGCATTTGCATATGCGAATTCTTTCTCAACGTGGGCGACCAATCCATGGTAAAAATATTTCCGTAGCCGGTGCATGCATATTTGACCTGGGAATGCGAATGGCGTTACAGATCTAGACTTCGGTCCACACTTATAACGTACGCTACTCGATCGTAAAACAAGCCGTGGGCGCTATAATATACTAGTAGCGTGTCGAATATAGTTCCGAACTCGAGGTCGTGAGGTACCTGGGACGGTATCTAATTGGGTGGTTTATAGATTTAATTTGTATATATATCTGTTACAGAAATGTCCATAACAGAATTAATTCGAATTCAAATGTTTGGTAGTCGCTAGGTGACGTGCACGCGTGACAGTTGTAGGAATGTGTCATGTCCGTGTCAAGGTATATAGCTGGTATAGACGTATACGCATGAGTCAATTTCAATGATAGTATATCGATATATCAAAGAAGATGTATACAAGTAGAATATATTTGCTTCGTCATCAAACGTCAATTGTAGAAAGGGGAGAAGTCGAGACTAGGAGGGCGAGGAGACTTCGACCCGGGCCGGAGTTAAAATCCTTAAACCTAAGAAATATATTTCTTATGATTTTGAGTTTACTAGTAATCGGTGCTTACTCGCATTTTTAAATTTTGGTTGCCCCATCTCGAATAGTATCAAGTGTGCAATCATATCTACGTAATTCACAACATCGTTCAAAGTCACACGGATCAGAAACGCCGTACCCGTTCGATTGAGGGTGTTTAGGCCGCAACGCGCGCGACGCAAGGGGTGGATGGAATGACGTCTACGGTCACACTCGCTTGTTTAGTTAAATTTAAAGTTAAGGTTAACTTGAGAAACTTTTACGATCTGGTAAAAGTGTACTATTTGGTACTGTATCCTATAGGTCTGGATCACTTAAAGCTAGGAGACACGAAATCGAAAGGTGTATAATAGAAAAAGGTATATCACATTGCATTGTCCATCACTCGCCAGAAATTATTACATCATCTATTGATATCATGAAACGAAAAATAATTCATACACGAGCAACAATCGAAGAAAATCAAGCCCTGAAAATCACCCAGATCCTTCATTCATCATGGACTTGTTCTCACAAATTAAACACACAAACAAAAAAGAAAAGGATGTGTGTTCAAAGCAACCCCGATGCGACAACCATAGCAAGTAACAGAGTCAACGACACAGTGAAAGTATTCACCGAAGATCCAACCACAGCCGAGGATGGTTTGTCAGTACCGTTACTCTTACCAGAATCAGAATCCTGATTGAGAGTATTCTGATCCTGAACGATTATTGTTGAAAGGGTAGTGTTTTTGCAAGCGTCGCCGGAGAGGATATTAGCGGAAGAACGGAAGACGATATCCGCGCACTGTTGTAGGTATAGGCCATCGTATTAGTCATATTCTTCCAAAAAGAGGATCCATGTTCACCGTAACATGTATATACGGTATTACGTACATTATATAGAGAGTTACCGCCATGGTTCACCGTAACAACCTGAATCGATGCGTTTGTGCCATCTTGAACCTCAACGCCGGCGGGTAGAGGAAGTTTAGGGATGCATACAGTGCCGTTACCGGTGTTGTTGAGGAATTGCGGGGTTAGGTATACGTTGAAGTTGGTTACTTGAGCGGAGCCGTTGGCGAGACCGAGATTGATAAAGACGTAGTCGGTTGGATGGTGGAGTTCCAGGGATATTGAACCACCATCTAGTGGCCATTCTGTCCGGTTACCCGTGGAGTTTCCGCCGGCGCCTGGAGATTTTTTTTGATAAGATTAGTTTAGTTTTATACATTTTTAATAAGAGAATTCAATTTTTTGGTAAAAGTAGCGTTACGTACAGGGTCTCATGTTTTGATCATATGGGTCCTCGAACGAATCAACTCTCATAGGAGGGTATTCGATACTAAAATGCGCCTGGGCGACGACCGCGAGGGCAGTAAGGGTGATAAGAGTATTCGCTAGCATTTTGATCAATTGATAGGCAATAACGAAAAAAAATCCCCGCTGGTTTACAATTAATAAGAAACGGTGAACCAGAGTAGTTGAAAAGTAACCAATTTGCAGGACCGGAGTGAGAATGGGTGTAGCTCAACGGGGACGGGAGTCAAAAGATAACAACCATAGGGTCCTTTTATATATACAGCGATTTAACTCACAGTACCATCCTCTTTGCTAGAAATCCTCAACTTCATGTGCGAATTTACGTATAGTGTCAAGTGGCGCTCCTAGGATCCTGCCATGCCGCGACTTTCGAATCCGTCCAGGTTCCAATCCGATACGCTGGAGCAGCGGGAAATCGACCTCCTGATTTTGAAAAAAAGCGCATTACAAGAGACAATATCACTTTGCATCCACGAATATAGGCGCGTGTGCAATAGACAGATACGCAGATACTCTGGCGTAGCTTCTTAGCATCCAAGACCGAGATGAAAAGCCAAGATTTAAATAAGCAAGAGCTCGAGGCGTGCCGAGACGGCGGAGTTTGGGTTGAGCACGTTGGATCTGCCTAAAGAGGACTAACGCGAGCGGGTTTGCGAAGGTTTCCACGCGAGCCAAGCCGACGGCGCAGCTGCGCGCAGGGTCCTGTCCTTAGACATTCGGTTCTCGACCCACTCGTAGGTCATATATGATATGTATGTACTGTTGTTCAAGAAATATCCTGATGGTTTCGAACGTTTCGCCGTTGACTAATATTCGTTATCCAATTTATCCAGAATGCGAAGGTACCAGTGGAGCTTGCCAAGTTGTTTTTCAATGAGATGATTAATGATTTCGTTCAATGGCTTTTGATCTTCTCTGTCGCTCTTCTCCGTCGCTCTTCTCTTCCCTCATAATTCTTCTCGAGTTGCAAGTGCTATCGATTCTTCCATTAAACATCTCTCGTGATACCAATCCTAATTAAATTGCTTCTGTGTTACTTATCCTTCGCGATTGATCATATCGTATCTTATTATCCTTCAAAATGCATGCAAGCTCTATCGTCCTATCCTTCTTGGCCATATCCTCAGTTTCTGCTCACTTCACACTTCGCCATCCAACTCCCTTTGGCCCATCTGCTGCAAAAGAAGACTACGGTCCCTGCGGCGGGTATGACCTCGATGAAAACACACCTGTCACAGAATTCCACGTGGATGGTGAGGCGATCGCATACTCGTCTTCCCATCCAGACGTCCACGCTCTCTTTCGGGTCGTAGAAGGAACTACTGCCAATGGGAATTTGAATTGGTCTAAAGTTTTCCCAATTATAGAGCAATTCGGGTCTGGTGATTTTTGCGAGCCAATGGTCGTTGCGCCAAAAGACCTGGTTGGAAAGCAAGGCATATTCCAAGTCATCCAGAATGCAGTCGATGGGCTGCTGTATTCCGTAAGTTTACTCCTCAAGGTGACTCTGTTGAAGAGCATGCATGGCTTGCGTCTGTATATTATATATTTCGCAATTTGATGACACAAATGTTGACCAAACCGATTGAAATAGTGCGCCGCCGTTAAATTTGTTAGCGGATCGCTTTCTACCCTTCCGGATACATGCCGGAATGGAACTGGCGTCGATGCTTCCTTCTCAGCCGATAGCGATTTGGAGGCTTTGATGGGAAACGGCGCCCCGTCTGCCTCTAGCAGCCAGACAACATCTGCCCCAAGTGCTACAAATACGCCATCGGAGGGTAGTATAAAGAATCTTTCTATTGTATCAAGCGTATTCTGGGCCACTGTTGCTGTTATATTTGGTATGCAGCTGTAGGTGCTGTGGGTGACGAAAAAGGTTGTAGATTTGTTTTTGATACAGCGTTTTTGGCATTTTATATACACTGTAGATCATAATCTTAGTACTTTTTATTCTCAATGAGAGCGAGGGGCGACATACAGCAAAGGGAATCTAGTTTAGTTATCCGATGAGACCATATTATAATCACTTCATCTTCTTTATAAGCTTTATCAATCACATAGAAATATTGTTCACAATGCGGATTTAAATACGATGAAGCTGTGGCACGTATGTGTGTAGACTTGAGGATCAATTGATCAAAGTAATCTGTGTGATTACTCCGTTTGAAGCTAAATGCTGTAACTACAAATTTCTCCAGTCTGTCTCCAATCCGACCCCGGGCCCCTTCCATAAAATATCATAAAACTCCGTCTCCTCTCTAAAAACCCAATCAAATAGAAAAGAAATTTATTGTCTCGTAGAACCGTAGCCAACCCTTACTCTGAGAGTATTATTTCTTGTGCTAAAAATTTCACAGGTTTCGTTAGTCATTCACGCGCTGTCATAGCTAGATTAACCTAGATGAGAGCGCTGGCCAGCTTACCTTTGGGCAATCTGCGCAAGAGCAGGTATCTCCACAGCTGCAGTCTTCTCCACAAAAGTCAACGATGACGGTATTGGTAACTGCGAAATCCCGAGGAAACGGTTAGCTTTTGAGATTTATTCACGCAAAAGGCTTATCTGCACGGGCCGAGCTAGGATTATCGATCTGGTGGCGGCCCTGCAGATGCGCATATATGCAAGGTTGGGGAAAAAAAAATTGAGAAACAAAAAGAGGGTTGTTCATACCCATTTTGGATGTTCTTATCTTCTTGGAAGGAAAATTTGGGAATCTTTGATGTTTTGTTTGCTTTGACTCGATAAATCTGCCAAGGGGACTAGACGTATTCGATAGTGATCGGATGAGAAAGAGGAGAAGAAAACTAGCTCACCGACAAGGAGGGGCTGGTTCTACTTATAAGCTAGTTGTGACTGACTAGTGGGAGCAATATCTCGTGACAGGGTGGTGGAATTAATATAATTAAAGAACCTTCGGCTGACGCTCGAATGTTCTGCTTTTTGTCTCACTAATATTCTATGCATCGGTTATCGGGGAGACACGCTATTCGACAATATTCAGGTGGGTGGCCTGTGAGACTGTGAATTGATGGGGGAAAATTAAGTACCCTTAGGCTATTATTTCCAGCGCCTAGATGATTGACACTGCACACTGATTGCTAGCTATCGAGCTGTTCGAAATTGATTTCGTTTTTACCCCGCACGCGGAGCTGACCGTTTAACTTTTTTCTTTTCCCCAATCTTTTTATCATTCAAATTATAAATTGGCAGATGCACGATTACAGGCAATTCTGCGGGAGAGTTAGAGCTCTGCCTTTTTAAACGGTTTTGTGGGTGTGCACGAAGTGGGCATATCGCGAATGCACCTGACCCGATTGAGCAATGCATTAATGAAACTTCGAAAAGGTTGGGTCTGGTCTGGGGAAGGGCTGGTTTTCCGGATTGCTCTTCGGGATGTCGTACGGGTGATGGCGAAAGCTTTCGATAGCTCAGAAATATATTAATTAAGGGACTGGAACAGTGATAATAATGCTTGCCAATTGCGATTCTTCACGGATAGTTCCCCTCTCACCCTTGGAAACCTTTTTTTTTTTTTTTCTCAGACTCTTCGAGATTCCAAGGACATGGATACATACCGCAACCGCCCAGGTTTTTTTCGAGGTGTCAACACACACCTTCTAGCGTGGGGTGTGGTATTTTCCCAAGCCTGCATCGCATCGCCATCTGGCCAATCAGACCTCAAAACTGGAGGCCCACTAATAAAAAGAGCATTTTTGAGCAAGAAATGTCATCCATTCAGAGCCCGTGGATTCTCGAGCCTTGTCTGTTTTATCCCGTTCCCCGCTCTTGAGGCTGCAATGAAAATCAAGGAGAACGTTCATTCGCTACCCGCCCTTGGCTTGTGTTTTTCCGGAATTCCTTTTTTTTCCCTTCTCTCTGCACATATGCATATGTGCACATGTCTGTTATGGAGTACGAGCTGCCGAAATCCGTTTGCTCTAATTATTATTAATGACTGAAGTAATTAAGAGCTCTCTGTGCTTTACTTTTTTGCAAGCCAGGCACGTTGAGCTTCAAATGTGGATCGAGATCGTACGTGCTTAAACATGTGGCGTGTCTACTTTGAAGACTAGCATCTAGAAACGTGCTCAATCGCTCTCAATTTATCAATGCGCGCTGGGCACATGTGCGAAAAAGAGCGTGTCTAAATTTCATTTTGCCTTGCTGATAATAATGATTGTGATGATTTTACACGTAGGAGTTCACAAGAGCATTTTTGTGTAACCCACCAAAACCAAACCCAATTCTCTCACTTCTGAGCAAGATCTGACGAGTACCATATAATATTGATTCGATTATTGGGGACAAGAATTTTTTGAATAACTCGATCAATCAATGCAATGTGTACCCGTGAGATACAAGTGACCGATAGATAATCTGTACCGGACAGTTACTATGGTACTAGGTATACTATTCTCCAAGGAGTTTAGGACACTAAAAGCAAAAAGCAAGAGTGGATATCAAGTTGTATCGGCGAAAATATTTGATATTATCGGTACTTTTTGATCCTCACGGCCGTATGGGGGCGGAATCGTGGCATACATGTGAACATCAAATTTAGAATATAATGAAACTGCGAAATATATAAACCGACCTAAAGGATCCCTGTATTGCTACCCTGACTTCAGACGACGATTCTCTATATATTCGAGTACATATCTTCTAGTTTGATCTCCCAGATTGAAAACCCAAAGAGTCCGAACGGTGTTACTTTTGGCAATCATTTCTTGTCCAGGTCGGAACTTATTACCCTGCTTTGCTTCTCTGAATATTTTGAGTCTATCCTCTCGACAAGATGAATATGGACAACATGGATATGGCCACGACGACCGCGGCCATGGACGCAACCATGACCGGTATGAGCACTGCTCCTGCGGCCACGACGTCCGCTGCTATGAGCATGAGTATGGGCGGTGGCTGTAAGATATCCGTAAGTATCAATCATAACTTTCCCTCTAAATGTATCCGGATTATACGAAAGAGATTATTAACGTCGTTTCACGGATAAGATGTTGTGGAACTGGTACACTGTCAATGCCTGTTTTATTTCAAGTACGTGGAAGGTATCGAGCGAAGGTATCTTCGCTCTTAGTTGTATCGGGGTATGTTCTCCCATTCCCTTCCCCGGCAAGCTGACTATTTTCCAAATCCGATCTGTATTCTCCGGATCAGTTGTATTCACACCCGTTCACGATTACAGGTCATACTCCTAGTTATCGCCCTCGAACTCGTCCGTCGCATCCAGCGTGAATACGATAGACACATTCTCCGCCATGCGGCCATCGTTACCTCATGTGTCGAAGAGAACACCAAGATCGGTACAATCAAACTTGCAGAGGACGGATCGGGCTCCGTGAGTCCCGTACAAAATCGGGCTGGGGGGTTGAACACTGCGTCTTCTAGGTTCGCAAGGTTTTTGAGGCCTTTTAACGTGAGACCTACAATGATCCAGCAAATGGTTAGGGGGTTCTTGTATATGGTTCAATTTGGCGCGGCGTGAGTATTCATTTACTTGCTTCTTTTCATCATCCTTCCTTTGAGATCTTATGCGGGTTCATTTGAGACTAATAATGTTCCGACCTTGTGGGACGGCTGTGGGGTAGATACTTTGTCATGTTGTTGGCTATGTACTACAATGGTATGTGAAACCTATGTTACCAGTTTGCAATTCAAGTCGCACAATTCAGCGATAGGTAGAGGTATGTCTGTTAACGGTGATACAAATGCGCCTTTTTAGGTTATATAATAATCTGCATTCTTATCGGCGCCTTTCTTGGTTTCACATTATTCGGATACGATAATCTCGCTCCCAGGTAAAGCTTTCACATGGTTCTCGAGGTTCAAACCGCCTTGGTTTTGATTAGGTTAGATGCTAACAGTGCCTTGTCTCTCAGTGGATCTCACCAGGAAACCGGAACATCATGTTGTTGAAGGATAGTTCGAGAGGTTCTCGTACGGTTGCTGTGTTACGCGTATACGGGATCGGGATTGTTCTTCATGAAAGCTATACGGTTACTACGATAATTTTTGACTTATTCATGATTCAGATATAAAGTAGCGATATGATAATGGTATATCTCAAATATGAATCTATTAACTTGTGCGTACGTGCACCTTAGTCTTGTGGTCAAGAAGCTCAGCGAAAGCTGAGCCGTACACCTAGCAATGAGACTGTATGTATTCAAAAATCACTTCACAACCAGCAAAAGGTTTCTTATCACCTAGGTGATGTGAATCGAAGAATGAAAAGACCAAAAAAATGGCAAAAAAGTCAAGACTGGGGTTTGAACCCGAGACCTTTTTGTGGCATGTGTCCCCTCCAACATCACGCCTATCTACTTCCCGCTAGTGAGGTAGATGCCCGCGCTCGACTCGGTGTGCTACCCGGCTTGGCCAAGGGACATGTCGTGCGTCTCTTGAAAAAAAATATCGAATCCGCACTATATAAAGTGATAATGATATTTGTATTATGTAATCAACAAACCGCCATATAATCCTTTCGCTCAGCTTCTTGACAACAAGACTACATATAACCCCCCCCCCCCCCTGAATTCGAGGCTAAATCCACGTAGGCGTATAGGCATAATATAGCCACTTTGCCCAGTGTAGTTTTCGATCACTAGGTAACTCTGGCATACGAACGCCTTACAATAAATACCTAAGACGTTATTCTACGATATATGAAGCAATAATTGCCAATAATTTCCCCCCTTTATATCTCGTACCCTTTCCACTAGCTTCGTGGCTGGACTTGCGCTGGCAACGAGACTAGACTTGCACCTGGAATTGTGCCTTTATATGCGATTTGTGCGTTGACCCCGTTGTATTTTGGAGCTTACCAAACAAGCTCTCGAGCTCGAGCTTCTCCTCCAAACCAACCTTATCAGTATCCATTTCACAGTTCCGCAAAGTACGGTTTTCAACTTCGCCGCGGCCCATCGTGGCCCTCAATTGCCATGTCTTCTTTTCCGTACATCCACATATCATGTCCTTGTAATGAAGACCGGCCACAGCTCATGGCTGTCGACAGCGCTCGCCCTCTCTCGCCCACAAAATCGCCCACCAAACGCGACTTACCAGCTCCCATCCCCTCATCAGCACCCCAAACACCCTCCAAGCGTCGCGTGCCGCCTTTGACCTCCTTTGAGAGCACTGATACGATCGCAGACATCGAAGATGACGATGACACCGAAGAGGACGAAGAAAACAACTTTGACCCACGCGACCAACGTGCCGCATTCTCCCTATTCCCTATCGAGAACCTCCTCTACTGCGAAGATTGCCACCAGATTCGATGTCCACGTTGCGTGCAAGATGAGATAGTATGCTGGTACTGTCCCAGTTGTCTCTTTGAAGTCCCCAGTTCGACCGTCAAAAGCGATGGAAATCGGTAAGGTACTATTGATTAGAGGCCCATTTTTTTTTTACATTTTTTACAAATAGTATCCACGTACTAATCGCCTACCCTACTCTACGTTCTACGACTGTATAGTTGTACGAGAAACTGTTATCTCTGCCCGATTTGTACGGCCCTATTGGTGGTGATACCGGTAAACCATACCCCCTCGTCGACGTCAGTCACAGAGCAACCCGTCGGTCCGTTCAACCTATTCTGCTCCCATTGCCATTGGACGACCTCAGATTTGAATCCGCCACTTCAATTGGAAAAACCGACTTCAATCTCAGCTCAACTTGCAAAAGTTGCGCCCTCACCACATGACGCAGAGTTTACCCGTTTGAAGCAGCATTATGCGCAACAACTGGGTAATGCTCAGGAGGATTTCACCAATAGCCCTGCCGCGTTGACGAGGTTGATGGGTTTGTACACTGGGATCGGAAGCGGAAGTGGTAGTCGTGGTTCTGGGATGGGTGGAGTCGGGAGAAAAGGACGCGGGGTCAAAAAGCTGGAGATGAAGGAGATTGATAGGCCGAGGGAGGTGATTGAGGAGAAGGAAATGGATATCATCGAACGTATGGCGACTTTAGGATTGGACGCCAGTGAGTATTAACAACCTGCCTACAATCGGGAGTATTCCTCTAAGATTCGTTTTTATCACAGCGGCGAATACGAAACAGCGACTGAGCCAGCCTCACGAACCACGGTTCTTAACGTATGATCACTCATTTCACGGTCACACATTCCTTTAACTAATACCATCATTCCCTTATAGAGAACTAAAACCGACCGCCGTCCTCCTCCGCACCAAACGCTCAAAACGTTGCCGTGCATGCCGCCACATTCTCGTAAAACCCGAATCCAAGGTGCAAACCACACGTTTTAGAATCCGTCTGGTCGCACTCAACTATATCCCATCACTAACAATCAAACGTCTCGAATCTGATATACAACTCACAAAGCTCACCCCGCACAAAACCCTTCGGTTTCTATTAACCGTCACCAACCCCCTCTTCGATCCCATCAGCGTCAGTCTCCTGACGCCGCGGTACACACCCGGCACGGAGTACCCTTCCCGGATCACCATCCTCTGTCCGGAATTTGAGGTCGGCGCGAACACAGACGTCTGGGACGATGCGTTGATGAGCACTAAGCCTCCTCCTCCACCCATCACGCCTTCTTCGTCGTTCACGGGGGCAGGCGGGACTAAGGATCCTCGCATGTCGACCGTGTACGAGCAGAAGAGGAACTATACCAGCGTTGTGATCGAGGTTGTGCCGCCTGAGATTCCGGATACGAGAGAGACGAGGATACGGGATGAGAGATTGTTAGAGGTGCCGATATTCGTGAGGGTTGAGTTTGAAGCTGAGGTTGATAGAGACGATGAAGAGGGCGGTGGTGGTAGCAGCGTGGCGAAAGCCGCGGGGAATCCGTTGGGGAGAGAAAAGGTCGAGTATAGCTATTGGTGCGTCGTGGGCATCGGAAGGGTTGGTGATCCTGTTGAGGGTGTCGTTGCGAGTGAGCCGAATACCCCGGTCAGGACGCCGGTGGGGACGCCGGTTAAGGCACCGCGGACACCTGGTATGTCAAAGACGCCGTTACGACAGAGGCTTGCTCGTGAATGATACGCGATAGATGTGGGGGGTTATTATCTGTGTGGAGCTATAATATTTTATACGAGATTTAAGATGTACGGGATTTTGGTGGTTTAGTCGTGTTCCTACAATTCAAGGCGTAAAGTGACGGGGATGGAAAGTGGAAAATGTAGTAAAAAGAGGAAGGAAGGTTTTTCATGTTGATGAAATATATTTGGTTTGTTTCTAGACTTTGGCAGGGGATATGGGGAGAACATCTGGGTTCTCTCCCTCTCTCTCTCTCTCTTTCCTGCTTCCCTCGTGCATGCTGCAGATTATCTAGAGGCAGGCTATTGGAAAGAAACAGTTCTAAATAACAAAAAAAAAAAAGGAAACAAAAATGTGTGATGTAAAAACTGGGGGGCTGTATTTTCTAAAGATACAAACAAAAAGGGGAAGAGGTTGCGAGGGGCCGTTATGCGGTGCCAGCTCCGAACGGACGGAGGGTTAAATAATGGTAGGTTTTAGTTGTGTTCAAGACAATATATTTATTTTCAAATAAAAAAAAAAAAAAAGAAATTGTTGAGTGTGAATAGATTGAAGAGGGTAGGAGAATGTCAAGACAGACTAACTAGTAGGAAAAGGAACAAAAGAGCCAAAGCTGAATGTTGGAGAAGAATTCAAGGTTTCTTATGCGTCGCTTTCGTGTCCCAAGAATCTGCGGTGTCAAGGAAATGCGAACGCTATGAGAAAAGGGAAGGGAAAAGGAAAATGCACAAAGGAGACTGTAGAGCATTCGACAGATATGAAAATGTACACAATTGCAAAGGAGGGGGGTATGTTTATAAAACAAAATAATAATAATAAAATCAAAAAGAGGGATAAAAAATAAAAAATAAAAAAAACCTGCAAGCTCTGGTTAAATATGGCAATTGTCGAGTTACTGCGTCGGAAGGCCGTTAAAGAAACCGTAGGGATTACAAAAAAGATGTCGAACAAGTGGCTGTAATTGTATAGCAAAGAATCACCCGCCCGGGATATAATAGTATCAATAATCGTCAACAAAAGAGAAAAAATTCGGGAGGAACGTTGTTGTATAACAAATCAAACGCCGAGGTTCGCCAAACGCTGTGCTTTTAGTCGCGGAAGAACAATAGAAGGATCGAAGATATCGCAAGAAGATCGAGAGAATGCGCAAGCCGTAGGAGATGCAAAGCAAGTCGCCGCGAGTGCGAGTTTACATTATAGTGCAGCCGCAACATCCCTTATCTTTCGCACCCTTGCCAGTAGCCTCTTCGTGGTCCTTCACTCGAATTGGCTCTCTGGTTGAAGAGTTTGGTGTTTCCTGACGTTCGGCTTTCGGAGGTTCCTACAATTTTTAAAATTAGTATCTGCATTAAATGCATATGCAAAATTCTGACTTACAATCATAGGAGGTGGGTCCCTCTGCTTTTCGTTGACTTTCGGCCATTGTGCGCTCTGTTCTCCAAAGTTGATAGCTTCCTTCGGCTCCATATCTTTATCGTGCAGTTTAAGAGGTCGTAGTTCTCTATCAAACACAGATGCAGGTGCACCTTCTCGTTCCCATTGCTCTTGTTGCAGTCGCTTGGCCACAGTCGGAATAATTTGCTGATCGGGGGGTAATTTCGGATCTGTCGTGTACGATCCCATTGCCCATGGTGGAGGCCCTTCGGGGGTGTTGATGGGTTTGGAAACGATTGCAGAGGCGGAATTTCCTCCAGAACCACGATTTCCCGCCGAAGATACAGTTCGCGGTCTCTGTACACCCTTTCCACCTGCTGCCGAAGTTCGATGAGAACTAGATGGCCGGCGGGGTGAGCTTTTGGAAGGAGTCCGAGATGTAATCTTAGAGGGGGGAGTGGCGGAATGAGAGGTCGTGGGAGCTGATTTTTCAGGAGGAGTCACCGGAGGATGTTCAGACGATTCAACAGTGCGGGATCTTGTTCGAGTGGCGGGGTAAGAGATGCTCTGCGCATCTTCTTCAAGAGAATCAGATCTAGCTCTCTTCAGCGGACTGTTTCTTTCGAAGAACTGCAGCGGGATTGGCGCTGGAGATGCGAGATTCACAGGGATTTTGGACGGTGTGACAGATCTGCTTCGGGCAGCAGCCAGCCTCGATTGTGCAGCGCGCTCAACCTCACGTTCCTCAGGAAGCCTTAGATCAAAATCGCCGTTCTCAAAAGCTTCATTAGATTCACCGTCACCACCAGTAGTGTAGCGAAACGAATTATTGTTTTCCCATGTCGAACCCCGAGTTGCCTTTGGCATTTGATCCGTAGACAGCTTCCGAGAGGCTGTTTTCACCCATTCCCCAGCAGGTGTCGAAGGCGATTTTTTGAACTCAACAGATTCTATTCTCATCAATTTATCGCGGTGAATCCAACTAGAAGCCTCCCGATTGTCAATGTCGCCTGAGAGATCGTACATGGCAGTCGCTGAGCTGTTAATATTTGGCAGAATGTCTGTGGCATGGCTAATAGTCGACAAGCGATTTGTGGAGTAAGTATCCATCGCCGAATCTCGACCATCCGAACCACGGTTAGCCAAAGCTGGAGCGCGGGGCGCAACTAGAAAGTCGTCCGACGGAACTTCGGAGGGGTTGATGTTTTGGCTTCTTGGTGTGTCTTTCGCATAGTCGCTGTTGGACCGGTTGTACGAAGGTTTCCTATTTTCCATCACACTCTTCCCCTTGGTCGTGGACGAACTCGCTCTCGAACGAGTAGCTCCGCCATTTCTGTTGTTATTGGTGTAACTATAGTAGGTGTTTCCATCGTCTTCCTATTTAGGTAAGAAAGCAGTTCTGCATTAGTTGATGCGCAAATTTGACTTTTTTTTTTTTCCTTTTTCAAAAACTCATCCAGTATGCTTTGGATATATCTAGATCATTGGAACTTACAGGAGTGTCAATCGGGACTGAGTAATCCCAGTCTCTCTGGCCGTGCGACGATGATGGAGGGGTGATGTTGGCGATTCCTCTCGACGCCGTAATACTAGTCATCGTGGAGATGTTGTTCTTTGGCGAATTGATGTATTTCGGTGAGAGATGGTGATGGTGATGATTAGGAAAATAGACAAGGGAGGTGGAGTATTTTACAATTCAGGGATACACCGTCAAAGGAGGGCAGAACGAATGCATTCACCTCCCCAGAGTTGACGTTTCTCCCTTAAAACACCTGTCCTGCGTCCAACAATGAATGATATTAATAAGAATAGAATCGAAATGCAATGCAGAATCTAAACCAAGCCGTCTTCTGGTTGGCTGCAAGCCAGCTGTGAGCCGAGAAATCTGTAGACGACAAGGGTGCCACGGTAGGAGACAACAAAGACAAACTGCGATATGACCTGTCGCGCCTAGCAAATTCTTATCGAGTTGGCGCAGGTTCGAGCCCTATTGGGAATAGAATGTAGGACAGTCGGTCGTGGAGAACACCCGTTATAATCTCTATCCCAGTCCGACTCAAAAGTTATCCGGCCTGATGTTTTCGGGAAGTGAAAGATCGGTTGTGAGGCGGCGAGCGAATACGACGTTGTCGCCGTTTATGCTGTTAATGCCGTTGATGCCTGGGGTGTTGTTGCGGTGGGACAAAGTTATGCAGAATGTTCGAAGAATGCAATGCGAATGTAATGGATGTGTGTATGAGCCCCCCCTCCCGCTTTGTGGAGAACCAGGAGATACAGGCAGGCAGATTGGATGCCGCAGAGAGTACGAATTCGCGAATAACGGAGACGGTGAATCTTCTCAGAAGGAGGACGCAGAAAACAGATGCAGATTGAGGAAGGTAGCAAAAAGGAGGACGAACAATAATATTTTTTTTGGTGAACGAGAGCAGGCAGAAAAGTATTATTATTGAGATGAAAATGATATTATGGATATTAGGGAGAATGAACGAAATAAACCGCAATCAATGCAGCAGCGAGGAAATTTGGTGCACACACACACACACACACGAACAAGAGAGAGAAAAACGAAAGTGAATGGGATAGGTCGGGAGAATGACAGTAATAATTACGGTCCACCACGATATTATTATTGCTACTCCAAGCGAGATGATGGGACGACTACAACGACCGAAGAAAGACCGATGGGCGGACAGGCGGACGGATGAGACCGAAGAAGGATAGATTCTATGGAAGGACCGACTGGGCGAGGGCGCTCGCTATATTCGAATATTATTATTCGCTGCCAAAGCTGATATCGCAAGCCAAAGAAACCTTAAAAAAAATTCTCGACTCTTTTTTTTTTTTGCCTGTTCCAAAACTCCAACCGATAAGTATGGGGCCGAACCTCCAAAAAGGACCACCTGACAGAACCAAAAGAAAGAAGAGGAGGAGGGCGAAAAAGGATTTGGAGAGAGAGGAATTGGGTGAGAGTGGTGAGGTTGTTCCAAAGGGGAAAAGACCCAAATATCGGATCTCTCACGGCTCTTTACTGTGATTCTATTGAACCAGCAAATTAGAGCAGGGCCGGCGTCTTAACAGAATGAATTTATTATTATTTGACCGGTGAGTGGTGATGGATGAGTCTCGGAACCTTACACGCTAACACGCGATAGGTAATCTTGCTGGAAATTAAGCTCAGTCTAGGTCTTCCTGATGCTGGCTTCCTCTCTTTTTGGGATTCCACCCGGCAGCCACCAACCGCCAGACGAGAGTTTTAAGGTCGTATTAAAGGGAGATATGGTGTCGAGGTTATGGTGGTGTGTGTGTGTATGGTGGTTGCGGTGGTTGGCAACTGACAATTTACAAGATGGCCTTCTTACTTTGCTTGACTCGACTCGACTCTCCCTTCTCGCTTCTGTCTCTCCGGAGAGGCTGGTGATTTTTTTTCAAAAAGAGTATGAAGAGAAGAGCAAGTATATGGAGCTCTGAAGACAGAAAACCGAAGGAAGGAGGAAGGATAAGAGGAAGGCAGGGGCCTCCGTTCGGAGTGAAGTGAGTGGGAGGCACCGACGCCTCACACCTCTTCCAAGAAGGGGGGTTAATCCTCTTCAGGAACGATCGTATGCCGCAGACGACTCCACCTTTTGACGAACGAACGAACGATGCCACAACATTAGCGTCGTCTGTCACTAATAACTCCAGTCAACCTTCTTCGATTGTCAGGCTGGCAGCCCAAAACCCACCGGTACCGTCCGTCAGGGCTTTTGGGGGGCCAGGATGCTGCCTGGAAATTTCAGGCAAGGGCCCCTCTTGTCTCCCTCGCAACATGGGTTCCTTTCCCCAAGAGTTCCAGAATTTGCCAATGAAATCCAACAGAATACCCGGTGAGTTCAAATAATAATTTTTTTCTGACTTCATCAACATCCTGTTGGGGGATGCCGATGCCCGGCCACGGTAACAAAATAACTATAAACATTTTATAAAGTTAAAAAAAGCACCCGAGGTTCGGGATTCCCTTCCTCGAGTTTAATATTTTTACCTCCGAGATGATCACCAGCCAATTTTGCCTTCCAACGGCATCCAGATCCCAATCCCTGAGGGGAGAAACAGCGACATGTCCATGCCTTGTAAAAATGCTCGATGCATTGCTGCAGCGAGATCTCAAGTGCAAGTGGGGCGTGGAATCATTTGAAAATCTTTGCCGTATTCTTGCTTGATGGCAACCAATCAACCACCCGGCCGACCGACCGGGAACCCAGCAGCGTGGGTTCCTTTAAACTCCAAGCGAAAGAGAGAAAAAAGGGGGTCATCGGGCCAAGAATCTCTGCCTCGCCATTCGCTGCCCGTTAATTGTTGGTAAACAGAGAGTCGAGACTCCTGCACGATGATACCACGATGCTCAGCTGGACATTTTGCATTGTAAGACAGAGACACGGAAACAAGAGCTAAAACTTGTCGATTGAGTAACACTCACACAGGGAAGATTGCGCGCATGTGAACAGCTTCTTTTTGAACGAGCTAATAAGTCGGGCACGGGCACGGGCGCACCTAAAACAACTGTTTGTCTGAGACGGGGCCCGATATGGTTGAATCTCGTTGTGCAGGTGTTGCGTCCCCCAGACTAGTTGAATCTCATCTCATCCACATCCTCCTCTAACTAAGACTCGTTCATATAAGGTTATAATGCAATTTATGTATTAAAATTCCTGATTCGGCGTTTTAGCATCCATTTTCATGTCAGGCCTGTCACGTTTGCCAAGCGAGTTGATGCGACGCAGCGGATGAGCATCCAGCTTCCGCAAAGATGCCGTTACGAATAAACAAATTGCGTTTATATTAATACCCCAGTTTGATCAAGCTGAAACGTTGGACAGACTCCAATGATATATGACTGCGAAACTGTTTTCGATCTTTGATCTGCAGTTCTCTAATTTTAACAGTCATATAGCTATAGTCGCGAGGAGTCGTATACATATGCCTACGAAGCTTCGAAGTGATAAATTATAAATCGATTTAAACACCAGTGCACTCCATCACAAGACTTGATATATCAAACAATTACTTTGATGTATATATTGCTACTAGCATACTATCCCTATTAGAGTATTACCTCGTGTGACCTAAATACATGTGTGAAAACGCCCGGGATTTATTTGGTCCCACAGTTGTTTCTGATATTACCGTCTCGATAACATTGTTTAACGCAACTGATAATTATTGACAATTAATAATCATATGTGAAACTCCAAATACCAAGCCTGAGGACAGAGGTTTTGATCTCTTCTGTGAAATCTATCCGGTCGTTATCAAATAATATGATAATTATAATTTTGCTCAGTAGGTTTTGGCTCTGCAAAAAAAAAAAAAAAAAAAAAAAAAAGGTAGAGTGCATTCGAAGCACGGGATATATATAGAAATTCAACCGATTCATCAAGTTACCTCGCGGCCTCTGATTTGGTCTCTCATGCTACGTTAGCATTTCAAATCGATTTAAATCTCGCACCTACATGTATTCGGCTAAATCCAGCAGCCAACAGGAAGATTGATTCCGGTAGGTATTAATATTAGCATCGATCATGCACGATCTGCAGATGTTCAACTCTATCGTCTACCACTACCACAGTCGCAACGCATATTTGCGCATACTCAATTTGCAACCTCTAGGCCTTGTAGATGTACTAGCCTCGAGACCAGGCAGACAAGAGGGCCCGGGCGGAGCAGCTACTAATATATACTGCGTCTTAACGATATAAGCCCGGCATGTCTGTAACATCAGATAGCTGTATAAACTCATCGCGACGTACGAATGCATCATAATTAGTTCCTGAAAGAGTTTACATTTTTAATGGGCGTACCAGGGAACTAGGATCTCAATGCCTACGCTTGATCCAATTCAATAATATACCCCTCCATCGAATCAGCCTTTTTATCCGTCAACCTATACATCTACAAGCAAACTTATATGTATATCCTCGCGCATCATGAAGCTAGCTAACTTGAACAAAGCTTCTCCTTGTCCACAAGGACTCGTTTTGTATCTCACCTGGGGTTTCTTCCTCCAAACCCAACTTTCACTCGCCCAGGCAAGCGTGATGACCTTGACGACGACAATCTACCAGCAAGTCGAAATCACGAATTACGCTGCTTTCACGGTGGATCATTGTCCGGCTCTACCTCTGTGTAATCAACTGAGCTGGGGGGCATTTTTCACTTCAGCGGTAATAACACGTAATAGCACCGGCTTATCTACAATTAATAGTGATAGTACCACCGCCACTTTCACCTCGCCTTCACCTACAATTTCAAGTTCCCTCTCCAGCCCATTCGTTCTGAGAGGTAGCGGCTCATTCCGAAACTATTTCTTTGAGTTCGATTCCGATAGTGGAAGGGTTTTACTCGGTGATATCGACCAACAAACCCCTGTATCATTCCAGCTAACCAACGGCTTGCTCCAAAACTCTGTTGACGCATCACAGCTAGTGTATCTAAGATACAACTCGACCATAGCAGAGACTTTTCAATCGGAAGGTCAAGCAGTTGTTGATGTCATTCGTGAGGTTCGTTTTGGCCCTATCGATACTCTGATCGGGTCTGATTATTCCAACGGGTGGGTATGGGATTCGACAAATGCCCAACCAGCTCTCAACCATCAAGACGAAACCTGGACATTCTTTGCAAACTCTCCACCAGCAGAACCATCACTTGAAAGAAGGGCATGGACACCATATTTTGACACCTTGACGGCGAAAGCCAAAAGGACAATCCCAATTCTTCTTTACACGCTACCAAAGGGTATTAAGCTTCTCGCAGATAGCCCGCTTCAACAGGTTCCGGTGGTCTCTCAACAACCTCCACAATCGAGTAGTTTTTCGTCGACGTCAACATCACCATCTACGATATCTACAAACCCTCCGTCATCGCTCTCTCCTGTTTCTTCACTTTCTTCTTCCACATCATTGTCTCCGTCTCCTTCTTCATTTTTATCCTCATCCTCGTCTTTATCACTCTCATCTTCATTTCCCTCGTCCTCGTCATATTCACCCCCGCCTATATCCTCTGCACCCACATGTTCATCATGTTCGTGTTCATCGCCTCCGTCTTCAGTAATCCCAGACGCTTATGATGTCATAACAAGCAATAGTTTACAAGATTATTGCATTACGCTATTAACATATTTCAGCCCATCGGCTGTGCTTAGCAGTACTATCTCTGCGACGTCTACATTTACCGATGACAGCTTACCAACCACGGTTGTGACTTTAACATCTACGTCAGTCATACCTGGGGTTTCTACCACTACATCGTTTAGCTCTTCCCCTATAACCCCTTCGTCAGAATTGGTCCAGCGTGATATTCAGCCCTCGGGCTTCGACCATAGAGCTGGCATCGGGCATTTGCAACCATTGTATAAAGATGCCCTTAGTTTGGAAGAAAGAGCAGTTCCTTGTCAACTGTCAATCTACGATTCAGCCGCTCTCTCATCGGCTTGCTCCAGAGCTGTGATCTCGCCACTGAGCACTTTCACGTCAACCGATTTAGTTTCCAATATAATTATTTCAACCATCCCACCGGTTTCCACGAGCCTCACAACTAGCACGTCAACATCTGTTTCGGTTGCCACAGCTTCTGATACAGCAAACTACTCCGGACGGGGATTCCTCAGGGTCCTCCAACTACCAACAGACTACATCGATGCGGTAACTTATGGCAACAACGCGTGGTTAACGACGGTGGGAAATTCAGGGCCCCTACTGGCGTTGACAACAGGATCTCCGGGGGCCGGCCCGCTTATCGCATTGTATAATTCAGACGGAACTCTGTCACTTTTTACCGACAGCACCGCTTATGCGACCACATACGTTTTATTACGGACTCTTGATCCCCAAACCTTTGCGGATTACAAGATTTACTGGCAACCGAATGATGCGTATCTTGGAAACCTCTATGAGCCGATCGCGTTCAAATATCATCCAACGTTCCAAATATACACTCTTGCGGACGAGGATATAGCATGGTGGCAGTGTAATGGATACTATTACTACGCACCGCTCGACTTTGGTACCAACGTAGGGTCTGGTCACGATTGTCACCTCACGCCGGGCGGTTATTTTTTCACGATACATAATAATGGCGCTTGATTAACCTCGAAAAGAAATCAAGAGACTTGCAAGCTTGCATTGGGGTATAGAGAATGACTGTTATCATTCACAGAGAAAGTGATTTAGTTGGTACTCAGTTGGATTTGAACTCGCAGCGATAGCTAGATTATCATATTAGTTGAGCTGGTCTCAGAGTTTTTTCAATCCTTCGAAATTATTTTAATACTTATATCATTCAGTCTCCAACGCGGCCTTCTAAGCTTAGCTCTGCAGAAGTAGACGATAAATTCCTAAATCAACCTCGTGTCAGCGGCGGTCCAGCCCCAGTGTCCGTCGTTCCATGTTTTCATGTCCAGCGCTACCCGAAAGGAGATTTATCGGCCTTGACATACCAATTGTAGATCTAGAGTCGCAGTGTATGAGGAATATTATAAATCCAGCCACCCCTCCTCGGCCCGAAGAAAAGGCTGGATAATTCCGTGGATGCATGGGCGGTTCGATACATGAATGTTGCATTTTGAAGAATATAACGGTGTTGCATGAGAAAAATACCCTTTCGGGGACTAGTTCGGTTTTAATACTAATTTTGGTCAACCACATTGAATATTTCCCAAAGAGGCAATTTTCAACCATCTGAAACCCGCATCACCGCAAGCTCGCAGCTTGGAAATCCATATTTCAACGTCCACGACACTTCCACCCCGTCGCTAATTGGCCCATACGATCCAACTAGCATCACCACCCCAAGAAACAGCCAACCAAACCATTCGATTCGTGCTCCGTCACAGGATATAAAAACAAAGACAAGCTGGCGTCCAAAGATCTCTGGGAGACTCTTCTCCCCACCCGACTCGCCTCCCTCCTCGACTCTTCTCTCACCCCGATCTCCGACCATTTCAGCACCCAAATCTCCTACATCCGCTCTCACCTACCCCCATCGATCGCAGACACGACCTCCCCGAACGTCCTCGTCCTATCCGTGATTCTAATCCTCACATTCATCCCACTCTCCCTTCTCACCCTCCCCATGCGCCGCTTCCTCAAAGACCTCACGGGTTCCTCACTCTTCGACGACGATGAATCCCGCACGGCAGATACAATCCTCGTCCAGCACGCTCGTGACACACTCACCGTAACCTTCCCAAAGGGCGACATCTCCGCTTCAAAAACAACAATCAAAGATCTCCGTATCGCCGTGCAGGATCTCCTCGGCCTCGCTCACGACCATAGCATCAAACTCGTCTTTGCAGGACATAACCTCAAAGTCGACGAAGAGCCGTTGAGTAAATATAACCTCAAACACGGGGCAAAGGTACTCTGCATGGCGTCTAAATCCAAACTCCCCTCGTCGTCCGGTTCGCGAACACCAGTTCCCAGAGCGACACCGGAACCCCCGGCGAAAAAGATTGTGATACCGCCGTTGGAGAAGATAGCGCTTGTGAGGAAACATATCACGGGGACGGTGTTACCACTCGTTGAGACATTTGAGAGGAATCCGCCGCAGGATGAGGGGAAGAGGAAGGAAGAGCATCATAGACTTGGGGAGACGATATTGGGGGAGATGTTGAAGTTGGATTCGGTTGATGTGGATGGGGAGGATGGGGCGGAGGTTAGGAGGAGGAGAAAGGAGATGGTGAAGGAGTTGCATGCGATTTTGGAGAGGTTGGATAAGGTTGATAAACCTTGATTTTTTTTGTTTCCCTTCTTTTTTATCACTTTTTATGTGTGCATCTAGTATGATGCGGCATTTCTTTTGATTAAGTTTCTTTTGGTCTTCGCTGGTTATAGTTATATATAATTATATATCCTTTTGGGTGAGCGTGGGAAATTGGGGGGTTTCATAAAACGTCAATACAAGACTAGGTTTTACAGTATACGGCGGAAATAGAGATGGCAGCAGCATTGTACATCAATGGAATCATAGTTGATTGTTTCTTTTGGGGGATTGTTAACGGATATATATTATATTATATCACGCTAGATCAAACCAAAGAGATATATTTTATATGAGCCGAAGCGAAGCATTGCATGAATTTAGAAAATATCGTACTGGAAAATATGTGCAGGTTATAAAACTCACTATGATGATTCGCACTTGCAGTGCTAGTGGTTGTGTATTATAGAGCAAATTGGACACCTGATTTTATATAGAATTATATTCCCTAAGTAATCATAACAACGGCATATTTCACGCAGATCTAGATCTACGACTACACTGATTCGTATATAGCCTCTAATTAAAGAAGCCCTACCCTCCCACCTGGATGTCTCGAGGCTAAATTTATAAAGAGGGGTTTATATGTTTCTTTCGGCATAACGTCCGGTGCGGTATATCATCACACTATCTCAACTTTTTAATAACGGTGTCTCTATTGTTTCTATATTTCTATAAAAAAAAAAAAAAAAAAAAAAAAAATTGCGCCGTCCCAATCTTCACAATACGGTTGTTTTTCTATGTGATTAATGTGATATTATATGATATATATTATTACTATTGTTACACTTCCATCTATATCTACCCATGGCCCAGTATGTACTTACTCACTTATATACCGTAACGTTTCGCATCCCTTGCCGTTTATCCTATGGATCCATCCGGATATCCGCGTCGCACAACGGAGCTTATACTGAATTCATAAAAATTACAATAACACAAAATAATACAACCCGACTCATTCATTAGTTGTATAGTCTCCCCTTTTTAAAAAGGTATAATCAAACCTAGAACTACATAAGTACTCATGAGCTCATGTGTACTAAAGTAACTATGTTCCAAAAATCAATCGAGTCTAGCATGCATGTTTCGTGTGTATAAGACATATATATGGGCATTCATGTAAGGTACAAAAATTTAAAATATATGTATGTACGACTATTAAACGAAATTACACCCGCATCTTTACTACGTACGCATACGGCAGCTCGCTCGCTCGCCAATATACTTTCTTCTTCTTCTTCTTCTTTTTATAAAATTTTAGTAAATAGACGAGACGCGAGGGGTAGGTTTCAAATTTCCGTTGTCTCACGTATCATAAAAACTCAAGCGCACTGAATCGATTGGTATGCATATATGTATGTACGAGGTGTGATATGATTTTTTCTCTCCGAGATTGTATTCAGGTACATAAGTACATACTGCTTTGATTATAGCCGAATAGGGCAGGCGGAGGTATATTATATTATGTATGTACGTGCGGGTCAGCAGGCTTAGTTGGCTAGTTGTTTTTGTGTGAATGACATGCAGGAGATGGAGAATGGCCGAGTGCGAGTGCGAGTAAGCGGTGCCGGTTAGCGGGACACTTTTGATTTCCGATCGCGATCCATCGATAGAGAAAATGCAAATGCCATTTATGTGAAACTCCCATCGCGTTGGTGTGTGGTGGTCTCACATCTCAATATATCGTCAAACCAATCTCGAAATTCCAATTCCCCATTATCGTTGACATCTTTGACACAGGGTCAGTCACTAGAATTAAAAAAGGTTGGATGTCCATACACCACGTGTGATATTAAAATATTTAAATGAAGAAAAAAAAAAAAAAAAAAAAAAAACCTCATCCTTGACCCACTAAAAACGGTCCGAACTCGCAACCTTCCCTATTACCTCTGAAACGAAATTAATCATTCGAGGGATAAACCGATCTCCATCGAATCATCCTCCGTTCATCTACGTAACTCCTTTGAGGGGCCATTTTATACCAGCCAATAAAGGATTAAAGAAAACTTGCGATCGAGTCGGAGATATCAACTAGCCCAGATTTCTGGGTGCGATCGATCTGGCTAGTCAGTTAGCGAGGATGCGAGTTCCGATAATTAATACCTACACCTTTTTTTTTGTTTCGTTGTTTCTCCTCTCGTAATAGGTGAAATGTGAAACTGAATTTAAAGCTCAGGTGTCAGACTAATGTAGCTCAGGTGAGAGCTTGAGCTCTCCCTTCTGGTTTCTTCGTCGCAACAGTTTTACGTTTCGGTCGACCACTCCGCGTGCGTCCCGTGCTGTTTCGCGATATCATTGGCGAGCAAACATGCGACGGTGAGCAAATGAGGAGATTAGGGTGTGTGTGCTGTGCGTGCGCTGTCTCTTTCTCGTGGGAAAAAAGGGTGTTCTGGATGCGCGACAAACGCGTACCTGCATGAAATGAGAGAGCAAAGATGGGAGAAAAATCGAGTTACGGGAAAGGTGGTGGGGAACAGTTGGTACGAGCGAAGGGTACATGTACTGTACTACTTTGGAGATGTAGAGGTACTCGGGGGGGTTGTACAGTGCGTGTTTCATGATGGCTTTGGGTTGATTAATTCTCAACCACGCTGTTGACAAGTTTCCTGGTTTATGAAGTCATCAATCAATCAAATCAATCTTATATCCTGGTTATTATTTCGGTCAATCGGCCATTGAGCGCGCACGCCCATCCGATTATCAGTGTCGAAGCGTCATAAAACTGGTTAGACTTTTTGTGATTTGCAGATGCCTTTTATTTGGAATCCAGGCGACCTTCAACTAGTTGCAACTTGAAGCGGAGGGAAAAACAGGGACGCACACCTCGTATCTAGCCGGGGGGGCTGGAAAATGCAAAATGGCGCCTTCACTAAATTAGCTAAATCCATGGCGGGATTGAACAATCGGTTGCTTTTCCTGGCATGCATGAATGAATTTTGTCGCGGGAGATCCCCAATCAGAGAAACAGCGAGAGAATGTGCATTATCAGTGTGCTATCCTCTTCGAAAAAACTAACGTCGTTTTTTTTTTGTCCAATGGCGATCGAGTTGTCGCGAGCATATGCAGGCGGGAGAGGATTTGCTCGGTATAGCCTACTTATCTGAGTTCTATGGCGCAGATGTTTGCTGGGGTTTTTTCGAGATGCTGCGCTAGGGTATGATGTCGGATTTATTATTTCTTCTCAGCCCTGGAGAACCTCCACATTGGTTGAAATACCATTGGACGATTGGGACCGATTGGTGGATCGCGTTTTTTTTTTTTTGGGGGGGGGGGGAGGTTCGCAGGTTCTCCGCTCGAGGCTCGAGTTTGAATGTCACGGAACAAAGCGTGATCGGTGAGTGGGTCAACCTCGTTCATGTCGATTGACATGTCAATCGAAATCGGTGGCCAATCGCCGCCCGGTGGTCGACAAGCATGCCGGGGTTTGGGATACCAGATAATTGTTTCTTCGGATGATCTTACTCGGTTTTCTTATCACCAATATTAATATCAAATTCAAGTTTTTTGATCAATTGAGCTGAGATGTCAAGATGTACCTGGTATTGATGAACATTGACGCACTGCAGGCTGCGAAAGACCCCATCATCAAGAAAATTGCAATTGGATCCGAGTGGTCGAAGGAAGAGAAGCAAAGATACCGTAGCTTTGCAGAAAAGAAACCACAGCGAAAGGGTAATCTATTTTTGTTTCGCTTTGCATTGGCTTGGTATGTGTAATAGTAGAGGGATCAAGCGACTAGCGAGGTGGAGACACTTTCTGGTTTGTTTATCCTTTTTTTGAATCTCGCGAGATTTGAAGCTGCAGACGTCGGCCGTATAAGGGAATAGCATCACGTTCAGCTCCCAATAATTAATATTAATAGAGTTTTCTTGCATGCAAGCTTGCATATGTACGTACATTTTCGGTTGAAGCCCGCAGATTTCAAGTATGGAATTCGGAGAGAGGGAACTAGCGGGCACATACGACGTTGTATGGATGTATGTACTTACATATATTGCTGTTATTCTTTCCTGTGAGGTCGAGGGGGTGTGGGTGGATGTGGGACCGGGGAGGGTGGAAGGCCGGGTGGTTGTAGGTTGCGCGTAATTAGACCGATGCAGGTTGGAGAAGGTGGTGGTGGTGGTGCTGCAGCTGGGGGAGGTTGGTTACATGCAATTTCAACGTACTCGTCGTGGCGTACATGAACCTCCCCAGAAGTCCACAAGAATAAGAAAACGGAGGACCCGAACGATTATTCTCCTTCTTTCTCGTTCGACGAATTGAAAATTACAAGAGTGCATCATGTTATAGAAGTGTATTGTTATATGGTATTTGATTATAGAGGGCAATTGTTTCTTATAGCCCGGCCGGTGTACCGGTGAACAGAAACACAAACAATACAAATAATAATAATATATCTCCACCGGCCACCCACGCGCGCAGAACAATTGATGGGAAGTAATATTCTGCAAGGAAAGCATGAACGATAATACTACTGTTAATTAAGGGCTCGGCTGCTTCTAAAAATTTGTTTTTCTTTCTTTCGTTCTTTCTGTTTTCTTCCCTGCTGCTGTTGCTGCTGCTGCTGCTGCTAACCAGAGAAAGAGGTTAGGGGGGAATATGCAGGCTTGCAATGATCGTTTGATGCATACAGGCAGGTCAAGTCGAAGTCGTTAATTTACCACGCAGAAGGCAGAAGAAGAAGAAGAAGAAGGGTCCTCTCCTCGTCCCCCTCCTCGTTCTCGTTCTCGGCCTGGTTAACCAACCTAAGAGGTTAGCCCCCTTCTTCTTCTTCTTCTTCTTCTTCTTCTTCTTCTTATTCTTCTTATTCTTCCCCGTATTGCTTGGCCCCGCTAATTGTGCTGGTGGGAGCCTGTAGGGAATAGTTTCTTTCCCTTTTAACCTTTCCCGTCATTTTTCGTTCGTTTTTCTGCCGCTCTCCATCAAGCGTCTTTCCCTTTCCTTATTTCTTCTTTTTAATAATTTTTTATTCTTTTTTTTTCTTTTCACGGTTTCGTCGTTCCTTCAGCCATCGCTCGCCGCCTCTTCAATTTTTATTATTATTATTTTTTTTTTTTGTTCTCTCGGTCGTTCGTTTCTTTCGTTCCGTCTTTCCCTTCCCTTCCCTTCCCTCTCGCCTTCCATTCCCCTTGGTCTGTGGTCTGTCAATCGTCCCTTCATTCCTTTCTATTTTTACTTTTTCATTTTCATTATCGGTTCTGTGGGATTCGCTCGTTTGGACTTGGGTAGAAAGGGAATGAAAGTTTAAGGCAGGAAAGTGAACGACAAAAGGGAAGACGAACATTAACACCCAATAGACGAAGATAAGATGATTTGAACCAACCTTCCCGACCACACTGCCACAGATATCAATCAATTGTATCATCGATATATATATACCCTCACAACGACGACCGACATCACCTTCGCTGAATCGAAGGGTGAAAACAAACGAAAAAGACGTATCTATATATATATATATAGATACTTAAGTATATACACGCACATTACGAGAAACAGGAGGGCACGGTAGCATTTGCATTTGGAGGGGGAGGGAAGACACAAAGTGTGGCGATTGCCTTCATTCCAATCCGTCATCCCTCGTCATATTGCTATTGCAGCTGCATGCACCTTGCGATCAAACCCATTATTGCTATCCCCTCCCCTCTATTACAATAAGTCTCTATTCCTCCCACGACAAGCATGACCGAATCTACGCCGACCAGACGAAGAAACCTATCGGACCCGAATTCGAATTCACGAAGGAGAGTTTAGGAAGGGACTCAATCATCAACAAATACTACTGCCATCGACCCATCGCCGGGACGGTTTCTTTGGCGAATCGAAACTAGGCCCTTTTTCCCTCTCCCCCTTTCTGAGACAACCGTCCAGAAGGGAAACTGGTGTCTACGTGCATACCCGAACTTCCGTTATAATTTTAACCAACCGACACAGAAAACGAATCAAATCCTTTCGGCAATTCTCGATCGATAGAAAAGAAATTGCTATTACAAATAATTTATCGACACAAAAACAATACTTTGATATAACCCGTATCCTTTTTTTTATCGTTTTATATTCACACGAAAACCCCCCCCCCCCCCCCTACTGTCGCTCTTTTTCTTTAAAAAAGCCTTGGGACTGGTAATCACATAATATCTCATTGCATCTCGAAGAAGTAATAATTCTCCACCCGTTTACGTACATCCACGGATAGCTCGCCCAGGCCGACTTCCGTTACTTTTCGCCGACCAGGCGCTCGCATTTTATAAACGCCTCCAAATCGAACATACCTTTCGCCGCACGTCTTATCGAAAAATAGATCGATATCTGTGATATTCCATTCCTCTTCCGACATTTAGACTTTTTCCTTCCCTCGCTGAAATCGAAAACAAACTTTTCAACCTCACGAATATTACGGATTTTAATACCAAACTGTCCGAATGAATAACTGCAAGAGAAGGTCGTTACCAGTATTATCAATCTCTTTCCGGCAAATTCAAATATATTCCGTTGGGACGCCCGTTGGCTCCTAACCCTTGGTGATGAGTGAGAGGGTCAGGCGATACATCCCCAGCTTTAAGCGGAGGAGAACGGGCGGCGGCGGGCGTTCGTCGCAGCCGAGTCTTTGGGATGGATCTGACGACTCTGTTGATCATAGAGATGGATCGCGGACGACGACGGCGGCGGACGCTTCGCAGGATATGGACATTGCTCTTGAGCGGATGCGACAGTTACAGGCGCAAAAGGAAAGGGAACCTTTATCGCAGAGGCACCAACGGCGCCAGCAGTTGGTTCGACGACAATTACCAAACTCTAATAACGGACGTCCGAATCCTGTGCGGGAACTCATCAATGAGATCGTGGAGCCTGCTGGCAACAATGGAGGCAGCGTGACCGTTACGGTATCCATCGGGTTATCGTTGCAACTGACCACGATATCACAATCCGGGACAACGTACATCTCCACGTTGAGCACCTCGTGGTTCACGTTTGATGCGAACGGGAACATCAGTAGTTCGCCACCCATTGCCACTCCTGAACCCAACTCCAACTCCACCTCCACCTCCACCTCCACATCATCGGCGAGTAACAACCCGACGCCGCCAGCTGTACCGACATCGACCGCCCCAACGGTGGGCTTGTCGCCATCGAGTCCTTTAGCATTACCCACACCCGCACCCACACCCACACCCATCTCGACGGGACAAGTCCAAGCTCCAAACTTTTACTCCACATCGACATCCACCTCGTCGATCGTTCAGTCGCTCGCTCCTAATATGACGGATCACAACCTGACGAAAACACGAACTCTCAAACCGATGATAACACTCACCAGTCACCTAAGCTCCAAGCACACCTCTCGTTCATCCTCGCCGACATTATCATCTCTGACGTTAACTACGACGGTTATGCCCGCCGATACCGAGCCGACTACACCGTTGGAGACGAGCAGCCCGACAATTGACGGTAGCGATGGATCGGATGCAGGGAGCGGTAGTGGAAGCACTGTGAATGAGAAGCTCCCTCCGATCCTCGGTGGCATCTTTGGCGGTCTCGCGGGTCTCGGATTGGTTTTATGGGCGATACTCTTCTTGCTGCGTAAAAAGCGAAGAGGGGGTTTGGGTGTTGGCATATTAGGAGCCCCTCCTGGGGGTGGCCATACACGTGCTCTATCGCAAGACACCGCCGGTGGTGGATCTGTGGGTGAGATGTCGCAGCCTCGGAACTCGATGATGCCCGGGTTTATCGCAGCGGGAACTGGTCTGTTTGGCGCGCGATCTTCAGCGGACACAGCATCTGCGCCACCCACGGAGCGGAGTTTCGTCAAGATCTCGGGCAGAAAGCTACCGTCAATGTACGGCGACGACATGATACCCACCAACATTGCCGCAGCAGGCGTTAGAGCCTCCCACTCCGCATCCGAGTCCGGAAGTCGGAATGTTAGCGGTGGGACCAATCCGACCGCTGGAACAGCCGGGAGCACGAAATCGTTCATCCAAGATGATGAGACTCTTCCAGCGCCGCTGGTTAACCCTTTCGCATCGAGTACGACAAGGGCAGCCATGAGGACCGGTTCACCGTCGCTAGTCGGTAGAATAGAGGAAAATGAACCTGAAGTTGTTGCCCCGCAGCCGCTGTTACACCCACAGCAGCCGCCACCACCGCCGATGATTTATGAGTCTGTCGAAGGGAGTTCGAGATACCCTACCCCTCCACCTGGCGCCGTACGACGGATGCACTCACTGGTTGGCACCGACGGGGTCGGTCGCAGCCTTGCGAGCCAAGATGGCAGTAAGACGTCGAGGTTCACCGAGGATGTCTGATGCTTTCGCACCAACTCACCAGCTTGTATTTTTATATCTCCTTACCTCTTGTTTTTTTTTCTTCCTTCCTCAAAAATTCTAGCATGATGTCTGGCTTGGGGTGTAAGAGAAACACACCAGCCCGTGTATTATTATTATTATTTTATTTACTAGTGCGTCTTCATTTCCACCATGTATATTTTTTTTTATTTATTCATTTGATCCCCTTTATCTCTATCTTCTTTGGTTTTCCTACCATCATGCATTCTCCATTTTGATTCCCCATCTTTTTTTTCTTTTCTTTCTCTTTACTTTTTCCCTATAGTATTATACCCCTTTTGTTCTTCATTTTTCATTCATCTCTCGTATTATCGAGGACTTGACCATTCCCCTCCACCACTCCTCCACCATTTCCTTTACCATTACGACCCTTTTTTCCCCTTTTCTTTTAGAGGAGCGAGAGAGAGAGAAGGAGTATAGCATGAGTCCTGTTTAGAGGGACCTTACTATCAATCATATCATATCAATTATATCATATCATATCATATCTAACGACTACTAATAGCGATGACCAAAGCCGTGCATGTTTACACACCACGAGTATGTAATAGTAGCGTTGGTTCCGAGATATTTCCTAATGAGGTTTCTTCTGCTTAAAATATCAGATTATTTCTTGTGCCCCGGTAGACAATTACTTAGTTGCAAAGCCTTGAACGTAGATGTGATGCTAAGTAATCACCATAACCCCTAGCTGAGCTGCGACCTGCTACCTGCTGCTGCTAGCGCGAAAGGTTCCGTGCAAAAGTGGTGGGCTGTCTGTGTCAGGTCGTCTTGTCCGTATGGAGATATCTTACTGGTCGAACATGGGTTTAGACTTGGAATGCGATCGATTTGAGGGTAGTCATCTGGTCCAGCCATCCTTTCCCCACAGACTAGCACAGAAGTTCGTTAGCGTCTAGTGCTTAAAACTGTTGTTGGAAAGCACAATTGCAATTAGTTAGACTCAATTTACTCGAGCGGTGGTTTCTGTGGCCTTTCGAATATTCTTTTTGGATGTGCTGCAGCTGCAGCTGCTGCGGTGAAGGGTGCGACGCCGAAAAAAGGCGGGTGTGAAATTCCCCCGCCAACGTTGACGTTCACCCACTTCTCTTTTCAACCTCCCTTCTTCGCTCAACCTTCACTCCCACACACATTTCATCATCAACCAACAACATCGACATCATCATCGTCGCCGACGTCGTCGTCCCGTGACTGGCATTGCATTGGCATCGCTACCAACAAAGGTATCGTATCCGTATTTTCCATATGTTTTTCTTTTCTCTCTTTCCGCGCCTGGGTGTTTTTTTTTTTTTCCGTCGTCCCTGCAGGATAAAGTATACGTATACGTCTTAAGTTGTGTGCCCTGCCACAGAACGCTAACCGGTGCATGCGTACGATGCTCGTGGCGGGTGTTGCAGGCCTGGCAGCACCGCGGACTTCTCTTCAACTGCGGACGTTGAATTGACCCAATCGCATTGCATTGCATTGGCTCTGTCGAAGCTCCGATTAAACTCGAAGCCTCTGTGAGCACACTCTACCTTTTCATCTTGTTTGTTTTAATCTGCTATTTCTATTGTCTCATTCAATCCTGCGTCCGAGCTTTCCTTCCAATTGCCTTTTCCCCAATTGTTTCTCGTCTCCCGGGGCCGGGCCCCATGATATCATCTGGCTTCTTTTCCCTTCTTTTTTTGTTGTGCGTGTGATATTTTGCTTGTTATGTCTTAATGATATCAACAACACCCAGCTAACGAAAATTTCGTTATCCGAAATTCCATTCAAATTCCAACAAACAGACCTCACCGCTTCATCCTAGGAAAACAAATAAAGGAAAAAAAAAAAAAGACCCACCCCTCTCAATTGATCAATCGAATCCCCACTCTCTCCCTCTTACCGAATCGCCAACATCAAAATGTTGGCTGTCGGGAGAAGTCGCCTCGCTGCAGGCGGCACGCTGTCCCTGCCAAAGCTCAGCGCCATTGTCGCCAGGGCTCTCGCTCGCTCCGGGCCCCTCTCTTCTGGTATCGCCAATGCCACTGCCAGTCCCACCACTTTTGCTCCCTTCGTGAAGGCCAATCTCCCCGTCTTGACCAATCTCGTCCTCCGCGAGTATGCCACTGCCGCGAAGAAGAAGACCACCGCTGCTACTAAGAAGAAGAAGACAGCTGCCAAGAAACCCGCTGCTAAGAAGAAGACCACCACGACCAAGAAGAAGACCACCACTCGTCGCTCTGTCGCATCAAAATCTGGTACCCGCCGTGCCGCTCCCAAGAAGCGAGCTGCGGCGAAGAAGAAGAAGCCAGTCAAGAAGAAGGCTGTTAGGAAGAAGAAGAAGGTTGAGAAGAAACCAGGTATCAGAAGCGAGTATAGCAAGATGTTGAAGCCTCCACCGACGCGTGTGACCGGCTATATGCTCTTCTACGGAGAGAACTTCAAAACCATAGCCACCGCCGCAACCTTCAAAGAAAGAGTTGTGCAAATGTCTTCCGCTTGGCGAAATCTCCCTACTGCTGAAAAGAATGTACGTACTTGGCGAGTACTCGCAAATTTACCCACACCACTTTATTATCTTTGGTGGGAGGACTCATCACGCTGACTCGTTCTATTTGTTCTTCTTTTCTTTCCCTTAACAGTCCTATAATGATCGCGCCGCCACCGAAAAGATCAAGAGAAAGGCCGCCTACGATGAATGGCTCCGCAAGCAGAATCCTGCTGATATCAAGGTTGCTAACCGGGCCGCTGCCCGCCTCAATTCCTACTTTGAGGCCAAAGGAAAGAAGATACGCAAGCACACTTTGTCAGATGATAGATTGCCGAAGCATCCATTGACTTCCTACATATTCTACACCCGAGAGGCCTTGAGAAAGCCCGATTTTATGGAAATTGAAACCAGCATGGAGAAGATTAAAAAAGTCGCTGCTTCATGGAAAACTCTTCCAGAAAGTGAAAAGAAGGTAAGCAAGCTGACATTATTTTGACGGTTCGAAAAGTTCAGGAGGAGTTTGGTCGCTAATGATGCGTTCTCTTAAAAAAAAATGATTAGAAATACAATGATCTTGCCGCTCGTGACAAGGTCCGTTATGAGAATGAGAAGAAGGAGTTTGAGAGGAAGTACAAGCCTACCATAGCCTAATTCGAGGTGAGCAAAGAAACTATTCTGTCCCACAACCAGGGTTACCACGCGTCTTTGACACTTTTTTTTGTCTAACGTGGTTCTCGTGGCATCTGCGTCGTCATCCTTCGCATAAAACAACCGTCTAACTCTAATTGGTTGATTTGCAGATTGTGTAACAACCTACTCGGATGGGACTTTGCCACATCGTTCCGCCTGATTTGATATGGGATCATTGTTACTCTCTCTCTTGCTTTTTTGGCCCTCTTGCATCAACAACTTCTTTAGTATCTCTTTTTGGTTTGGTTTTACTAATATCATCCGGTTGACGTTATATTTTTTTTTTTTTCCCCTTTCTGCCGCTTGGTCTC